>OX387390.1:16693564-17171064 GCA_947563765.1 Anarsia innoxiella | reverse complement strand
AACCTAACCTAACCTAACCTAACCTAACCTAACCTAACCTAACCTAACCTAACCTAACCTAACCTAACCTAACCTAACCTAACCTAACCTAACCTAACCTAACCTAACCTAACCTAACCTAACCTAACCTAACCTAACCTAACCTAACCTAACCTAACCTAACCTAACCTAACCTAACCTAACCTAACCTAACCTAACCTAACCTAACCTAACCTAACCTAACCTAACCTAACCTAACCTAACCTAACCTAACCTAACCTAACCTAACCTAACCTAACCTAACCTAACCTAACCTAACCTAACCTAACCTAACCTAACCTAACCTAACCTAACCTAACCTAACCTAACCTAACCTAACCTAACCTAACCTAACCTAACCTAACCTAACCTAACCTAACCTAACCTAACCTAACCTAACCTAACCTAACCTAACCTAACCTAACCTAACCTAACCTAACCTAACCTAACCTAACCTAACCTAACCTAACCTAACCTAACCTAACCTAACCTAACCTAACCTAACCTAACCTAACCTAACCTAACCTAACCTAACCTAACCTAACCTAACCTAACCTAACCTAACCTAACCTAACCTAACCTAACCTAACCTAACCTAACCTAACCTAACCTAACCTAACCTAACCTAACCTAACCTAACCTAACCTAACCTAACCTAACCTAACCTAACCTAACCTAACCTAACCTAACCTAACCTAACCTAACCTAACCTAACCTAACCTAACCTAACCTAACCTAACCTAACCTAACCTAACCTAACCTAACCTAACCTAACCTAACCTAACCTAACCTAACCTAACCTAACCTAACCTAACCTAACCTAACCTAACCTAACCTAACCTAACCTAACCTAACCTAACCTAACCTAACCTAACCTAACCTAACCTAACCTAACCTAACCTAACCTAACCTAACCTAACCTAACCTAACCCTGGCCGTGCGAAATCTGTAATCGTAAATCTGTAAAAGTCGAAACCATCTGTAATCCACGTTCGGACAATCCCATCGCCCTTGAGACAGTAAACTGCGTGGAGCGCCTCCTCTCGCTTGGACGGACTGTTCGGTTGGTGTGGGTGAAGGCCCATGTTGGGACCCCGGGCAACGAGCGAGCAGATATGCTCGCTAAAAGTGCGACAGCCCAAACAGGCAGCTCCAACTACTCGCTCTACCCACTCTCTTATGCGAAGAGAGTGATCAGGGAGGGGACGGTCGCTGGCTGGGGCAGGGAGTATTTACAGCTCACTGCCACCAGCAACATCGCCCGTTTCCTCCCTGAAGCACTCTCCGCTTTTAAATACGCACGACACGCGACACCTCACCCACTAATGACGCAGGTCCTAACGGGACACGGCGGACTGGCGCAGTATCTCCACCGCTTTAAGCTGCGTGACACACCTTGGTGCGAGTGCGAGCCCGGTGTAGTCCAGTCGGTGCCGCACATAATACTCGATTGCCCCATATTCGCCGCTCGGCGCCTGCAGCTGGAGCTCAGACTTGACACGCCGCTCTGCCTGCAAAACCTTCCCGACTTGCTGGTCGGCAGGGGCTCTCGTGAGCCCTTCGCCGACTACTGCAAGGCGGTGATGCGGGCGGTGTGTCGAGGGAACGGCAGCACGGCGCTCTGGGGCGAATAAAAACTAGGCCTCCCATCGCAGCTGCTCGTGGTTACTGCTTGTGCCGCCACCCATAGCACAATATTCATTATTATTTAATTAACACGCTTTTACTGACATTCTTAAATTTGACATTGATTGATTGACATTTGACATTGACATATTATTGACATTTAACATTTACTAGCACTGACAACTTGGCTATTCAGCCAAGGCTAACATCCTAGAATTAAGTTGTAAATAAATTATTATACTGACATTATTTGAATTAAAAGTTTTATGTACATAGATATAATTTTAAAATTGACATTGTAATTTAAATTGTTATTATAAATATTTGACGTAGTTATTATTTTATTGCAATTGTTACTACTTTTCTTATGTTGTCTGCTTGCGGTGTTTATTTTATTTGTTATTTGGATAGTGTTGCTGATTTATTTGTATTGTTGTTTGTGGTGATTGTTGCGAGGCCATCAAAAATTGATAAGAAATGTGTAGTCCAACCACTCTTAGTAGCGATGCCGCGCCGGGACTCGCTCGGTTCGGCGCAGTGAGAGGTGGGTGTCTCGATCACCTGACACCTACTTAACTCTCCCGCCGGCCGATGCGAGGGCGCGCGTTCAAACGCTATGGCTGCGTCTCTGGGCGGAGTGGAAGGGCAGCCGAGTGCTGCTCACCACGGCTTCCGCGGTTACGCAGCCCGATGTACAGGTGTGTTGGACTACGTACCATACAGAATTACAGACAGACGGTGGCCTCGCTGCAAAAACACCTGCAGTAAAAATTATGTATAACTAAAATTATGTTGTTTACTGCTTATAAGAGATTTATTGCTTGATGTTTATTGTTTATAAGAGAAAAAAAAAAAAAAATAATAATAATAATAACCAATACAAAAAGAAAGAGGGGAAAAAAAAAAAAAAATTTGGAAAAAAAAAAAAAAAAATTTGTATAGAGAAAGAAAGAAAAAAAAAATATATATATATATATTATGTACACAACGTAACAGAAAAAAAAAAAAAAAAAGACTCCAGTCTCCGCAAACCAATCCAGAGGACATTGAAGCTATTCCCCGAAGACCAGAACCCAACGGACCCACGGTTGGGGAACGTGGAAGAGGGGGGTTTTAGTCCGTAGGCTGCCGGAAAACCGGTAGAGTCGGACATATCCGTAACGCCCGGGCCTACGGAATGCATGAGCATTTCCCCCCCTACGTTTTTAAAAAAAAAAAAAAAACCCTGGCCGTGCTCAACGAGGGGGACGAGCCGACGTTCCGCGCGTGGCGGCAGGGCCGCGAGTACAGCAGCCGCGTCGACGTCACCGCATGCGGCGCCGCATTGCTGCCGCGCGTGACCCGATGGCGCCTCGACCCCGACGCGTCCAGCTCCCAGCACAGCGCCATCACGGTGAGTCTGTCGGTGCGGCCGCCGCCGGGTGAGCCGCCGGCGCGGTCCACGCGCAAGTACAACGCGCGGAAGGCAGACTGGTCGAAGTTCCGGTCGGAGCTCGGCGCGGGCCTGGAGCGCCGCCCGACACTGAACGTGGCGGCGCTCGAGGCCTGCGCCTCGTCCGAGCCGGTGGAGGCCGCCGCCGCCGATTACACCGCCGCCGTCGCCGACGCCTGTGACGCCGCCATCCCCGTTCTGAGGCCGCCGCGCGTGGTCGCCCGTCCTCCCTGGTGGTCCCGGGAGCTGGAAATTAAGAAGAAGGAGGTGAGGGCCCTGAAGAGAAGGATCCGGAGCGCCGCCCCGCGCCGCCGCGAGTCCGTGGTGGAGCGCCACCGGGCGGCGAGCGAGGAGTACGCGGCGATGGCGCGCGCCGCGCAGACGTCGTCCTGGATGGAGCTCTGCTCGCGCGCCGAGCGGGACTCCATGTGGGACGGCGTGTACCGCGTGCTGCGCGCCGCCGAGCGCCGCCGCCCCGACGAGCTGCTGCGCGCGCCGGACGGCGGCTCCCTGACGGCGCGGGGCTCCGCGCGCCTGCTGGCCGAGCGCCTGTTCCCGGACGACGAGCCGGGCGCCGACTCCCCGGAGCAGCGGGCGATGAGGCGGCGCTCGCTGTCCCCCAGCGCCGCGCCCCCCGACCCGCCCTTCACCGCCGCCGAGCTGCGCGCGGCCGCGCTCTCTTTCTCCGCGCGCAAGGCGCCCGGCGGCGACCATCTGACCGCCGACATCTGCGCGTGCGCGGTGCTCGGGGACGGCGGGCGCTTTCTCGCGCTGGCGAACGCCTGCCTCCGAACCGGATGCTTCCCGGCGGTGTGGAAAGTGGCCTCGGTACGCATAATACCGAAGCCCAACAAACCGGACCGGCGAGACCCCAAGGCGTACCGCCCCATCGGCCTCCTTCCGATTTTGGGGAAGGTCGTCGAAAAGATGTTGGTGTGGCGGCTGCGCCATTGCATACTGCCGACGCTCAACCCGCGCCAGTACGGGTTCGTGCCGCAGCGGTCGACGGAGGATGCGCTCTACGATCTCGTCGAGCACCTGCGGGAGCGACGCGACCGCGAGCGGAAGGTCTGCCTTGTGGTCGCGCTGGACATCGAGGGCGCATTCGACAGCGCGTGGTGGCCGGCGGCGCTGAACCAGCTGCGGGAGCGAGGCTGTCCCGCCAACCTGTTCGAGCTGGTGCGCGGGTATCTGCGGGACAGAATAGTGCGGGTAAGTTATGCGGGCGAAGAGTGGGAAAAGCGATCGACCCGCGGATGCGTCCAAGGATCGATCGCTGGTCCCACTCTGTGGAATATTATCTTTGACCCGCTCACCCACTAATGACGCAGGTCCTAACGGGACACGGCGGACTGGCGCAGTATCTCCACCGCTTTAAGCTGCGTGACACACCTTGGTGCGAGTGCGAGCCCGGTGTAGTCCAGTCGGTGCCGCACATTTTACTAGATTGCCCCATATTCGCCGCTCGGCGCCTGCAGCTGGAGCTCAGACTTGACACGCCGCTCTGCCTGCAAAACCTTCCCGACTTGCTGGTCGGCAGGGGCTCTCGTGAGCCCTTCGCCGACTACTGCAAGGCGGTGATGCGGGCGGTGTGTCGAGGGAACGGCAGCACGGCGCTCTGGGGCGAGTAAAAACTGTAAAATTTAACAAGTATTTAATTTATTTATATTATATTAACACGCATTTTACTGACATTCTTAAATTTGACATTGATTGACATTTGACATTTGACACTGACATTGACATTTAACATTTACTAGCACTGACAACTTGGCTATTCAGCCAAGGCTAATATCCTAGAATTAAGTGTAAATAAAATATTATATTGACATTATTTGAATTAAAAGTTTTAGGTACATAGATATAATTTTAAAATTGTCATTTTTATTTGAATTGTTATTATTAATATTTGACCTAGTTATTACTTTTATTTCAATTCGTTGTTAGTACTTCTCTTTATGTTGATTTATTTGTAATTTTTATTTTTGTGATTTGGAGATTGTTTATGTTTTATTTTGTTTATTATTATTATTTTGTGATATGTTTTTGGAAATGTTTTTGAAATATTAATTTGTTTATATTAGTATTAATTTTAAAAAATGACCCGTCTTAAGTGTTGTCAAAACCTACAGGATTAAATGATTTTCATTTCATTTCATTTGTGGTGATTGTTGTTCTTAATGATTGTTGCGAGGCCATCTAAATTTAATAAGAAATGGGTAGTCCAACCACTATTAGTAGTGATGCCGCGCCGGGACTCGCTCGGTTTGGCGCAGTGAGAGGTGGGTGTCTTGATCACCTGACACCTACTTAACTCTCCCGCCGGCCGATGCGAGGGCGCGCTTTGAAACGCTCTGGCTGCGTCTCTGGGCGGAGTGGAAGGGCAGCCGAGTGCTGCTCACCACGGCTTCCGCGGATACGCGGCCCGGTGTACAGGTGTGTTGGACTACGTACCATACAGAATTACAGAAAGATGGTGGCATCGCTGCAAAATGTTATGTTTTAATCCTCTTAGTTATGTATGGAATTGTATGTATTTTTGTATAAAAAAAAAGAAAAGGAGAAAAAAAAAAAAAAAAACGTATTAATAAAAAAAAAAAAAAATTAGAATGATGACATTATATAATAGACAAAAGAAAAAAAAAAAAAAAAAAAAAAAAAAAAAAAAAAAAAAAAAAAAAAAAAAAAAAAAACTCAAGACTCCAGTCTCCGCATGCCTAACCAAACGAGATGAATGAAGCCATTCCCCGAAGAACAGGACCCAACGGACCCACGGTTGGGGAACGTGGAAGAGGGGGGGTTTTAGTCCGTAGGATGCCGGGAAACCGGTAGAGTCGGACATATCCGTAGCGCCCGGGCCTACGGAATGCATGAGCATTTCCCCCCCTACGAAAAAAAAAAAAAACCTAACCTAACCTAACCTAACCCAGTTCTGCACCTCCCCTCACCGTGCAAACAGCTAAAAACACTAGCTCTACACGAAAAAATTCATATTTCCGGCAAAAGTGCTCCGATTGTTGTGAAATTATTACCAAAGTGCTCAGTTTTGTGTAGTGCACAACTGGATTGCAGTGCCTTACCGGATTTTACATGGGAACTTGGTTTTCCTGAAAACCACGTGTTTTTTTTGAGGTTAAACTCGAATTTTCCATCTTTAAGTGCGTGCGCTGCGCGCCCTGGAGGTGCGCACGCTGTACGAGGCCAAGCGTGGACGCCCGCTGCCCGCTGCCGCTGGCTGCGAAATTGAAAAGAGGGTGAGCTTCCTAAGGGCCAGACATCCTGCAAAGTGGGTGAGCATGTCGTTTGAGTGTGTGGAGCGGGTGGAGGAGCTGCAAGGGGTCGCAGGGCTGGAGCTATACACCGATGGCAGTAAGTTCGAGGGAGGGGTAGGCGCAGCGGTGACGGCTTGGAGGGGTGGGGTGGAGGTAACCTTCCGAACTTATCGGCTGGAACCCTTCTGCACCGTCTTCCAGGCTGAGCTGCTGGCTGTCTTGAGGGCGTTGGAATTGGCCGAACAAATGACCGACAACAATACTATCACGGTTTTGAGCGACAGTCGGTCGTCGCTCGAAACCATTTGTAATCCACGTTCGGACAATCCCATCGCCCTTGAGACAGTAAACTGCATGGAGCGCCTCCTCTTGCTTGGACGGACTGTTCGGTTGGTGTGGGTGAAGGCCCATGTTGGGACCCCGGGCAACGAGCGAGCAGATACGCTCGCTAAAAGTGCGACAGCCCAAACAGGCAGCTCCAACTACTCGCTCTACCCACTCTCTTATGCGAAGAGAGTGATCAGGGAGGAGACGGTCGCTGGCTGGGGCAGGGAGTATTTACAACTCACTGCCACAAGCAACATCGCCCGTTTTCTCCCTGAAGCACTCTCCGCTTTTAAATACGCACGACACGCGACACCTCACCCACTAATGACGCAGGTCCTAACGGGACACGGCGGACTGGCGCAGTATCTCCACCGCTTTAAGCTGCGTGACACACCTTGGTGCGAGTGCGAGCCCGGTGTAGTCCAGTCGGTGCCGCACATTTTACTAGATTGCCCCATATTCGCCGCTCGGCGCCTGCAGCTGGAGCTCAGACTTGACACGCCGCTCTGCCTGCAAAACCTTCCCGACTTGCTGGTCGGCAGGGGCTCTCGTGAGCCCTTCGCCGACTACTGCAAGGCGGTGATGCGGGCGGTGTGTCGAGGGAACGGCAGCACGGCGCTCTGGGGCGAGTAAAAACTGTAAAATTTAACAAGTATTTAATTTATTTATATTATATTAACACGCATTTTACTGACATTCTTAAATTTGACATTGATTGACATTTGACATTTGACACTGACATTGACATTTAACATTTACTAGCACTGACAACTTGGCTATTCAGCCAAGGCTAATATCCTAGAATTAAGTGTAAATAAAATATTATATTGACATTATTTGAATTAAAAGTTTTAGGTACATAGATATAATTTTAAAATTGTCATTTTTATTTGAATTGTTATTATTAATATTTGACCTAGTTATTACTTTTATTTCAATTCGTTGTTAGTACTTCTCTTTATGTTGATTTATTTGTAATTTTTATTTTTGTGATTTGGAGATTGTTTATGTTTTATTTTGTTTATTATTATTATTTTGTGATATGTTTTTGGAAATGTTTTTGAAATATTAATTTGTTTATATTAGTATTAATTTTAAAAAATGACCCGTCTTAAGTGTTGTCAAAACCTACAGGATTAAATGATTTTCATTTCATTTCATTTGTGGTGATTGTTGTTCTTAATGATTGTTGCGAGGCCATCTAAATTTAATAAGAAATGGGTAGTCCAACCACTATTAGTAGTGATGCCGCGCCGGGACTCGCTCGGTTTGGCGCAGTGAGAGGTGGGTGTCTTGATCACCTGACACCTACTTAACTCTCCCGCCGGCCGATGCGAGGGCGCGCTTTGAAACGCTCTGGCTGCGTCTCTGGGCGGAGTGGAAGGGCAGCCGAGTGCTGCTCACCACGGCTTCCGCGGATACGCGGCCCGGTGTACAGGTGTGTTGGACTACGTACCATACAGAATTACAGAAAGATGGTGGCCTCGCTGCAAAATGTTATGTTTTAATCCTCTTAGTTATGTATGGAATTGTATGTATTTTTGTATAAAAAAAAAGAAAAGGAGAAAAAAAAAAAAAAAAAACGTATTAATAAAAAAAAACTCAAGACTCCAGTCTCCGCATGCCTAACCAAACGAGATGAATGAAGCCATTCCCCGAAGAACAGGACCCAACGGACCCACGGTTGGGGAACGTGGAAGAGGGGGGGTTTTAGTCCGTAGGATGCCGGGAAACCGGTAGAGTCGGACATATCCGTAGCGCCCGGGCCTACGGAATGCATGAGCATTTCCCCCCCTACGAAAAAAAAAAAAAAAAAACCTAACCTAACCCAGTTCTGCACCTCCCCTCGCCGTGCAAACAGCTAAAAACACTAGCTCTACACGAAAAAATTCATATTTCCGGCAAAAGTGCTCCGATTGTTGTGAAATTATTACCAAAGTGCTCAGTTTTGTGTAGTGCACAACTGGATTGCAGTGCCTTACCGGATTTTACATGGGAACTTGGTTTTCCTGAAAACCACGTGTGTTTTTTGAGGTTAAACTCGAATTTTCCATCTTTAAGTGCGTGCGCTGCAGTAACGAGATCGACGACGATTCGCGGGGAAAATTGAAAAACCGAAAACCACGTGGTGCTGAAAAACCTGAAAGAGCCGAGCTGAGCCGCTGAATTTTCGTGGGATTGCAGAACACCGCAACAGAAGCTCCAAGGTAAAAAGTTTCGATTTTTACCCCCACTACTTCCGGAGCTATTACATTTTGAAAAGTCCAACTTTGACCACCTATAACTACTGAAGGAGCTGAAAAACTGAAAATCCAGAACTGCTATCTTTTGCGCGCTAACTTGGACTATCGATTATTAAGTTTTTGGATTTTTATCTTTTAAATTCTATCTGCTATAATTATTTTACTGAAAAAATCTTAAAATTTCAAAATTTTCAGTAAATTTTTCAAAATTTTTTATTTTTATAGTTTCATTATTTAGGCCCTTATTTTAGAAAAATTTTAAGGTTTTTTGCAGATTTTTATGTGTTGTAGTTTTGAAGATATTAAATTTTTACTCATTTTAGCTTATAATTCTGTAAATAATAGAAAATATTATAATTTTATTTCATAATTAGTTTTAAATAGTTTAAATTAGTATTACGAAGCCCAAACCGCGGCTTGATATCTTCAAAACTCGCTTATTTGGTAATTTTATCCTGCATGAAATTTTTTATATATTTTTTATCTTTTGTATTTCTCTGGTTCTATAGGTGCTAGAAACACGCGGTTTTCTTAGTTAGTTAGGCCTTTAGCTAAACTAACTAACAAAATTGTTTTCAGGCGTTTTCAGGACTAAAAATTATTTGGCCCTGAAACCCACCTAGAACGCTTCTCTTAGTCAAGCATTCTTGCACATAGAAAACCGCGAATTTTTCCGGCGCCTGGAACCGGAGATATCCTTGTGTAAAGTTTGACATTGACAGTTCGGTAGCTGTCAAAGTCAACTTTGACTAGCTGTAGCTTCTGAACGGTAAGTCTCAGAACATTGCGGTTTTCTCTTCTCTCCTTAAAATAACGTTGGGTGTCCGTTTCAGAAGTTTCAGCCATTTTGGAGACATCAGTTTTTCAGGTACTGAAAACCACCTCGGTCGATAGTCCTGGTGAGGCTGATATCAATAGCCCAAACCCGGGATTTTTACGCCCTCTGGAAAGGGAGATATCGCTGGTCAAAGTCCAAGTTTGACAGACGCGCGGCCATTTTGAAAATTTTAAAACCCCGATATCTCTCGACCCAGGGCGCCTAGGAGACTGGGATTTTCTTTCAGACCTAGGGCTGGCCTTAGACAATCGACTGAGCTGTGTTTCAGGTTTTTTCAGGACCTGAAAAATTTTTGGCCTGAAAAGTGCCTAAACGGCTAGATCGTGGTTAGACCTTTATTTTGAGCACAAACACGGGGAGAATCGGACCACTGGTTGCGGAAATATCAGCAGGATAAAATCGGGATACCAAAAATTGGAAATTTTAGCTTCCGTTTTCTTCGGAACCCCTTGGGCCAGGACCCTCGTGTTTGGGCTCGTTTAAAAGAGGGAGCCAAGGGCTATCAAATAGGCCTATCCATTTGACTCTATGTAGAGATAAAAAATTTTACCTGCTCTACATTTATGCTCTTTTGAAATAAAAAATATCTTTTTGTATTTCTTACTTTATTTCACCGCCCTTTTCGTATACTGACGATTATTGAGTCCTTTACGACTCTACATTACAAAATATTTTATAAAATTTCAGTTTTTCTTGAAATTTTTCGTGTATTTTTGAACCTTTATTTTTGTACATTTCTAACCTTACTAATTTTACGGCTCTACATAGAGTTTCGAAATTTAACTGACTCTACATTTTATATTTTGAATAAAACATTTTTTCTTTTGGTGTTTTCTTATTGGACCCATCACTGTTGATGTATGCTGACGAAGGTAGAGCACCTTACCACTCTACATCAAATTAAATAAATTAGATCTGTACTTTTTCTGAAAAATTTAATCTACTTCCTTACTGTAACTGTGTAAAATTAAGAAATTGAGACCAGTAGCCTCAGCACATACACACACATACACACACACACACACATAGACACACACACAAACACACACACAAACACACACACAAACACACACACACACACATACACATACACGAAATATAAAACACTTACCTGTGAGGAGAGTCGACACCTGTGCTGGTACCGCTGCTGCGGCTAACCTGAAACAGAAAGTAGAACTTTATTAATATTAACGAACTTCTCTACAGTACGGAAGTAGAAAACTTTTATTTACCTGTTTTCAAATTACGAAAACGTGTTTCTTTTGACACAAGCTGCTTTTTTGAGCAACTTGTTTAGCTATAAGTTTTCCTTTTGACTAATTTTATTTTGTTTGATTATACAACTTATACAATTTTCTGGAAATTATCTCTTTTTACATTTTAATTCGTGACGTCTACCTCCAATATGTTTGGACATAGAACCCCCACTAGACCGTCGACGGGCACAGTGTCACCGCCAAAACCGAAACCATCGGCTGTGAGACGGAGCATTGACGAGTGGGAGTCAGCAAATTCTGACCCAACCCCGCCATTGACACAGATGACGACGCAGGCAGGTCCTGCACATAAGGGGAAAGCTACGACATCGCCCCGTCTAACTGGACGAGCAATGAAGGAGACTTCGGGTGCCTCGATGACTCCACCAAACCCGAACACCCTAGATAGAGTTGCGGAAGCGAGGAGCTGCCTCAAAAAAGGCAAACTCAATCTAAGTAGTTCACGCAACATTAAAACGGAGATCAAAACTGGAATCACCGAGGTACTCGATAGGCTCTTTCAGTTAGTAAGAGAGTCAGAAGCCGAGCTGAAAAAATGCAAAGGAAAAGGAAGAGAAGGAAAAGAACTCGACGGAAAGAAAGCAGAAGGAGAGGAAGGGCTAGAAAAGAAAGATATGAACAGTACGTTCTCGATGGGAGACGAAGGTTCTCAGCTCTCTAGACAGCTTCGAGAACACAGCCTTCTCCTCAACGAGAACACCAGGAAGATGGTAGAGCTGCAAAAGAAAATGGAAGAAATGAAGGAGCTTCCTGAGGAGGTGCCCAAGACCTACGCGAGTGCAGCAGCCAAACCACTGGTTCAGCGTGCAACACTACACTCGGTCGTGGTCACCTCCAAGGATGAAACAGAGACAGGAGAGGAAGTACTAGATAGAGTTAGAAGGGCTGTTGACGCTAAGGAAGGATGGGTGAAAGTGGAAAAAGTCAGGAAGGCAAAGGATAGGAAGGTGGTGATGGGTTTCCGGAGTGTTGAAGAAAGAAACAAAGTGAAGGAGAGGTTAGAAAGGGAAGGAATCGACCTCACCGTCGAGCCGGTGAAAAACAAAAACCCGCTTCTGATCCTAAAGGACGTATTGTCCTTCAACACAGATGAGGATATCCTCAAAGCATTGAAGAACCAGAATCGGGAAGTCTTTCACCGACTCGAGGGTGAGGAAGAAAAAGTCGAGATAAAATATAAGAGAAAGGCCCGGAACCCTCACACCAACCACGTAGTGATAAGCGTACCCCCGCACTGTTGGCGAAGGGCGATTGAGCTGGGGTTCCTGCACGTGGACTTGCAGCGGATTAGGGTGGAAGACCAGTCCCCGCTAATCCAGTGCACGCGCTGCCTGGAGTTCGGACATGGCAAACGACTCTGCAAAGAGTCCGTAGACATTTGTAGCCATTGTGGTGGACCCCACCTTCGAGCGGAATGTGCAGATTGGTTGGCGCGAACTGAACCCACGTGCAGGAACTGCTCCAAAGCCAACCTCGAACACGCGGGACACAACTCGTTCAGCATGGACTGCCCGGTACGTAAGAGGTGGGACAATATAGCTAGGTCCTCTGTGGCCTACTGCTAAGGGCACCCCAGGCATTCCAATCTACAAGATGTTCCAAGCCAACCTCCAGCGGAAGAAATTGGCAACTAACGAGCTACTCTTAGAGGCTCAAAGCCGCGGAGTTGCCTTCGCGTTGCTTCAGGAGCCTTACGTGGGTGGAGCTCGCAGTATGAAGAGTCAGACCGGAGTCAGAGTCTTCCAAAACGCCAGCATAGGAGATGGGACTGTTAAGGCCGCAATAGCCGTTTTTCAGAACGATATTCGTATCACCCAGTACCCGCAACTCACCACAAACAACATCGTTGTGGTGGGGATCCAAGTTGGCAACTGGAGACTCAGCCTGATCTCTTTTTACTTTGAGCCAGACCGACCTGTTGAAGAATATCTTGACCACCTGAAGAAAATATATGAAGTAGTCGGCCCGAGAAACTTAATTGCTGGAGGAGACGCGAATGCCAAACATCTATGGTGGGGTAGCCCTACAATGGATCACAGGGGGGAAGAAGTGTTCGAATGCCTGGCAGAGCTCAACCTGGCTGTACTCAACCAAGGGGAAACTCCGACCTTTGACACTATAAGAGGCGGCATCAGATACAGTAGTTTTGTGGACGTGACGGCCTGTTCTGAAGACTTGATTAACAAGGTAGAAAATTGGAGAGTTGAAGAGGGAATGACAAGCTCGGACCACAACGGCATATTCTTCCAAATTAAACTTAAAGATATAAAGAAAATAACAATAGATAGAACTACAAGATTATACAATACCAAAAAAGCAAATTTTATTAAATTCAACGAAAAATTAAAAGAAATAAAATTAGAAAATAAACTTACTACAATAGAACTAATTAAACTAAAAACAACAGCTGAAGTAGATAACTTTATAAATAAATTCGAAGAAGCAATAACCAAAACATGCATAGATAGTATACCAAAAAAGAAACATAAAGATACTTTAAACATGCCGTGGTGGTCCGACGAGCTAGCTGAAACAAAGAAAAAAGTACTTACCTTGAAGAACAGGATCCGGAACGCAGCACCAATCCGCAGGTCGAAGGTCGTCGAGTAGTACCTGGAAAAGAAAGAAGAGTATGAGTTAAAAGCACAAAGAGCAGAGGTTGAGAGTTGGAAGGAGTTCTGCAGGAAACAGGATAGGGAAGGAGTTTGGGAGGGGATATACAGGGTAATTGGTAGGACAGCGCGGAGGGAAGAGGATATACCGTTAATGAAAGGGGGAGAAACACTAAGTTCATGGGAGTCGGCAAAACTGCTAGCGGAGACGTTCTACCCGGAGGACCTCGAAGAGAGCGACGACCTTGTACAAAGCTCAACAAGAAGGAAAGCCAGTACAGTGAATGATGAGGAACAAGATGTATCCTGTGACCCACCATTCACAATGGCGGAACTGAATAGAATTACAAGGTCGTTCAACCCCAAAAAGGCTCCGGGTAGAGACGGCTTCACAGCAGACATCTGCTGCCACGTCATAAATAGTGACCCCGAGATGTTTCTTCTTCTTTTGAACACCTGTCTCAAGCTTCACTTCTTCCCGAAGGCATGGAAACAGGCGACGGTGGTCATCCTGAAAAAACCTGGCAAGGAGACCTACACTACCCCGAAATCGTACAGACCTATCGGCCTGTTACCGATTTTGGGCAAGATCTATGAGAAGCTGCTGATGACCCGTCTAAAATTCCACCTCTTACCAAAACTTAGCCCCCACCAGTACGGCTTCATGTCACAAAAGAGCACCGAGGACTCCCTCTATGTCCTAATGAACCACATACGCGCCAAATTGAAAGCTAAGAAAATTATTACGCTGGTATCATTGGACATAGAGGGAGCCTTTGATAGCGCCTGGTGGCCTGCCATAAAAGTAAGACTGGCAGAAGAACAGGTCCCGCTTAATCTGCGAAGAGTCATCAGCAGTTACTTGAGCGACAGAGGTGTTAGCGTGAGATATGCCGGCGAAGAGTACCACACAGCGACGAGTAAGGGTTGTGTTCAGGGATCCATCGGCGGCCCAATCCTCTGGAATCTTCTACTAGACCCACTGCTCCAGAACCTCGAGAAGAGAGGTGATTATGTCCAGGCGTTTGCTGATGATGTGGTTCTTGTGTTCGATGGTGACACCGCACTCGAAATTGAAATCCGCGCTAATGCCGCACTCGAACATGTTCGGGCGTGGGGGGTCGAAAATAAGCTTAAGTTCGCACCACACAAAACATTCGCGATGGTCATGACAAATAAGCTGAAATTCGACTCCCCACGCCTGAGCATGGGAGAGGTTGGCATTACAATGTCACGAGAAATAAAGATCTTGGGTGTCACCATCGATCACAAACTCACCTTTAATGCGCATGTGGCAAACGCATGCAGGAGGGCCATCGCTGTGGACAAACAACTGGCAAGAGCAGCAAGGGCGAGTTGGGGTCTGCAACCGGACGTGGTTCGAATTATTTACACAGCCGTTGTCGAACCAATAGTTCTGTACGCGGCTGGAGTCTGGGCTCCGGCTGCCAACAAGCTGGGCATTGTAAAGCAGCTGAATGCAGTACAACGGGGAGTAGCTCAACGGATGTGTAAGGCATACCGCACCGTCTCCTTGAACTCCGCGTTAGTGCTGACGGGGATACTCCCTCTCGACTTAAGAGTGCGTGAAGCAGCTCTCCTCTATGAAGCTCGAAAGGGAGTGTCCCCGCCGGCACTGGGGGACAGAGAGGTGGAGCGGATGGCCCCGGCTATCGAAGCACCACATCCAGCAACAACTGCGGAGCTAGAGGTCCGGAAACTGGTAGATCAGGAGCAAGTCACCGTGAATAGCGACTTTGAAGTCCGCATATTCACCGACGGGAGCGGGATTGAGGGTAAAGTGGGTGCAGCCCTGTCCATCTGGAACAAGGATGTAGAGACCGGCACCCTCAAACTCGCTCTCCCTGACTACTGTACTGTCTACCAGGCCGAACTTCTAGCAATCTGCAAAGCCAGTGGGCTGCTGTTGAAGCGGAACAACTCCTCTGCAGGCATATACAGCGATTCAATGGCGGCACTCCAAACAATCGCAAATGTCAGCTGTCTCCATCCCCTCGCCGTGGAAACAAGGGACAACCTGCGTCGCTTGTCCCACCAGAACAAAACGGTCCAACTGTTTTGGATAAAAGCCCACGCAGGCCTGATTGGGAATGAGAGAGCTGACATTTTAGCGAAGGAAGCCGCCCTGAAGTTGAAACGCCGTCCTGACTATGACAAGTGTCCCGTCTCATTCGTCAAGCGTATACTCCGAAAGGATACGCTTGCCGAATGGGACGCGAGATACCAGAGGAGTTGCACTGCTTCAACAACGAAGCTATTCTTCCCGGATGCTGTAGCCGCGTACAGAACTACAAGAAAGATCAAGACCACTTTCATTCGGACCCAACTCATGACCGGGCATGGAGGCTTCTCGGAGTACCTTTGTCGGTTCAAAAAGAAAGAAAGTTCTACATGCATATGTGACCCAAACGAAGCTGAAACTGTCGCCCACCTTATCTGTCAATGCCCCGCCTTCGCACGTGAACGCTTTGATTTGGAAAATGAATTAGATACTAAACTAGAACAAAATAACATAAAAGAGATAATAGCCGGAAAAAATAGAGATAAGTTTCTTACCTTTTGTGAAAAAATTGTTAGCGTAGTAAATAATAGAAATAAGATTTAAGTTAAGAAACAATGCTTCCTTAATATACTGTGCTATATTTAAGTTAAGCATATAAAACTTTGTAAATAAGAAACTTAGAAATTGGCGTTAAATTTATTTCCTTGTGTTTTAGTGTAAGAAAATAGAAAAATATAAAGTAGAATAGAATAAAATAGAGTAGATTAGAGACATATGTAAAATGGGAGTCCCACCCATTCAGGAAAGAAAGATGATGGATATAAGAAAGAACAAGTATGCAGCATGAAAGTACGAGAGGCATGAAACGCGAGAACTAGCATGAAAGAGAATAAGTTAGAATAGGCTCCAATTACGTTGGAGGTAGAAAGAGGAAAAAAAAAAAAAAAAAAACCTAACCTAACCTAACCTAACCTAACCTCGGACCTAACCTAACCTCGGACCTAACCTAACCTCGGACCTAACCTAACCTCGGACCTAACCTAACCTCGGACCTAACCTAACCTCGGACCTAACCTAACCTCGGACCTAACCTAACCTCGGACCTAACCTAACCTCGGACCTAACCTAACCTCGGACCTAACCTAACCTCGGACCTAACCTAACCTCGGACCTAACCTTTTTTTTGATGACCCAGCTAAAATGCACTTACGCATACCTCTCCGCTCGGGGGAGCAAAAGAGGTTATGTTGGACTCCCGGCCGAGGCCGACCTACCAAAAAACTGGGGTGTCCCTCGTGGCCATAGCGAGAGAGGCCGCGGGACCAATAAACAACCGCGACCCTCCCCGGCCCGCTCGCGAATGCGAGTCCTCGCGTGGAGGCGCTTGCGTGCCTCGCCAAAGAAGGCGATGCACCGGAACACCAGGCGCATCAGCCCCGTCTGGACCGTTCCCTGAAGGGGAAGTAGCACCAGACACCCCCGTATCTGGCACCGCCGGTCCGAGCAGCTCCGTGTCGGCCGCTCTTCGCGCGCTAGAACAGCACGCGGAGAGCGGTCGACACGCGCCGCCTTCCTCAAAGCGGGTTTCCCCGCGAGGGAAATAAAGGGTCTCAGAAGGAGACCCTAGAAAACCCCTCCTACCCCGGTGGCAGTAAAGCCACACGGTCGCAGAGGACAGGGTGAGCGGCAACGACAACACCGACACACCTCTTCCCCTGCGACCCCACCGCGTCCGTTAACCCGTTAACGGCCCCAGAGTGGCCGCGGCAGCAGAAACGCTCGGCGTCAACACGATTCTCCTGCCGCGGTCTCTCAGAAAAATCCTCACGGCCGAAGCCGCCCGCCTCAGCTGCGCTTCCTCCTGACGCCGAAGGAAGTCGCGCAGCCTACTGGACCACTCTCGTCTGCACTTAGTCAAAACTAAGCACCGGAGAGCGGTCCATCCCTCTGGGGTTCCTCTTCGCTTCCCACGCAGGAGCACGCTCGACTGCAGGTACTGAGCCCCCCCGCCACGGCATGGCGAGAACCCATCGGGGGGGAACCTAACCTCGAACCTAACCTAAGCTCAAACAATAAAAAAATATATTTTATTTCGTTTCGTTTAGTTTTGTTTAATTTTTTCAGGTCAAAAAACAGTTGAGCAGTGGTTTACAATGGTGATGGTGATGAAGTGTGTTAAGATTTTCATTAGGTTCTGGCTGACACTCCTTTCAGCACGCTTACTAATGAACTGGTCTTATTGGGCCCATGTAAATAGTTTGATTTTTGGGTGAGGGGCTGCGAGTGACAGACCCGGCGATACCTCTTGCTTGAGGCACCTCACCTTATAAAAAAGTAAATAATAGATGCTGGGTAATGTACCTATTTAAAGATTCCTAGAAAAGAACTTTTTTAGCCCGCCGCCGTTATCTATTGTATTCTTTAATATTGTCTTAGTCGGCAAATACTCACGTCTTTGTATTGTTTATCTAACCACACCTGGCCACCTGGTCTTAAATACGTGAAACAAAGATATGTTTCGGCACTAAGGGCTATTGTCATATGTCATCTATACAGTTGCCGACTTCTCGGCAAATGTTATTTTTCTTTGTTTCGATTCGACGTTCTGCATCGAATGAGATCTAAGATAAGAACGCTTTGTAGTTTGTACTTGATGTTTGTCCGGGAAGCAGCAATTGAATAATTTCTATCTATTTTGGATTACATGTAAATGTAATGAATAGATCTGGCCGACCATAATTTGCGCATATTTATGCAAAAAAGAGTATTTTTGCAAGTTCAAACGTGGCTTGGAAGAGAAATATTACCAGAAGAATGGGGCTGGACTTATGAATGCGGAATTATTCAATTGCTGCTTCCCGGACATCAAGTGATCGACACGACATCACCGCACGTGTTTTCAGGCAAAAAATTCGGTCACTAATGAATTACATTGTCAAGCAACACGTCTTTGAGAATACTCAATGCTGGATGTATTCAATCGAATGGCAAATACGAGGCCTACCGCATGCTCACATTCTGGTTTGGTTAGTCGAAAGAATTCGGTCAGATCAAATAGATGACATTATATGTGCGGAGATTCCAGCTCCTGAAACCGATACGTATTATTTTGTATCATTGTTTTACGTTCATCAAAGCCTAAATTAGTTCAGCTAAAAAGTAACACGACATTCATTGACTGTTAGGCGGTACGAAGTTCGGGGCCCGCCATGAACAATACCGAACAGCTGCTGTTATCCCCTCTATTCTCCAACCCCACCTTCATCGGTATACCTGCAGTCCCTAAAGATCCAAGATCAAGTTTATAAGTTTGTAATAGTTGTTCTTTTTAAAATATGACTTTTGACTAATATAAATCAATGCAAACTCCAAAAAATTAATAATTGTTTATAATAATTTTAGGCCCAAAAACGATGGAGTGACGACCTACGCTCATTTAGGGAAGATTGGTGGGAAGCAGTTAATAATAGGAGTGTTTGGAGAGGCATGGGAGAGGCTTTTGCCCAGCTGTGGGACGAATTAGGCTAAAAAAAAAAATTACAAAAAAAATGAGAGCGCGAAAATTTTTTTTTTTTACATTATTCTATATACTATTAAAACATATTTTCAAGGTTTATATTAAGATTCATTGAATTGCCCTGGATTCCGAGGTTTGACCATTTTTATGCCTTACGGCACTCCACTATAACTTTTATCAAGTGTCTTAGGTCTTAGAGCGTTTAAGGTCGCTCCGCACCGCCGCCGTGGCATCAAAATGTCCCAACTGCGAGTCAACGCGCACTGCTGTATATGCTTATTTCTTAATTGTTACGACAGTTTCTTACTCGCCAGGGTGACATTATCAGTTATATGGGAATTGCGCTCATATGGCTTTAGCAGCTAAAGTGTTAAGCAAGCATAGAACCTAGCGGCTCAGCTTGGCGCCATCGTGCAGATGAGGGGCAAGATGAAAGCAAGCGCCATCTAGAACTAGTCGCAGAACTAGTCTAGGTGTGGTCTGCATAGCAAGCGCCGGCTTGTCGGACCGGGCTGGTTCAGGCAAGTCGAGGAGACAGCAGACGTCTCAGGCAGGTGCCATCTTATCAGGCCAATGCGGTGTATGATAAGGTGAGAGGGATTAAAGACATCCCGTAGCAAGCAAGTGCGGTAGTTCGCTGCCAGGTAGCTTTAAGTCGTTAAACAAGTGGTTAAGATTGATGTAGTGAATAAGTGATTGTGTTTATGTGATTAATACGTAATATAGAACTAGTTTAATATAATTAGGCAGAATCTGTATAAAGAAGATGTTTTAAAGAAGATGTTTAATTTATTGTATTGTGTACCTATAGATTTGATTCTTATGTCATTATGACGTTTGGAACTAAGAAGAAGGACTATTGTTTGTAAACGATAATATTGTATTGTAGAAAAAGATGGAAATAAGAAGAGTAAAAGGAAATAACAAGAGAATACCATAGTTGCATTTATGCTTCTGTTACAGTAGGTATTGTCTGACCAAGAACGTTGTTACCAGGGCGCTACCATCTCCAAAGACTAGGTACGATATAAAGAGCTCCTCCTCGTTGTACAGTCAGCATCAGATATATGGTAGCGGTCAAGGTATTCAAATATTTCGGAGCAGCATTAAATTTCGATATGTTCGTTACGATAGATGCGGCCTATAATATCGGGACATATAAAACGTCACAAATTTAGGATCAGAGACTGTTTAATAAGTTCGTTACATACAATTAGGTAATGATATCGGAACGAAAATAATCGTCAATGGTATCTAAGCAGTCAAGATGATCATAAATATCGGAACATTTATGGAAAATGTACTTTAAGTCTGTGCTACATAGTACACATTTGAACTCGGTACTACCTATATTGACTTGTCAACGTCAAGAATATAGAAAACATGAAGAACACAAATATAACTACACGCGTTAAAAGAGTTCGGACATGAAAGATAATTACCAAGTAGGTTCTAGTACTTGATCAACAATTCAATCGTGATAGATACTTAGGTATACTAATAAAATAATTTTAAGTACCAACAACAACATGTTTGCTATTTTATTATTTACTTACTTACTTATTGTAATATTTATTCTTTGTAATTTTCTTTTGTTGTAGAACAATAACTACTACTACACTGTTTATACCTACCAAGTGTAAAAGGACTTTTACCATTTACTTTACCATTGTTCCGTGAAAGGAAAGACATACAAAATAATAATGCTATTTTCATCCATAAAAAGTAGAAAATAAATAACGCACTCTCATCAGATTTGAACCCACGACTATGTGATTTAATAGTCAAAGGACTATCAACTACGCCATTAAGTATCTGACATCGTTTTATCGAAATTAAGCTAATCATTCTACGCCCTTCAATTTTGACGTTGCGTCAAAAGAACTTTTATATAGGCATTTAGTTTGGTAAGAATATTTGTTGTATTTGAAAGAGACAGTCACAATGACACTCTTTTCGGTGAATGTCACTACAAATTATTGATAACTTCGTGGGTCCAATCTCAAGCATTTTAAATTGTATTACACAGACTTAAAGTACATTTTCCATAAATGTTCCGATATTTGTGACGATTTATATGTTCCGATATTATAGGCCGCATCTATTGTAACGAACATATTGAAATTTAATGCTGCTCCGAAATATTTGAGTACCTTGACCGCTACCATATATCTGATGGCGACTGTACAATGTACATATTACGGGATACCGCCGCCGTTAATAAAATAAAACACATTATTTATTTTCGAGTTGTTTGATTATTATCAGTAGTTTAATTATTTATTTACCTATAAAAAACTAACGAAAGCCACTTAAGCACATTATGTATGTATACCTACATGTTTTACGAACACTTTAAATACTGAAGTAATTCATAGCAGCTCTCTCTACATCCCCACTAAGTACTTACCGACGTGCCTTTCTTTCATTTACGCGAACTCAAAACATATTCATTTTCGAGGTTTCGGATTTTCGGAAAAAGTGTTTACAATTCTAAATTGTTGACATTAGAGCAGGACGTGAGGCGGAGCGGCGTGGGGGGGCGGTCTGCGCGGGGGCGGGCGCTTCATCTGAAGATAGCACCTGCAACAGTGTAGCAATATGTAGGTACGAGTAGTAGGTATCACATTACTGTAGCTATGACCCAGAATAATGTTGGTTTACAAAACAAATACCTAGTAAGTTAGCAGGTACCTATCTTTAATGTGTCATTTTAATTTGGTGACATCGTAATGAGAGTGTATCCTACCTGCTGCGAGAGTTCGGCGAGAATGTGCGCCACCTTGCGGATCGTTTCGATCTCTTGCGGTGTGGGCAGCGGCAGGCGCGGCGCGGCGGACAGCGCGGCGGCGGCGGCGGGGTGTGCGCGCGCGCCGTGACTCCCGCGGACCATGCTTTCCGGCTGCCAACACACAGCTATGTCAGTCAGCTATACCGACAGACGGCCAGCGATACCTCTCGGGGCTGACAGTACTGCAACCGAACTAGTTTCCTAAACATTAAGGTTCGTATCCACGAAGGAGAGAATCACGACGACTCTCTATATCGCATCGCAGCAATAATGTCGCCGCTGTGTATATCGGGTACAATACGTGACCTTCATTTTAAAGACAGGTTCACACTTCGTCCATCCTGAATCCTATCAGAACGCAGACGACGACCGACGACGTGGAGAGGGACAGGACAGGGCGTTTGCTGGAGGTACATATAAACGGAAACTTGATTGTAACGAGTATATGAACCGTAACCGGTTGGTTAAATGTAATAAGAGAGTGACCTGCGCGGCGCCAACTAGGGCGGCGGCGGCCAGCAGCAATGATAGTAGCACAAGCGGTGGTGACATCGTGGCAACACCTCGTCCCGTTCTGCTACAAGCTCCGCACTATCAGTACCATAGGTCCGTGGCCGCAGCCCGCGCCTTATATCTCACGTGGAAGTAGTTGCGTGCTGATTGCTTGCTCATCAGTCAGCTCAGCCCTCATTATGCTGTTTAAACGAGCGACACGGCATCGTTTCACGTGCGTGACTACAGTGAGCGTTGCAGATTACTAAACTACAGTAAGCGCTTACCGGTCCAAGTCCAAGGTTGGGCTCGTAGGAACTTTAAAATAATGTCATAAACTCTTGTTTTACTGCGTTTATTATTGGGAACTAGGTTGAATTGAGTCAAGTATCGGTTAAGTATATAGTGGTGAAATGGTAGCGTGAGCTGTGTGTCAGGACAGGAGAAGTTCTGATGGTCACTGTTTGGGTGCCCGGGTGGGCATCAGAAGATCGTCGGCGGGAGATTATAGCGAGGCTTCACGAGGGAAGTGCTGTGGTCGCATATTACCCTCTCTCTTTTCTTGAATTTTTTCAGTATTTTTGATTTAAATTTAGTTGTCATCTGGGGAGAGAATATTATAATTTAGACAAGCAGTGCATATCGTGGGCAACACGAGGGTGTGGTGGTTCGGTAGACAGCGCGTGTACCTTGGAAAACCAGGTGGGGCGTGTACTGCGTTCAGGGTCTTCGTCGTCGTCACTGTAGTCGCTGTCCTCCTCCGCGTCGTCGTCCTGCTGCAGCGGTGGCGGCGACGGAGCCGTCCAGCGCGCCCTCCGCGGCTCCGGCTGGCGGTCCTCCTGGGCGTCGTCGTCTCTGTTCTCTTGATCGTCGTAGTCATCGTCGTCGGCGGCGGCGGTGGCGGCGGTGGCGGCGATCGCGACCGCGGCCGGCTTGTCCACATGAGCGCGGATGGTGCGCGGCGGGTGGCGGTTGTAAATGGGGTGCGACGGCACTGTCGACGAGTGGCTCGAAAGCCGCCACGCCGCCCCCGACGAAGGGGTGATCCTGCGCGACTCGTTTCGTCTCGTTGCGTTGTTTCCTGTCCTGCTCATGTAGGTATATTGCTAGTTTGAGTGTGGCTTGGTGGAAAGGATAAAATCGTTAAAACCTACATTTTATTGCTATTGTTAATTATAAAAAACAAGAGCCTAGACGGACCCCGTCCAATGCCCCGTCCGCTCCGCTTATTTCGTATTTGTTTGTGACGCATGACGTTTGAAGTTAGCATTGCCATTTGCCAGAAAGTAATAGTATTACTCTACTCTTTGGTAATAGTGTTCGAGTAGTGTTCTGTCAAAGGTGTTCTGTGAGCATTGTGTGTGCCTCGGTGTGAGCCCGAGGTGTGAGCATTCATCAAAGCAATGGGGATGATGACTACATTCAAAAATTCATATTTGAAACACATTTTTACCTGATCAAATACATAAATAAATACAAAGATACAGGGTACCAATTCTCTTAAATTAAGTTAAGCGACCATACTATAGCCAACAGATAAATATTCTACAGCAATAGGTCACAAATTTGGTATTCTCTTATGTGCCACGAAATAGTCGATTAGTAGTCGATTAGTAGTCTCTAGAGGGCTTTGTCATTCATTTGTCTTTGCGAATGATTTAGTTGTCGATGTTGCCAATATTTAATAAAATTATTGTTCGAAGAAATTGATCAACCGATTGATAGATTTTTTTCGACCTAGAATAAGCTTAGACATACTTTAAAATACAGAATATTTATTTCTATAAGATTTACATGCATTTTTTGCATAAATTGCACGTTAATTTTCGAAAAAACACCGAAATAGTGTTTGGGTGACCGAACGACTGAACGACTGAACGACGGACGACCGAACGAAATGCCATTAGAGAACAACTGTCAAATAGCGAAGAGAATACCGTTTGGAACTGCCACTCATGTGACATTGCGGAGTAGAATACCAAATAAAGCGTAAAGTAATAAAATGTACGGCCGATCGCTGTCCACTGTCAACTTATCTGTTAAGAGAATACCAAAATGTGTCATTTCATACAATTCACATTCTAGAGAGACACCATTTTTCATTTGGTAATTAAGAGAATACGGGCCCTGAGCATCAAAGTTACGGAGTGGGGGGTATTTATTTATTTATTTGTTGGAAAACCAACAGCTTCAATATACAAAATAGAAAATTATAAATTAACAAAGGAGCCAATTACAGGTTATTAATTAGGTATTGACGTCACTCCTCGGTTAAAATCGTACTGAGGCGTGAGTGCGTGACGTCACGAGCAACTTCAACCCAGTGTATCTTTGTCATTTTTAGATTAAGAGAAAAAAGAAAAAATACGTGTCGAATATTTTAAAATAGGTAATCTATGTGATGGACTAAAAAATAATAATTAGTCATCATGCCCATTCTCTGGATGAGAATAATGATATACCTATTTGTTCTCATCGTCATTATGCTTTTGAAAAAACTTGTCATCTTTTTAGGCGCACGCGTTTTTTGAATAATTATTTTAGTATTGTAAATGTACCTACACAAATTCGCCATACCTACATCTTCGAGAAATAAAAAATAACAATACATTTTCCCAAACGTACATATACCGGCCGTCATTCAATGATATTATATTATACTAGGTGCAGATATGTTGTATGCGCACGTATTTTGAAGACTATAAATTGACCTAACTATGACAACTTGTAGTTAGTCTGCGACAAGCGCAGTCAAGAGCATGACGTTCCTGTCAGGTACTAAAAATTGAATAAATAAATAAAAAATGCCTTCGTGCTTGTTTCGAAAGTGTACCAATTACGACAAGAAAGTGAACAAATCACAAGCGGGTATCTCATACCACTCGTGAGTATGCAATGATACATTTTATATGAATGTCATTTTTTTCCTTACAATCTGATAACAGATTCAAAGACGCCATAATTCAGATAAAGAGAGAAAGAGCGATTGATTTTGACGCGAGAGCGACAAGGATGCGAGACATAGATTAGTTACTACGGATATTAAAGTGCTGTCATCAGCTGTCATTGAAATCATTTTTGGCACATATTTAAAATGTCAATTACAATGAAGGTAACATATCTGTACCTATAAAATATCATTGCCGTCATTCAAATTTTTGTGTCGTTTCTGGAGATTGTCCCATTTACATCCTTATCGGTCCATTAACGTCCCCACTACAGGGGCACGAGCCTACTCTGTGGAGAAAACAACTTTCAAACTCTTACATTAAGTACCTAATTGAGCTAAATCGTAAGACTTACGTAGTAACTATTAGGTAATCTGTGGTAAGACTGTCAGAATACCGCATAGTTTAATAAGCCTTTTTAAAATCTTGAGTCCTTTTTAAAGTTACTTATAAAAGGGGGTACGGTTTGAGGTATCTGTCTCTTAGAAGGAAACACGGTTTTATAACTCGAGTTTGAGTTTAATGCTTCCACAACAAACTTGTAAATAAAACTATAAAAATTAAGGATATTTCACAATTAAAGAACACACACAGTTTCTTACACAGAAAAGAACGTATCAGTGGCGAGGCTGTCGCGAACTATCCCTCACAAGCTCCCGGAGGTAACAGCCACGAAAAACAAATCTCTTGGTTTTAAAACAAAATAACAAAACGATTTTAAATTCAAAAATAGAGCGAATGACAAAGCAAACGACAATAAGAACGTACGACAAAAAGAGTGAACGTCTCGCCACGCATACATACTCCTTAGTCTAAATAATTAGTCTAAATAACGTTGGGGCTTACGCAAAGGGCGCCGGGGTGCCACATACTCCCCCTCCAGTCCTAGACAACGCCCTCGGTCTTGGACTGGGATATCGGGAACAGAATCTCCCTCTAAAACCTCTTGGGAAAACTTAGGCTTCGCCTTTCGCCTCGGACGTCCGCGCTTGCGTTTAGGCACAATAGGATTAAGCAAAACATTCGCACGAGCATGAAAAGGTGTCAATTCCTTGGAGTGGAAACGGCCAAGAACATTCGTAGGAGAATCCATCGGAGCTACTAAATAGGTCGTTGGGCTCACCTTCTTTGAAACGACGTAAGGTCCATCCTTCCGAGGAACAAACTTTGAAGTCACACCCTTCGAAGCATTGCTAAGCACGTGCGTATTAAGGAGAATCGGGTCCCCTTCCACAAATTGAACCGCATCCTTGCGGGACTGATCCGCAACCTCCTTCCTTCTATCTTGCTGCTTCTCTATTTTTTCCCTTATCCCCGACAACGATGAAAGAAAATTCTTCAAGTACGGCGTAATCTGCGGTAAAAAATTTTCTTTATCTAAAATGGCTCTAAGATCATTCTTCAACTCGAGCGGAGACCTCAGCTCCCTAGCGAACGTAAGGTACGCAGGAGTAACACCCGTTGTCTCACATCTGGCAGTGTTCATCGCAAAGCGAACAGACGGAAGCTTACTAGGCCACGACCTATGATCCGGGCCAACGAGAATTGCCAGCTGTCCTTTCAAATCCCTGTTCTTCCTTTCAGCAGGATTCGCTTCAGGGTGGAACAACGGTAACAAGTCTTGCTTGATATCAAAAATGAAAGCAACTTGCTGCATTACTGCCGAAATAAATTGGACACCATTGTCCGATATCACACGACGAGGAAAACCGAAACGCAGGAAATGTTCTTCTATAAGCACCCGAGCACAGGCCTCTGCAGTAGCGTCCCGCAGAGCGTAAAGTTCGACCCACCTCGTAGCAGTGTCTTCAACGAGCAGAACCCACCTCTGACCATCTTCTCCAACGGGCAAAGGACCAAACAAATCAATGGCGAGGACTTCATTACGTTGATTCATAATTGGAGTCTGCAGCAAACCAGATGGTTTCTCATTTGACGGTTTGTAACGCTGACACGAAGAACAAGATTTCACATAATCTACGACCGCACGACGCATACCAGGAAAGAAAAAATTTTGTGCCATTTTTTGATAGGTTCTTTCAACCCCAGGATGACCAGCGATGGGGGAGTCATGACACTCCTTAAGGACTTCGTCTCGAAGACTAAGAGGGACGACAAGCTGTGCTTCTTCACTATCAGAATCCGGATTATAGCGATACAACACACCCTGCTCCATCAGGTAGCCACGAGCCAGCCAGCGCTGCGCATTCACCTCCTGAGAACCCTCCAACTCTGTAATTATCTTCTTTAACTCAGGATCGTCCAGTTGACCACGCCGGAGCTCAGATGGAGACCTAACTGGAAGGTCTACTATCACAGAACAAATCCCACACGAAGCCACCGAAACCTCATCACAAAAAGGGCGACTTAGCATATCTGCGACATGATTCAACCTTCCCGGTGTGAATTCGATTCTAAGGTCAAAAGCCTGTAGCTTGAGAGCCCACCTTACAAGCCGGCCAGAAGGCGACTTCAATGTTAACAGCCACCTCAGAGGCTGATGGTCCGTCCCCACAATCACTGGATGACCTTCAATGTAACCACGGAAACGCTCCACGGCCCAGACAACAGCAAGAGCCTCACGCTCTGTCGTGGAGTAATTCCGTTCTGCTGACGTAAGTAATCTACTTGCATACTCAACAGGCCTCTCCTCGTTCTTCTCGCCTTGCAGTAGAACAGCACCCAGAGCGTAGTTACTAGCGTCTGTACGAAGAATGAAGGGCTTCGAATAATCTGCCTGCACGAGAATCGGCGCGGAGGTAAGTAAAGTCTTCAGTTTCTCAAACGCGTCGTTCTGCTCCTTTTCCCAGCACCACGGTTGATTCTTCCTTGTCAGACGCGACAGTGGTTCCGCAATCTGAGAAAAACCAGGAATAAATTTTCTAAACCATGAACAAGTCTGTAAAAAGGTTCTCAAGTGCTTCAAAGTAATTGGTTTTTTCATCCCAAGAATCGCATCAACCTTCTCCTTATCAGGTGAAATGCCCTGAGGAGAAACTATGTGACCTAAGTATTTCACCGAGTCACGAGCAAAAACACACTTCTCCATGTTCACGCGAAGTTTAAATTCGCGCAATCTCTCAAACAACACGCGCAAATCTTTAATATGTTGAGAAAAGTTATCCGATATCACTAAGATATCATCCAAATATGTTAGGATTGTAACATTCTTCAACGCAGGGCAAGAACGCAGCCGATCAATCAACCTTTGAAAAGTAGCGGGTGCATTCTTAAGCCCAAACGGCATCCTCTTGAAACGAAAAGTTCCCATGTGCGTAGTGAAAGCAGTCTTATCTCTATCCACATCTATAGGCACCTGCCAATAGCCAGATCGCAAATCGAGCGTGCTCATAACACACCCTCTCTTAGTAGCTTGGAGAAGCTCGTCAATCAAAGGCATCGGGTAAGCATCAGATTTAGTAACAGCATTCAACTTACGATAGTCGACGCAAAAACGAATCTTCCCATTGCGCTTTGGAATCATCAGTGCCGGAGCTGCCCAAGCCGACTCGCATTCCTCAATGACGTCATCAGCTAGCATCTGCTCTAACTCCTGCTCCATAACCTTCTTCCTCGCAGGGGTGAGACGGTAGGGCGGCACGGCAATAGGCGGGTGGTCCCCAGTGTCGATGCGGTGCTCCGCGAAAGGCGTTGGAGGACCAGACTCCTTGAACACATCAGCATAATCAGAGAAGAGTTGAGAAAGCTCTTCCGAATCATCCCGCACAGCATGCTCCACTCCAGACGTACACAAGGAATTGACACCCTCTTCAAACCGCAACGTATGCTTTCGCTGACCGCGACCGAACCACCACAACGATTTTTTAAAATCAAAAGAAAGACCTGCCGATGTCAGAAAATCCATTCCTAACAAAGTTTCGTTATCCCGCGAATCGGGTAAAATCAAAAAGGTAGTAGGAATGATTTTATTTAAAAGCTTAACTTCAACATCGGCAATTAACACACTCATGTTCCTAGTGCAGCCATCGGCAAGCTTAATCACGCGCGAAGCTGGTCGGAGACTAAGTCCCTTGGAGCGAAAAAGCGCGTACAGGGTGTGTCCGGCAATGCAACCCTTTGCCCCCGAATCCACTAAAGCAGTCCCCTTTTCTCCCAAAATCTCAACATTCAATAAAGGACGGGGACAAAGAGGCGCAGAGACCAACTGCGAAGAAGTAGACTCCCCCTGGTCTTTATCTGACACTGAACTAAAAATAAAGTTGGGAAAAACCAACTTTTCGGACGCACACCGCTGTACGGACCCCCTCTGCGCAAACGAAACACTATCACTAACTAAACTAGGCACAGTATTTACATTCACAAAAGCATTGTTATTAATTGTATTCGCATTAGCATTATTATTATTATAAACCGCATTCGCATTAACATTATCATTAACTGCATTCGCATTAACATTATCGTTAACTGCATTCGCATTAACATTATCATTAAATGCATTCGCATTAAAAGCACTGTTATCTACAGAGTAAAACGCATTAACACCCTCCACCTCGGAATTGCACGGATTGCAATTATAGCACTTTGCTCTCACCACATTCGGCTGACCGCAGCCATAGCAAAAAAGTTGTTTAGTTTTGGAAATAAAACGTTTCACAGTACCTTGTGTTTTTAACGACTGTTCGTCGTTACGTCCGTTTAAAAGTACCTCACTCGCGCTCACGCCCGCGCCAGTCCTTGGCGCCGAGGGCGAAGACTGCTGAAGGTACGCCAGCGGAGCTCTGGCACCTGACGACTGCGGCGGAGTCCGCGCGGCGCCCGACGACGCCCGCTGCGGAGCCTGCGCCCGCTGCGGAGGACGAGGCGCCCGCGCCCCGCTCGATAGCGGCAGCGGCGGCAGCACCTCACGGAGCGGAGACGGCGGCGCACGGGCCCCCATAGCCCGCTCAACAACCGCGTCCTCGACGCTCCGCGCCTTCTTCAACAGCTCCGCAAAGCTGCACACGGCGTCCCGATCAATCCGCTCCCTAATGCGAATGTCAAGGAGCCCGAAGACCATGTCCAATTGGACCCTCTCTGACAGGTCACCCTCGGGGAGCTTCGCCAGCAGGGCCCTCGCCCTTGCGACGAAAAGGTCTGTTTTTAAAGAGCCCTGTGTCAAAGAAAACAAATCTTTATAGATGCGAAAAGGTGGGCGACGCTCTCCAAACGCATATCGGAGCTGGTCTAGCGCCTCCTGCCAAGACCGGACAGTAGACTTGACTCCCTGCCACCACGTCCCTGCGTCCCTGGACAGCAAGAGGGCCAGACCCTTCAGCGCCGTCTCGTCCGCGATGTTTGTGGCCTCCTTGTACACGACCACCGCATCCACAAAATTTTCTACGGACTCGCCATCGCCGCCCGAAAACCTCGCTTGGCAGCGGGCGAAGTTAGCGCCCGCACCAGACACCGCAGAGTCGGCAACAGAAACCGGCGTCGGCTCCCGGCGGCTCTCCCGCATCTCCTCGATGAGGCGCGAGCAAAACTGCGCCTGGGAGGACTGGAACGCCTCAATCCACCGACCAACGTCGGGATGAGGCGCACCGGTTTCGTGAAACTGCTCATCGCCACTTGCGTCGTCCGACTGTGCTGCACGTGTACGCGGCATTATTTAGCCAAACTCGAATAAGCACCTACACAACTTTGAGACAGAAAAACCCGCGTTGGGGCGCCAGTATAAAAGGGGGGTACGGTTTGAGGTATCTGTCTCTTAGAAGGAAACACGGTTTTATAACTCGAGTTTGGGTTTAATGCTTCCACAACAAACTTGTAAATAAAACTATAAAAATTAAGGATATTTCACAATTAAAGAACACACACAGTTTCTTACACAGAAAAGAACGTATCAGTGGCGAGGCTGTCGCGAACTATCCCTCACAAGCTCCCGGAGGTAACAGCCACGAAAAACAAATCTCTTGGTTTTAAAACAAAATAACAAAACGATTTTAAATTCAAAAATAGAGCGAATGACAAAGCAAACGACAATAAGAACGTACGACAAAAAGAGTGAACGTCTCGCCACGCATACATACTCCTTAGTCTAAATAATTAGTCTAAATAACGTTGGGGCTTACGCAAAGGGCGCCGGGGTGCCACATACTTAAGTTTAAGTTCAGTTTAGTTTGTTTATACTTGACAACATAATACGTGTAAATCAACCTTTATGTAGGTATGTCCTATCTTATTGTCCATACCTCCAATGTCAATGTCAATGTCAAGTCAATATTGTCAACGTCAAATAAAATAAATAAATCCATAATACAAACAAACGAGCGGATACGGAAAGAGGAATTTTTAGTTGATTACACAATGTGAAATGGGTTTTGATTAATTTGTAAACGAGCTTGTCTTTCTTATTAACTTATTTTCTAACCACTGGACATTGGCGAAATCAAAGGGGTCCCATACTACCAAAAATTGAATTGAATTGAAACAAACGAGCTGTTCTGTGTTAAAATAGGATTCCTTTTACTATATTCTTACCTATTATGAATAATATGTTGGTGATAAATCCATATTTTATTATTATACAATAAAGATGGACTTGAAGTCAGCAGCCTGGCTAATGTTCTACATGCTCGTGGCTCCGCATAAAATATTCCGGAATTTTAGGTATAGGAAACGTAAGCACCAATTTGTAATGATCTTGTATCATCTATTTTACAGTAGGTACTCACTTTAAGTGAAGCATAACGAAGCAGAATATGGTCACTGCAACCTGCAACCCCAGCTGCTTGCAAACATTCATACTGTTTGTTGGGAATTAATAGACTAGGTACGAAGATAACCTAGATTTAGTAAACTGTGAGTTAGTGGACTCTTGTGTGTAAATCTGCAATATGTACGGGTAGGTACTTCCTACAATGAAGTGATGCAGTGAGCATTGTAAAGGACATACAATTTACCGGGCCCAAAAAAACTCAATGCCTAGAAATGAAACATATGCCAAAGTATAGACCTAGACTGGCCCGACAGTTTATTATATGGAGTAAGATATTTCAGTGTTATAATAGTGTTAGAGGCTGAGTTGCAATGTGTTTGTATAATGCAACCAATAAACACTAAACTTGTTGTAGATGCTGTGTCCGGGTTGGTGCGCAAAGGTCCTGCCTTTCTAGTCCTGTTCAGTGTCTGGTTGCTCTGTAAGTTACTTGCTACTTGTATATTATTTAATTAATTAACAGCATATCGTCGTTGCCAATTTGAAACCTCTTAAGTGCAAAGAAGTGTGTTTTGAGATAATCGAAAAAAACTGTCCTAGGTCAAAAAATATATGAAGGGATAATGATATAATACTAAATTGAATTTCAGTAAAGCACCAATATGGGGCTATAGAAGATACCTAGAAATATTTTTAAAAAGTTGTAAAATCCAAATATATAAATACATGGACACGTGAGTTCTATCAGACAGTTCAGTTCTTGAGTTTTAATTTTACTAAAATTTAGTCAAATAAAAGCAGTTAAAAAAAATTGCATTTGAGTGGTTTCAAATTGGCAATGACAATATTTCAAATAGCTTACGCTCTACAATATAACATAGTATAGGCTAAGTTTCTATTTTTGTAACTCTGGACACAGGAAAACAAGGCAGTCTCTAATATATTTATCCTAAGTGAACATGAAATTAAGAGATGGACAGACAGACAGACAAACGGACTGCCGAGCCTTAGTAATTGGGTCCCGTTTTCACCCTTGGCATAGGGCACGGAACCTTAAAAAAGAAAAATGACGTGTTAGATAAGTATTATTTAGTTAGAGGCTCGTTAACGATGGTTTCTTTTGTTTTATAAGAAGGCTAACTTAAGCCGATTTTACTATTAACTAGTGTGTAATGTTGAAATGAGTTTCATGAAATAGTTGCAGTTCATGTGAAATACTTCCACAAAAATAATAGATCATTTTCTACAATACGAGTGTTTTAGTAGTTCGGTTGAGATAGTGTTGGCGATAGTTGATATGGTTGTCGTGGTGCAGTGTCGTCGGAGTGGTTCGCGACGGCGCCGACGCTGCTCGACGCTGTCGCCGGCGCGCTGCTCGCCTCCACCTTCCTCTGGTACACGCATGCCGTCGTGAGAGTTGCTGTGATGCGAGAGTGGCGGAGGGGTTGACTCGGTGTCGTGTACGCAGGTACGCGTGTGGCGGTGCGGCGAGGCGCGCGCCGGCGGTGCGGTGGCGGTTCGGGTTCCCCGCGCCGTTGGCGATGCTGCGCTGCCTGCGAGTGCTGCTGCTCGACGGGCTGCTGGTGACCGTCGGCTCGTCGTTGCGGCTGGTCTCCGACGTCCTCTGGCTCTGCTGCGTCGTCGGCTACGCGTACGCTTCGGTGCTGGGATGCGGCGGTGAGTTGCCCCTCGCCGTCTGCGGTGCGTGATCTGATGCGGTGATGGTGACCGCGTGGGGTGTGTTCGTCAGCGGCGTGGAGCGCGAGCGGCTGTGGCGTGCTGCTGCCGGTGTACGTGGCGTCGCTGGGCGCGCAGCTGTGCGTGGAGCGGGGGCTGGCGGCGCTGCGCCCCCGGCCGGCGTAGCGGGCCGCCGCGCGCCGCCGCCGCTACCGCCCGCGCCGTCGTCCGCAGTTCCGCCCGCGGCCCGCGCCCCTACCGCCGCCGCCGCCGCCCCGGGATCACCGCTGGGTCGGCTGAGCGGTCCCACGGCCGAGACGGCCGCCGTGTCGCACTCAGTCGGACGATACGAGTTCACTCGTGGACGTCGCGTTCGGCGATCTCCGGAAAGTCAGCGTCGGCCCCGCAGTCCGACTCGGCCCCGATTCACGGTCTCCATTTCTACGATCTCCCCGCGTCAGACGTAAGTCAAAGGTGCGCGACGCCGCCGTCGGTATCGCAAACCACTCCTACAGTTTTGCATTAAGCACACTCGAGTAAAGTACTATATAAGGCTTTTCGGCCCTCGCAACCTACGACGAAGAAGCAGGTAGCATAGCAGTCAAATCGTCGGTAGAAAGACAAAGACGGGCGTCAGGTACCGTACCGACATATATGAACGAATCGAAGTACAATCGATACATTTTCTCGTTAATTATATAAATGCGACGTAAACGCTTCCCTTCCCCGTTTGAATTTCACGTAAATAAAATGGATGTAAGTACTTACTCATTCGTCTGTGATGTAGATAGAAAACCAAAACAATCTATTTATGTACTTCTCGACCGGAATGGAGTAAAGTATAGTACGGAAGAGAACATAGTAAAAAACAAATATAATAATAGTGTGTTATGAAATAAAATAATGTACGTGTATGTTACGAGTATGTGTTAGATATCGTGATCTGACTGTTCATTGTTAAACTCTGAAATGTGAACAAATAGTATATGTCATTGTATAGATGTCGCAGCCAAGTGGTTAAAATAGTTGTTCAATTAAACAGCTAGCCTTTTGATTGAACAACGACATTCAATTTCAAAATTTAATGATTATTTAATTTTTTTTTTCATTTTTACTTATTTCATCAAACTTGTGGTGACCAATAATCTCCCAAGAAATTACAAAAAGTTTAAGTACCAATTCTTTCAATTTACATACTAAAGTTACCTACTAAAGTTAAAGTCTACTAAAGTACTAAAGTACCGTTTAACCAGTTGGCTAAGCGTCGTCTAGCTGTAGTGTTGAACGTTGCAGTGGACAAGACGGCTAAACGACGTATAGCCGTGTGATTGAATGTCGTTGTTCAATCAAAGAGCTAGCTGTTTAATTGAACAGCTGTTTTAACCAGTTGGCTGCGACATATACATTTTGAAAGTGACCAAAAACGGCTGACTACATTTTTGTACTTGTTATTGATGTGAGATCCTAATTTTAATAAATCTATTATGAATGGAATCGTCAGTAGTTTGAGTTGATCATTACCTGAGTAGATACCTATTTACCTATGGATATTTTAAGGATACAAATATAAATAGGAAGAACAACGTCGCCACGCGACTGCATTGCTTCGTTCAAAAGTGTAAGTACTGTATGTACTAGTTCGACTAACAAAGAAATTAAAAATCAAGTAAAGCCCTGTTTGTCTTTTTTAAAAATAAATTCGAAATATAAAATTCCGCCGGAAATCGTATTCCGAGAAAGCCTAGCTAGTTTAAAAACTATTAAATATGATAGGCTCTCTTAAATAAATTAACATTTTAGCAAAAAGCTAATGGTACAGCCACCACCGCGCCGCCATCCTGCACCTGTCTCCTATGAACTGCTACCATATGAGTAAACTGCTACGGCGTAGCAGATTGCTACGAAAGACATTGCAAGCCGCGTAGCGAGTGAGGTGGCTAAGATGATACTGCTACGTTTCTCGACTTTATGAGCTGCATTATTTTTTTTACTTGACTTGATCATTTATTTTAGAATAAATAGATTTTAATAGGTACAAATAACATTGAATTAGATTTTAAAAATACCTATTCTTTATAATATAAGCAGGTTACTACTTAATTTTGATGGAGTAAGGCATAGTCAAGATGTGCATAGGAGGTAGGTACTGTGCGGGGTTGCGCCGGCTTCCAGCAGACGCTGGCGCAGGCAGGGTACTACGGCGAACTGCCGACGGGCGCGCGCGAATGATGTTTGACTTTAGAGTAGGTACTATCTACCTACCTACCGACTAGTATGCTCATGTTATCGTCACTTGTATTGTTTATGATACATAGGTCGGTGCCAGAGGACGGGGGAGATCGATCCCGGCCACACAGATGATTCTGCGCGGAGAAAGACGACGCGACACGCCGCGCATGCGCTACAGCTGACATCTGCTGCAGCCGCGCGCTCCTCGCTCGCGGCACACGCACCGCAGGCCCTGCTCGAAGCAGTTCGGGCGTAGGTACGAGGGTAGGTGCGAGAGGGCATCCCGGGAGGGCGAAGAGCTGGCAGCCCTCCCGCGGGTTGCTTGCGTCCTCACGGTAAGTCGCTGGCCGCTGCACTCTTATCTACCACAAACTTTTCGCCGGCCTGAACTTTGTAAACGATTGTTTCTACCCTCTCTGGGTTATCTCTCGGATAGGTGTTTTCATACTTTACATTTTATACCTTAATACAAACTATAGATGATTTGTTACTTTTGCTTTTATTTAGAAAAAAGAGCGGATGCAAATACCTAGTTTTTTTTGCCAAAGTTAAGTAAAATAGGTAGGTTACCTACCTATTGCGAATTGACAATAATTCAAATAGAAATAGATGAAAAATTTAATACCTAACTCGTTTTCTTAATGTTTGCATTATTTTGTGTCATTCTAAAACAACTTACCTACCTACCTACTATTTACCTGTAGGTACTTATTCAGGTGCCAAGCACTACTAAATGGTCATCGAGAGAATGCGTTCCTGACACATGTGACTAGTGATGTAACCCTACGTAACTGATATATTTTATTACCTACTTTAAAAAAAGATACTATTAAATACCTAATATAAAAAATCTAAGCAACCTAAGATATTAATATCACAATGTGGTTCGTTACTCTCGTTTGTAATTTTTACCCGACTGCGCCAAATCAGAAGGAGGGTTATGTTTTTCGAGAGTATGTAGGCATGTATAATATTTTGGCACTCTCTACACTACATAATCAAGATTATATAAAATATTTTCGGTCAGTTTTAGCAAAAAAAAAAACATCTCGAAATTAACTGCACGCACTAAAAATTATAATACAATCGGGCTTTCGGAAGAAAACGTGGAGCGTTTTGTCGAAAAAGAGAAAATATTATACATACTTACAAACGCTCCACGATTTCTTTCGAATGTCCGAAATGTCCTTATTATTTTATAATTTTTAGTACGTGCTAAAAGCGTGCTTTTTATTTTTTTAAACTATTATTTTTATATATGTTAATTAGAAATAAATAATAAATAAATAAATAATAAAATGTTACCGGCCAAACCCGATCTCCGGACAAACTAGTTTTGCCTAGGCTCAACTAGTTCTTCCTATACACGATAGGATTAACTAGTATAGCCTAGTCCAAACTAATTTGTTCTAAGCCCGATAGGACAGACCAGTTTAGGCTAGGCCAAACTAGTTGATCCTAATATAAATACACACACTCTAGGATAAACTGGTATGGCCTAGTCTAAATAACAAAAAAAAAATCATTATAGTTTAATAAAGACGATTATTTTTCTAAACACGGAGTATTTTATTTAGTTCATCTATTTATTTTGACTTTTAGATATCTATATGTTTTGACTAGGCTATACCAGTTTATCCTAGAGTGTGCGTACTTATATCAGGATCAACTAGTTTGGTCTAGCCTAAACTAGTCTAGACTAGGCCATACCAGTTTATCCTAGAGTGTGTGTATTGATATTAGGATAAACTAGTTTGGCCTAGCCTAAACTGGTCTGTCCTATCGGGATTAGAACAAATTAGTTTGGACTAGGCTATACTAGTTAATCCTCAGCTTACTATCATATATTAGGTGGTAGCTTACTATCTACAGACATTTCAAAGTAACATAATCCATTACGGTTAAGTTACATACACAAACAAACAAAAAAGAGTTTAATAAGTACAACTGCTTTGGATACCGAGGTGTCGCGTGTTTTTATGTCGTGTGTAGCAATTAGAGATCGATGAGTGCGTTGGAGGTGTCTGGCGCTGCGAGGCTGAGGCGGGCGTCGGCGCGAGTACGTAGATTAGATAGATGTTCGGCATAGGAGTCGGCAGCGAATCTCTGGCCGCAGAGTGCGCGCGCACCCGCCTTGCAGCCGAGACGAGCGGCGGGTGCACGCTGCAGCCACCGACAGAGGCGCGAGTGTCGCAGGGAGTTGAGATGCTGCGCACGGAGCGGTGGCGCGGCTCAGGGCGTGGCCGGCTCTAGTCGCCGCTGATCGCACTCGTCGGCCGGACACGAGCATCGCCGGTGCCGGCGGGCGGCTTACAAACTCGCTACGCTAGTCCCGGTTGCCAGCCTCGGGTCAGGTGTTTGCACTAAACTGTACTGAATATGCCAGTGCAATATGTTGTGCTGACGTAGTCCACGCTACGACGTAACGGTACGGCCGTAGACGAAGTCTAAAATCACAAAATGTCATAAAGTGTAAGAAATTACCAATTTCAAATAAAATAATTATCAATTAGAATTTAAAATCTCAGGAGCATAAAAGAAATTAAGTACTTTCCAACTTAATAGATTAGGTAAATAGTTTCATAAATTAAAATTAAAAGTGGATTTTTGTTTGAATACAGGTTGCGAGAAAGTGTGTACGAAGGAGCATGTTACCGCGGCGCACGAGGGCGATACAGAAAATCCTGGATAAACCAGATCAATGTTGAAGTATAAGGTACCTTTTCTTATCTATCTTGAGATACACTTCCATTCACTTCAGTTCAGTAGTTGGAGGGCAGCGCTAAATTACTGGCTTTTTATTCAATTCTTTGCAAGAAAGCTGGACTTGTTTGTTTGTTTGAATATAAAGCAGTAGACTCGTATTTTTGTCATTGATTGATTTGTATATGAAAGCACTGTAGGTACTTACGTGTTTAAAAAAGTAAAATTTGACGCAGCCCGAAAAGGTTGCAGAGTAGCGGCGGCGGCGGCGCGTTGCCCTTAATCACCACCCGCGCCCACCCGCCCGCAACTACAATACCTGAGTACGTCGATGTATAGCTAGGTGCTGTACATCCTGTATGCTCTTAACCCGAATTGACATTAAGTGGGCCAATCAATCATCGTCCGTATGACCGGGATGCAGCGCGCCGGGGCCGGGGGCGGTGCCCGCTCCCATTGCCGGAGCCCGGAGATCCGGTACTGTACCGGCCGCAGCCTCACAGCTGACAGCGCCGCTCTAATTACGACAAATATCCACGTTATTCAAGTATAGGCTTACTGAATTCACTTTAAATAGAGAGATAGTTCGTTGTAAGTGAATACGTGAAAGAATCCGAGATACCAGACAGTTAAGTAACAGACGTAAGTATTTCGAGGAATTTGCTCTTGTTTCCTTTTTTTAATGTATTTATTTGCAGTTCGTAGTAGATATTGACAGATAACGATTTTTGTGTGATTCATTTTCTCGTTTCCTTGTTTTATCCACTGAAAAGTAATTATAATTGTGAACGCATTAGATTTGCACCAGGCTCTACATTTACAAAGCAGTTATTGTACTAGGTCCTTGTAGTATTCGTAGTAGTAAAACATGTCCGCGTGTCGTGAGTACGAGCCCCACGCGCCGCCGCCGCCAGACGCCCCAGACAGCGCGGCGGCGGCGACGACGGCTGCGACTACAGCTATCTAGTGTAGGTAGGTATGAAACACGGTACACACGGCTCACATCTTTGTACTAGGCACCTGCGAACTTGTGTTTTCTCTTTGGGATTAACCTGCCACAAATTGATAATCATCGTAGCGGGGGCGCGCACGAGCTACTTTGTTGCTCGGCAACTGTTCTGTCCGCTTTGGGTGGTGTGCGCACTTCCATAACGAGCCCGTAGTCCGAGATCAAAGTTGCCGAGTGACTAAGTTACTCGTGCGCGCCCCCGCTTACGCAGTAAGAATATCCTTGATAAAGCAGCCTTACTAATTGTTCTATTGTTCACGACGCCCTTCTACGCTTGCGTAAGAACCTATAACAAAACGGTAAGTTTTATTGTTATACCTATTATGGTACGTTTACACGCTTGGCAAGCCTCGGCAAGCGTTGACAATCACAAGCGTGTAAACAGGGCGTTTGGCTTGGCTTGCGTGAGTTTGTGAGCGCTTGCCCGGGATCGTCTCGAGTGTCGGTTTTTTGACGCGAGTCAAAGGGCGTTTGTGACAAACGTTTGCGATGCGTTTACACGTTGGTCCGCGTTTAGTAGCCACTGTGATCTCGGAGCGACTACACGCGCGTGTTGCTTGTAGGTACCTACTAACAAAATGAGTGGCTGGTCAAATGAAGATACCCTTTTCTTTCTGGAGTGCTACCAGATAGAATCCTGCATCTGGAATCCGAATGATCGAATCATAAAGATAAAAAAAAACAAGCAGATGCATGGATTCGTCTTGCTGAGCTGACCGGAAAGCCAGTGAAGGAGTTAAAAAATAAAACAAAATAAAATTCCTTTTTTTTGTTTGAATTTGCTTGCATTTCCAATAAAAGTACGATAAGCCGAATGCAATAGCCGTCACAATTTCGGTGTCCGCCATGCTTGGATGTTTGTTACAGACTGACGCATTCACAAGCGTGTAAACGGATTCCAAATGCCAAACGATATTTGTGGAGGCTCGTGGCTGTTTGCTGTTTGCCGAGGCTTGCCAAGCGTGTAACGTGGCTTTTAGAATAACAGTAGCTAGAGTAACCAAAAGTCGGCGGGCCGCGTGTTTGCGATAGATGGGTAAGTTAGCGTGTGTCAGCGCGGGCCGCACACAGCAGCGCCGCCGCCGCCAGTCGCGACGAGCAGCGGCCGGCGCCAGGTCGCGCCGCGTCTCTCCCGGTTTACTATACTCGCTCCTACGACACGACCTGCACTATTATTCTAGTTTGGTGCCAACACATCTCTGTACCTGACAGTAAGTGGCTCACTATGTTAGCTTGCTATTAGTATAAAAAGACAACAAATGTTGCCACAATTTATGATTTAGGTACCTACTTACTTTGTTTTCTGAAAACTTTAAATTAGTTAGTTGGAAACTTGTGCATGAAATATATATGTATCTATGTATAATGTTTGCTGAAAATCGGCGAGTTGGCCACCGCCGCCGCCGCCGCCGGTCGCTCGCGAGGGTTCGGTCGCTGCAACTTTGATGAAGTTGCACTGATCACTACCCGCGCCGCCCGCCCTCGCCCCCGCTCCACCTCCTCGTCGGTAGCTCTCGTCCCCGTTTGCTGCCAAAACGCCAAAAACTTGCAATTAACATGTCTGCTCATTCTAATACCTACTGTTTTTTTAACGATTGTAATTGTAAACGTTTTTATGAACAATGAAAAGTATGCGAGTAATGAAATAAATCCGTCGATATACCGGAGTGAAATATTGGCGGCGCTCCAAGCAGTGCGTGTACTGTCTATACGGCGGCGGCGGTAATATTTGACTGTCATCGCTAATAGATCGGCCGGTGGCCAGCGGACACACCACTGCGTGCCGCTACATAGGAACGCAGCTGTAAATAACCCTCGCCCACTGCTATATGCTTCTTTATTTCAATCATTAGGTACACTAAACTTGCAACAGACCTCTCTACCGCCCCTCCCATCATTACTTCCCTAATGACGAATCTCGTTCCTGTTGGTAAATATTCTCCGCCGTCGCGTCGTCGGCTTCAATAATTCAGTGCAATGGTAGCGGTGGCGGGCGAGTGGTGGGTGAGCGCCCACACTACTCGATATTCACTTTATTGTAAATTCCTATTAGATATCGTCGTCATGGTTCCGGCCTTTATCTGAATTAGAATTAGAATAGACGCGGCATTGTGCTCTATCTATGATGCACGCTCTGTGCTGCACCGACGACGACGTGTCGTCCTACTTACCGCATTGTGCGGCATTGTTCTCCCCCGACCTCCGTCCGCCGCCGCCGCCGCTCCTCCCGGACCCGATATCATCGGCTGCTCTGCTAGACTTGCTCTGCATCTGTAGGATAGCTGCATTCATGTTACTTGTTCAATATAAGTAGATCAATGACACGATTTGTTTTAGTCGCAGCTATTTGCATTTCTCTTAAATTAATGTACTTATACTCGAAATTAGTAGCTGCTTGTTATCATCACATTTGAATCTATAGACTTGTACTATAGATAGATATATACAGACAGATATACTTTATTGCGCTCAGAGAAAGTAAATTAAGTTGGTCGAGGGAACAAACACTACTTACTTATTGCCGTGAAACATGGGCAAATAAACAAAAGAGAAAAAACAAGAGCCTGGCTGTAAAATATATGATGATGAATCTTAAAATATATACCTATCTATAAAGAAAAGTATAAAGGGTTAGGGTTAAAAAAATACCTAGTTGCGGTAGGCGGAGGCAGGGGGCGCACAGAGCTGATAGAGCAACGCTGCAGCCTGGTGTTAGGGGCGACAAATGTGTCGGGCCAGCATTGCAATCTCAGCTGACGACTGACGCAGTTGAAGCGGTTTGTATAAAGATGAATGTGTGTTTGTTTCAGGCGGTGGGCGACGGAGATGACCTCCCCATTATGCGCCGTCACAATTATTATTTTACTTTATCTGTCTTCGCTCACAAAGTAAGTACCTACCCACCATTATACCGAATATATCTTTGTATACCTGAGTACCTATACCTATACCTATGTGCATACCCACTACCCACACATAATCTAATTAGTGATATAGGACCTAGAAAAGCGTTTTTTGTAATTGTAACCTACTTACATTCAAAATATAAATAGCGGACTTGTCTTTTTGTTATCTTTCTTTTAACTCATTCATAGGGTGTTTCTTCGATTTCGGATTCTTTAGTTGATTCCACTAGTAAATTTTAAATATTATTTTATTTTTTAAATTGAGAATAAAATTACAAAATAGAGAGATCAATGAACAAATATTTTGAATAGGCACTCATTTCTTATGTATGGATCCAAAGATATTTGATGTTAAAAAAATTACGCCCAGGGGAATCAATAATAATGCAATATAATGTATAAAAAAGTTTTAATTTTGTGAAATAAATTAAAAACAGTTAACGTACCTACGAATTTAGGCTTTAAAATGTTATTGGGTATTAATACAAGTTGCTATGAAGTTGCTAATTAAAAATCTTTAAATAGGTGACCGAGCTTTGAAACGTCCTCCCTTAATGTGGAAAACTATTTTTTTTTTAATAATATCAAACATTATAATACATTACGCTATTTTTAGAAATCAATATAAACCGTTATTTAAGTAAACAGTATGATTTTATTAGTATGGTGAACATACATTATCTGATTCCACTGGTCATTAAACCAGTGAAATCAAGCCAGTGGAAGCAAGAAATATCGGTTTTTTGTCGTTTTACATAAATTGGATTTAACTAGCGTCATAATGTTTCCAGGCTAGATAATGGGCACCCATGCGCTTATTCATAGTTATATCAAGTTACTCTTGTAGTACAAAATTAATAAGAAAACATGAACATAGTAATCAATGATCGTACAGAACAAAGCCAGGGGAATCAGATACTTATCTTTGTGTTTCGTGAATGGTCCAACTTCACGCACAATCTACCCCCTCGATACATAAAATGCATCTCACAGTTCGCGTGAAAATAGGCAGCGCCTATCCAAATGGCTCGACTAGGGTCGTATGCGCGATTAACGCCCGTTATTAATAACCTATCCTGATCCGTTTTTACCAAATCGAGATTGAAAAAACAAAACACAATTGTCACTTGTGTACCAAAAACATGTCAAGAACACAATTGTGTTTTGTTTTTTCAATCTCGATTTGGTAAAAAACGGATCAGGATAGGTTATTAATAACGGGCGTTAGTGACGTTCCAAGGTAATCACACTTTGGTGCCGGACAAAATTAAAATGACTCGAGAAATTCAGTTAATTGTAAAATACGTGTAAAATTTATTATGATGCGTAATAATTAACTATTCTATAATAAAATAAAAATATGTATGAATCTTTAAGTAAGTATATAAGATAAAAAGATTTTTAAGGTTTTCTGAATAAATCGGGAGAGTGGACACGTCAGTGGAATCAATTTTTAGGGCTTTGAACTATTTTTTAAATACCTTTCGATTTGAATTCATGTATTGTTTTTATTTTCCCAAGTAGATAACATCATAATCTATAGTTTAAAACATATTTTATTCACTTTATAATTTGAAACGTAGGATTTAAGCCCCCGGACATCAAAAATCTCGGTTCTGAAGATTCACCCCATAACGTAAAATATTTGTGCAATAATGTTTAGTATATTATAACATAGGTCGGTAAAATGAAATTAATCATGTGTGAGAGAGCAACGAATAAAATACCAGGGCCGGTACAGCAAAGCATTCAGCGGCGCCAAATAACATTATTCAAACGAGACGCGCCGCGCCGTGTGACACCCACCTTACATTTATTAATCTATCGTATAATATTACGAAAACTGACCTTTCCGAGTTGTACAAAAATTGTATCATTTATGAAAATAACTTTGAAGCAGTTGTGGAAATCATCACTGCTATTAGCTTAATGTGCTATAGTGCGGCTCACCTGGCGAGTTCCCACCACCACGACCGACGTCAGGTCTCCGATCGCGACACTATTCCGTCCGACGCCGGAACTCAGTCGGCGTGAACCGGGCGTGAACCGCTACGTTACGTGCTTCCACGTTGAAGTTCTGATGAACACTAAAGTTTCCTACAATCATCTGCAGTGTGCACTGGATACCTGACACCTGACGACGCTCTCCATTAAAAGTTAACGCTTATACTGAGAATGTTTGAGGTCGTGTAAAATAATGCTTTGTTTTGCTTGTATTGTTCTCTCGTTCACAAGTGACAGGGTGACGACACGTGTTGACGTCGACGATACCTATTCCACTAACTTAGCGCTTCGTGTCTACTTTCAATCTGTAAAAACTATCAATGTATTATTAGGAATTATATTACCTACGAAAACATCCAAATACTCAACTCAATACCTATTCTATTAAAGCGGTAAATACACAGCATGCGGGATTGAGCCGGTGCGTTAGATACAGATATTCGCCCATACTAATTCTACCCTTAAGGTGTACATAGGTACAGTCGCCATCAGATATATGGTAGCGGTCAAGGTACTCAAATATTTCGGAGCAGCATTAAATTTCAATATGTTCGTTACAATAGATGCGGCCTATAATATCGGAACATATTAATCGTCACAAATATCGGAACATATAAATCGTCACAAATATCGGAACATTTATGGAAAATGTACTTTAAGTCTGTGTAATACAATTTAAAATGCTTAAGATTGGACCCACGAAGTTATCAATAATTTGTAGTGACATTCACCGAAAAGAGTGTCATTGTGACTGTCTCTTTCAAATACAACAAATATTCTTACCAAACTAAATGCCTATATAAAAGTTCTTTTGACGCAATGTCAAAATTGAAGGGCGTAGAATGATTAGCTTAATTTCGATAAAACGATGTCAGCTACTTAATGGCGTAATTGATTGTCCTTTGACTTTTAAAGCACATAGTCGTGGGTTCAAATCTGATGGGAGTGCGTTACTTATTTTCTGCTTTTTATGGATAAAAATAGCATTATTATTTTGTATGTCTTTTCTATCACGGAACAATTGTAAAGTAAATGATAAAAGTCGTTTTCAGTTGGTGGGTATAACAGTGTAGTAATAGCTATTGTTCTACAACAAAAGAAAATTACAAAGAATAAATATTACAATAAGTAAGTAAGTAAATAATAATATAGCAAACTTGTTGTTGTAGGTACTTAAAATTATTTTATTAGTACTTATACCTAAGTATCTATCACGATTGAATGGTTGATCAAGTACTAGAACCTACTTGGTTATTATCTTTCATGTCCGAACTCTTTTAACGCGTGTAGTTAGTTATATTTGTATTCTTGACGTTGACAAGTCAATATAGATTCGGTACTACCTAGTACCGAATTCAAATGTGTACTATGTAGCACAGACTTAAAGTACATTTTCCATAAATGTTCCGATATTTGTGACGATTTATATGTTCCGATATTATAGGCCGCATCTATTGTAACGAACATATTGAAATTTAATGCTGCTCCGAAATATTTGAGTACCTTGACCGCTACCATATATCTGATGGCGACTGTACATACGCCGCTTCTAGACAGTGCCAAATTCTGTTTCCAGATGCATGAACGCGAAGATCAACTTCCGCGAAAAGGAGAAACAAATCCTAGACCAAATATTAGGCCCCGGACGATATGACGCTCGCATCAGACCGTCCGGCATCAACGGCACGGGTACGTCTCCACCTACACCTCCCCACACCACACCTACACTAAACGTGAAGTTCATTTGATGCAAACATCAAAAAGATTCACGCAGTGCCTACACTCAACTCGTATTCTCCTAAGTTTATACTAACAGAATACAACATCTAGATGATGAAACGACATAGGTACCTGCTTAGGTGACTGCTAACGCTGGAGTCGGTTTGGTACCGGCAGCCGCTCACACAAATCGTGTGTTTAAACTCGTGCTGTTGTGTAGTGTGTGTCAAAGTCTATGTATGCGAATCTATGTGTAAACGAACGATGCAACAAATAGCTGGTGTTTATATGTATCACAAATGTACACACGTTTTCACTCACACTGATTCTTATACTAGAGCTAAGTATTTAAGTTCTCGCACTTTAGTTATAGGATGTTTCGTTGTCTTGACTTGTTACCTATATTAATACTGGATACAGGTAAACTCATGAAGTACCAATCTGTGTCCTGTAATGCAAGGATTCGGTCCATTATATTCCGAATTAGTCGCTTTCTAGTTTGGTTATTTCCCTTTTTCGCCAAATATCATCTTCGCCTTTTTAAATTAATTCATGAGCTTATTATATTTTAATGGATTTTATCTATAAGTATTTGATAAAATTTAAATATGTATTTGCTATTGTACGAAATATGCAAATATGACGTCGATTATAGTCTCGTTATAGTATAACTTCATTACCTACTAGAATCAGACCAAATAGAGAAAAGACCAAGTTGGAAAGCGACCCAGAGTTTAAAAATCTGGAACTAATCTAAGTGTGTACCTGCTAGGGGCCCAGGACCAGGATTGCTTTTGAGTTTTGATCGAGTGTTTGAGTGAAAGCAGTTTCATAGCATAAGTAACTATTTTTAAGAGTTGATTACGTAGACAGGTTGCAATTGCAATACGAAAATTAATAGATTTTCTCTACTTGCATACTAAAGTCTTCGCATAAGCGTTCGTAACGGAAACCGCAGGTACTTTAACCAGCGTAAGAAAACACGTTCAATTTGATAATGGGCGGGGTTGGAGTAACGTGTCCTGAATACGGGTGAACGCACCACGAATAATGGCAGTGACGCGCGGGTGACGCACTGCACCACTCATTATCCACCTGCTCCCTCGGTCGGTACCTACTAGAGGCTCCTTTGTTTCGCACGGAACTACCGCCCGCGATGCCATTTATCATTTCAATTTCAACTGTTCATTGGAACACTAGTCCGCGTCGAGTTTCGAAGTCTGTTCTAAGATGTAGATATTGCCCCGCTCTGCTGGGAGCTTAGCGACAGCCAGGCGCCCGGATGATGACATAAATTAGAATAAATGGGAGACCTTATGCGAAGAATCAAACCGCAATGATGTGAAGTAGTTAGCAAAGATCGCATTTCACCGCCGAAAATCCGCCGCGAAACCTCCGTAACCGAGATGGGTGTTGTCCAACAGATGGCCCCGCCTTCGTAAATATAAACCTGTTTGTCCGGAGTATTACCACCATAAGCGACATAAAAATGGTTTGTACCTACTTGCGGCGGCGGCGGTGTGCCTGCTGGCTGCTGCTGCTGGACGAACCGCCGCTGCCCGCCGCCCGCGCTAAATGCTTGCTCTGTCGATACAATTCTCGACATGACAGTACCTCAACTCTATTACCATATTTCTTACCTTATTTACAATAAATAATAGTCAATCGAAAAGGTATATATTTATCATTAGTTCGTTTAATAGGAGCTAAAGGAATATGGTAATATTTAGGTATCTTATTCTCGTGTCTACCTAGGTACCTACATTGAATCTCTTTGTTTATTTTGCCGTGGCTTTGGAGTGTGCTCGAGACTTTTCAAGTTGGAGCATGTACCTACTGCTTCCCTTCATTTGATCATGTAATTGTCGCCTACTATTGAATGTGCATTTTCCTCTCGCTTGAGAAAGTCTCGCAGCACACAACTAGTACTAGGTGTGAGAGCGTGACAGTTCCCCTTACCCACACAGTTGGTCTCATAGAGTGGTGCACAAATAGCGATCTATTTTCCTAATCCGAGTAAGGCGGCCTCTTTTACCTTATTTTGTGTGTTAATCGCTCGAGTGCGGGTGTGACACGAATTACTATACCTAATAGATAGTTTCTACTGCTTCAAGTCAGATCTTTTGTCACAACAAAGGAGGTCGTCTCATTCTATAAGCGAAGTAATTGAATAGATGAAAGGCTAACTCACGTAGATTCTCGTCGATCCATGTAACCGGCCGACTGGTGCCCTTGCAATACCTACTCGCACACGCAATACTTTATACACATATTGTAGAAGATTTAGTTGGCATTAGCACAGGTACTACTCGTATCGTACCTATCTACAGAAAGCTGTAACTGTACCTACCTACCAAGGAATAAGAAATGATAGATCATTTAGTAGTTATGTTTTTAGAAGTGTACAGGAGGAAAAGTAAATCAGAAGTTCGTCTTGTCCATAAGAGTAGGTACGTGTGCTGGTAATGTAAGAATGCGATATACTCGCGCTGGGTTAGAGCCGCCGCCGCCGCGCCGCGATGTCGTGTCAATATTGGCTGCCGGCAAACAGTCTGCACAGCAGCGGCCCCAGTTATTAAACCGTCGATCAAACGGTTGACACGCGACACGCAACCCTCACAAATTGCTGTTTATTTTTTAAAAGCTAGTTTTGTGCGAGTATTTCGTGTCATTTTACAAAACTTATTCCTACTTAGACTTATCATAAAACAAATTGTAGTAGTGGTTGCAGGTCCTATTAGACGCGAGACATTTTAATCATTCCTGAAAGATTAACAAAGATCCTCATCATATATAACCATTCATCCGTCCATCCATCCAAAACGGCACAAACTTTGACACACATAATATTATCATCTGAAGGAGTAATAGGTATAAGTATTATTACTTACTTATAAGTACCTATTATATCTCCAGTTCGTGTTTATAATATAAGTAGGAATCAAATTGATTTAGCTTTGTCACAGCGAGAAGTCTACCTACTAGTTGAATACTTCTGGATAATTTTTAGGATGCGTAATTAATTAATTAAAGCGAGAGCTGGAAAAGTGTAGGTAACTATAAAGAAGGGTGTTTGTTTCCATTTGAAGCGCCGCCACCGCTGCGTTATCGAACGTCTGCGGCCCAAGAGCAAACCTGAAGCCCAATCCAGACAAAGTCGCGGCTCGCGGTGTGAGCACTTCCACGTGATGATATGTTATTTTCAAGTTCTAAAATCCATTTTACATTTTGATTAAGTGCTTTAAAATTATTGATAAAAATATCCTGTACTCTCACACAGACTTACCTTCACTCGTATGTACATGATTTATAAAGTCAGGGTGATGTTTGAACCGCGCCATGTCTGGATCAAGCTTGAGTCGCAGTAGGCGCTGCTTGCACGGGTCTACATTGAGCGTTGCGTTGGTTGCGTATAAGAGAACACCAACCAGAGAGCAGCGGGTAGTTTCATACAAGCTGATGTGAACGTTAGCGCACAAACTTGTAATTTCCGACCGACCTCCTTACTTCCCTCGTGGAACACGACTTCTCCTTAACATTTCTTGGAATTAAGACTTTGTTTAAGCGTGTTAGTATTATAGTACCGAGCTGTGTGCTTGGACTATTTAACGGCCAGTTCTACATTTAAATGAACCCAATGTCCTCCCATGAACTTGTTTCAGTAACGTTAGCACGTTAATTCGGTCCCAGATCTTTGCTCACTGTAATATCTACTATATACATTGTAATCATAAGTCATTTTATAGGCTTGAATTTTGTTAAATTGTTATAAATGAAAAGCTATGTTTGGTATCGCGAGTATCGTGAGTAAGTACATAAATCCGTTCCTAACTGTGGAACGAAGACCTAATTGCTACATCTCACATATTTGTATAACACTAACACAAATTCTCTAAACAAGGCAACTAGTTCGTGCCTGTCAAATGTTGTTTTCCCCTTTTCAATATAATTTTGAATTCACCATCATATCTGTGTCCCCGGTATGTGTTAGCGGTAATGCGTGGGCGACACTGAAACAAACATGCTGCTCGTAGATGAACTACTTTTCCTGTTGTGACCTCCGCCGGATACAAAATCCCATTTGAAAGGTGCTCCAAGAACACCGGTTCTCTGTTGGATGTACCCGGAGAGTGTTGCCACAGACGAAGTGTTTGTCGGAGCGAGTAGTGCCGGTGAGGTCGGTGCCGCCACTCCGCCAGCTCGTCCCTCGCGCCGCTGTCTCTTGTGTTTAACTCGGAATCTTTTGCTTGGTACTTAGATGGCCCAGCGGTAGTGAGCGTCAATATATTTGTCCGCAGTATTTCAAAGATCGATGATGTCACTATGGTAAGTCGCTGCACTGCTCCACGACGACCGCCCGGTCGTTTAGCTATTGTCTAGATCGGTTGCGCGCTAGCTCCTTCCTGTCTGTTACACTCCTACAAGTCAAATGAATGGGCAACTCCCTCCGCGTTCCAACACCGAGTGATTTGCCCACCTGAATGTTATTTTTATATAATCATCTATATATTTTATTAGGTACTCTTAATATTTTATTCCTTACATGTGCTTACGACCAAAATAGTTTTTAATGTGTATCGCGTGCTGACTTCGATTAGACTAATTGTTGCGCGTTTGCATAAAACGCGTCGTTGTTTTCTATTACAATCGCTTAAATACTGTTTTTTATCTCATTGATAAAATTGATCATATCATTCCCTTTGTTCAGTCGGAGCTCGCTCACGGCTGTGTGTATGTGTGTACGTGAATCATCAATCAGCTACATTCATAATACTTAGCTAGCGTTAGCGTTGAGTGTTGGTCGAGCGGTTCGTTCGGCAGACGCGGTTCGCGGAGCCGACGCTGCTGCCGGCACAACCTGCACTTTGATAAACAAAGACGATCCTGCTATTGTTGACATTTGCGATGGTTTCACGTTGTGGATAAACCTGGCCTCAGCGCCGTAGGTATCTACGACGTGTGATATACTTGTGATGATGACTATGAAATAATTAAACGTATGTTTTGCTTTCCCCATGCGCTGAAAGACGATGCGCCCACGCTCGTGCGCGTGAACCTTTACCTGCGCTCCATCAGCAAAATAGACGATTACAAGATGGTGAGTGCAGCCTCTCTCTCGGACGTTGCCGGATGTGTAATGCTTCCTAACAGTCCGTAAGGCATGCTCGCCGTGTGTGTTGATCTTGTACTAACACGTTGTATGTAAGTGTGTATCCACTAGGTCCGACTCCGACCGGCCGGGCCGAGCTGCAGTCCTCACTTGCCTATTGTACACTATGAGCAACGAACGCACCGTCGCTGGAGACACCCTGTACTTGCAGCATCACTACACCTTCTGTATATATACTCGTATTTTGGTTATCGAGTAATTGAATGTGTATCTGCTGCTCGATACCCAATATGATAGACTTGACGCGCTCTGCTTATGTTCACTTTATTCGTAGGCATGATGTCAGCTCGGTTTACAATGTGTAAGATAATCACGACCGGTGGATGTAGCGCCAGCGACCGTCCCGGAGGGGTACCGAGAGCCCGCACCTCGCCACACTCGCAACATGTCATCTTTTATTTTTGTTCCACCTCTTTTGTTTTGATCTTGCTTATTGTAATCTCGAGTGTTAGTATTGTATCTATGAGAAGTGCAAATAAAAACAATTTTGGTCGTTTGCGTTGACTGAGGTTACGTTTGTTGATGAGTATGTCTTGTTTATGTGAATTTGTGTCGTGTCGTACGATGTGTCGCGTCGCGCCCGCACTCGGGCGTCCGTCTGGTCGCCCGTAGACTCGGACCTGCATGAGTAGGTGCAAGCATTCCCTCGACGAATGCCTGTCTGACGGTAAGTGTATGCATGTGACTGCCCCCGCCGCCCCCGCCTCCCCCGCCTCCCGCCTGCATCTCCGTACATATAACATACATGTACTTTACATTATGAGTCCAGCTTCTTATAAACATTCATTTGACTTGGTCTCGATGTGGAAGGCTGTGTTTGTGTTTTGTTTCGAGTAAATCGAAGCCTTCCGCATCCAACACCCTCCCCCCCACGCAACATTTGTGCCCGTATATCTGTTGGAAGAGCGACAATGTAAGTACCTATGTACAATTGTAGGTAGGTACTTCCACTAATACTTCCACTGGCGACACTTCAATCAATGTGTTTCCTATCCAAATATTCCAGCATTAGCTAGGTATTTAATTTTCTATTGAAGTTTCCTATTAAAATGTTCCAACATATTTACGGTCACAAAACAGTTAAAGTTGTAAATGCCTTTTATTTTACCCATTCAGGTAAGTAGTTTTGCCTGTAGACATAATTACTTATCTTATTTTTATCATACATAAGAATGTGTAAAATAACCGTTGTTGTAAACCTACATAAGTAGATAGACTTAGGTATCTACCTAATTGTGTTAAGTAGTCTTTTTAAATTAAGTATAGGCTCTTACAATAAGGACGGGTCGATGTTAAAATTGAATAAAACAAGAGATAATTAGTAAGTAGTAATAATTTAGATAATTAGTCTGAAATAGTTTTTGTTTTAAAGGCCCATTTATGCCATTATAAATGGAATATAAATTCGCTCAAATTCTATGCAGCAGAGTCATAAAAAATAGACCTCTGATTCGTGCCATCATTCGAAGCCGCGGCGAATATTTAAACGAATTTAAGTAACTATATTCCATTCATAATAAAGGGCCTTTTAAAACAAAAACGAAATATCAGTAATATCTGAGACACATCTTGTTTTATTCAATTTCAACATCGACCCGTCCTTATTGAAATACTCTGTAATAAAGGTAATAATATTTATAAGTTTAAGTATTTATTTATTAGTATAATATTGCCTATTTATTAAGAAGCTTTTTTAGAATTTGTTGTATGTTGGTCTAAACTGAACCTTGATAGTAATATTTGATTATAGTACCTAATTATTATTTTAAGTAGATTAAGTAGTTCCTTATAGTGCGCTACAATACAAGTGGCCATTCGTTGTTTAAATCACGATTCGAGACTAACCCGAAACCTCGAGCTCTAGCCTCAAAATACGAGTAAAGTTTAGTTGCTAGCATGTCGTGTTTTACAGTTTATTTTTACTTAGTCGGAAAAGTGATGATCTAAACAACGACGGCTTGATTGCATCAAAGCACCTTTTAAAATCTAAATTGAAGCATAACCTTTGTAAAAAGGCTTATCTGATCGGGTAAAGCTATTAGTGACGTTGGTGCAACCGAGCCGTGGCGAGCGGTCCGCCTGCCGCGCCGCCCAGCGGCTGGGCGGGCGGGCCGTTTCGCAGCGCCACCTAGCGGCGCGGCGGCGGACTACACAGCCCTCGCTGTTGCAGGAATACTCCGTGCAGCTGACGTTCCGCGAGCAGTGGCTGGACGAGCGACTCAAGTTCAACAACCTCGGAGGTACGTTCCCCACCCGCCGGGTGGCGCTCTGCTCCAGGGGGTAATTCTGGAGGGGTTGCCATACATAAATGTTACCCAACAAAGCCCTACTACATGCTAATTTTTTTTTATGGTCGTTCATAAAAGTTGTGGCAAACGATGGATTTAGTATAAAAACAGACAGACCGAGATACTGACATGACGCATCTATAAAAGTTTAGTTAGGTATGTCAGGCTCCATGTATATACAATTGTACAAGTATCTGCCATACTCTCTCAGAATTCTTACACATATTTACAAAATAAACTGCGGAACTATTTCCAACTTGACTCATTATATTCTCTATGAAGTAACATTGTTAGTGGTTTATCTGAACAAACGAAAAGTGCCATTTATAATGTAACAATACTTGGATACCTACCGTACTTGTAAAATAGGATTAATAATAAAACGATGCAAAAGTAATACTTATAAAACAATTGAATTTGACATAAATACGCACTAGGTACCAAATTTTGAAAAAATGAAAGGAAAACAATGGGGCATGGTGTGTAAATGCTCTTGTTCCACACGATCGTAATACTTATATAAGCTGTTCTTTTGTAAACAATATTTTTAAAAAGAGCAACCTCTAGAGTTTCTTGCTGGCTTCTTCTCTGGGGAATCTGCCTTCCGAAGTCAGCATAGCTTCCCTCCTTTAATGTCTTTCTCTCTTTTTTTGTTGGTTCTTTTAATCAATCATTATGTTTTTTTTATCATTTTTACTTTATGACGAATTCAAGTGTAAATTTAATGTTACCTACGAATAAATTATTTTTGAATTTTGAATTTTTGAAACGTCACCCTTACATTACAGATTTTAGTAAAGAAGGTGCGCCTTGCCTTGCCTCATGTATGTAACCATGTGATGTACCAGCAAACAGTGACAGCTAGCTCACTTTGTATCTACTACACCACTCTCATTTCACTTCTACAACTTATCTTTCACCTAATAACAGCTAGTTAGGTAATACATTCGGCTTTGACGTACTACTTTATAAAACACAATAATTGAATCACTGTCTCAGTTTGTAGAACAGAGTCCGTACCGAAGTACCGAACTCGAGACGACGAGAGCGGCGCTACTACTTGTACGCACCACGATACACTCGCTTCTGCTGGAGACTATCGGTCTTTATTTCATTCATATTTGCACCGAACGCCTGTGAACTTGTGATGTGCCAAGTTCGTACTTATATGACGCACGGAGGAAGGGGCGCCTTCACCTAAACCGCACCACCTTACACCTCTGCTTACTCAAAGACTAAAATATACGACAATTGTACAAATCATAAAACCTACCTAGTTCTATAGTTGATAGAGATGTATATTGAAGTAGAGCTGTATCGCACGCAGGCCGGCTGAAGTACCTGACGCTGACGGAGGCCAACCGCGTGTGGATGCCGGACCTGTTCTTCAGCAACGAGAAGGAGGGCCACTTCCACAACATCATCATGCCCAACGTGTACATCCGCATCTTCCCCAACGGCAACGTGCTCTACAGCATCCGGATCTCGCTCACTCTCTCGTGCCCCATGAATCTCAAGCTCTACCCCCTCGACAAACAGACCTGCTCGCTGAGAATGGCTAGTTGTGAGTCTTACTTTGTACTTACCTCTAGTAGTGTACATTGTAAGAATTAGGCTAACAAAGTGGTCGTTTCCAGACGGATGGACGACGGACGACCTGGTGTTCCTGTGGAAGGAGGGCGACCCGGTACAGGTGGTGAAGAACTTGCACCTGCCACGGTTCACTCTCGAGAAGTTCCTCACCGACTACTGCAACAGCAAGACCAACACAGGTCATACCTCCCTTACATTACCCGCTATCATGGCAATCTCATTCATACCACTTGTTGCGAAGCGAAATCTCGTTCATACGTTCATCACACATTATGAATAATTCAATCGCTCATTGTATACGTATTTATTCAAGCGCTCAACGATGTGTTCTCTGTCGACTGTTGCTTGCGATTTAAGGCGTAACCTTGGAACCCGTGTGTGATCGACACGTATCATTCCAAATCATCTATCAACATCAAATATAAAGACATATATGTATAACAAACTGTTCTCAATTACACTCGTATTATGTTTATAACAGTTTTATATTTATAACGACGAGGACGACGACGTTGGTGCATGTATGAGGCGACGGTAGATGAAGCGAAGGAAGTGTGTTTGGATCGTAGTAAGTGCATAGAAGTAGTCTGTCTACCCCGATGGAAAAGAGTTTATAACATGCACGTACCTATATAAGTATTTTAACTGCGGCGCGGCGTTGCGTGTGCTTGCGTGTTTGTATTTTAAAAGCATTTATGACGGTAGAGGTGTTGTGTGACTAACAGGTGAATACAGCTGCCTGAAGGTTGACCTGCTGTTCAAGCGCGAGTTCAGCTACTACCTGATCCAGATCTACATCCCGTGCTGCATGCTGGTCATCGTGTCGTGGGTGTCGTTTTGGCTGGATCAAGGCGCGGTGCCCGCCAGGGTGTCGCTGGGTGGGTCTCACATTCGTCATTCTCTTCAAACAGATTGCAACACCGTTATATGGTCACATCAAATTCGTTTGTGGTGCGTAGTGTAAGAGTTTGAAGTGATAGCGCGCGGTATGATACAGGCGTGACGACGCTGCTGACGATGGCGACCCAGTCGTCTGGCATCAACGCGTCGCTGCCGCCGGTGTCGTACACGAAGGCCATCGACGTGTGGACGGGCGTGTGCCTCACGTTCGTGTTCGGCGCGCTGCTGGAGTTCGCGCTGGTCAACTACGCGTCGCGCTCCGACATGCACCGCGAGAACATGAAGAAGTCGCGCCGCGAGATGGAAGCGGCCGCGCAGCTCGACGCCGCCTCCGACCTGCTCGACACCGACAGCAACGCTACCTTCGCTATGGTGAGCCCGCTACCATATTTTATTACACCATGATTACACAAGAAGACTCTACCGTCTGTACAATTTTTAATACCCCGCTTACTTTGGAGGCGGAGTTGTTTCATTCCTATGGCCGCATGATTTACATCTCTCGCGTACTTGAACGTACCTCCGATGTAAGCAGGGCATGCATGCCCGTACGAGGTCTACTCGGGAAAGGGATGGAAAATCAAAGATTTTGCTGTTGGAGTTTATAAAAACACCGTCATCTAGACATGACCCGGTACCTCTTTACAGATTCAAGTTTTCCCTGAATGACCTAGCTTTTTGACTAGAATCAAATATTTGTGAGCCTTGTTATATTCCAGGCATGAGAGTAACTAGAGCATATTCATTTAATTTAGTAATGGTATGAGTGTAGGTAGGTACGGTCAGCATCATAAGTTGATGAACACATTCAGATTTTCAAAAGTAATATACACCATTATTAGACGTATAACCTTACTTATTTTCCTTATTTTTGAACCATATTCGATGTTCATTTAACTCTGGAGTATTTTTGCTAAGCTATTTTCGACCAATAATAGTGAATTTTACGTTTGAAAATCTGAATGTGTTAATCGACTTATGATGCTGACCGTACGAGGATGGGTAAGCCAACTTAAACACCACCACCACCGCCGTCATCCACTAACTGCGATTACCATTTATACAAATTATTAAACATGAACACAGCCCAACTAGGATAGAAACATACAGAAAGTTTCGATCAGTACCTATTTTAAGTTTTTGACGTAAGTAGGTACTTATGTGGATTTAGGTATTCGTTTGTTTCGGATCTAAGACGCGACCCTTGCCTGGCCGCAATTCAACATGCAACAGACATCTGTTGCATGCCGTCCACGCTCTTAGCTGACATATCTATCTATCTGAGACAAATTTTACTTTAGATTGCTAATTTCACCGTTACCTTAAAATATAATGGAATGTAAAAATTTAAATATGTACATGTTCAATTTTAACTAAATACATTTCTAGAAAGTAAAGATTGTGCTTTATAGTTTTTTAAACGTTTGAGTCACGAACAATGAACATGACTTACTTCAAAAAAGAATTATAGATAGGTACGTAGCTAAATGAATCATGTCGGTGATTGTTTTGTTATACATTTAGGTAGGTACCTACGTGTAGTTAGGTTTGAAGTTCCGGAAAGTACCAGAGCTGTATCGATTAGGTATCAGCGCAGATGCGCCGGTACTAACGAGCTGGGGCTCACAGATTAGCTACATAGTGAGCTATAACCGATACGTCCGTCACGCTCCGGTGCAGCGGGAGTGCGCTGGTGCCGCCTCGCTCGGTGCGCGCATGCACCCGGATGCACCGCCGCCGCTGCAATCGATACCGCGACCTAGGTCCCCGGCGCGCCAGGCTGCATCGGTCATTCCATCTCCGACCGTGATCATAGAAGCGCTTTCGGGATTAAAATTGGTTTTTAAGTATTTCCTTGTTTCCGAGTGACAGTGCTAACGTTATTTAGTTAATGTTTTTCCTTGAAGTATCGTGATTTAAACAAGATGAAGAAAAGGACTAAATTTAAATCCGTCCGGTAAGACATCACACTTATTACATTAGAAACCTTTTGTTCTTATTTGTCTTTCGTCTTCATTATTTTATTTGTCCGTTACCTTGCTTCTTGCAACCTGCTAGGACTTTGGTGTGAATTAGGAAATAGTTAGTGGAGGAGGTCGGTGGTGGGGTAGTGGCGGGGCGGCGGGGCACCTCGTGCGAGGTGTGTGGCCGCCCTGACGGTCTGCAACCAGCAGAAACCGCTGGTCCGCGGCGCGCTCCTCGACGCCAAGATGCGGCAGTGCGAGATCCACATCAGCCCGCCGCGCAAGAACTGCTGCCGGCTGTGGATGTCCAAGTTCCCGACCCGCTCCAAGCGCATCGACGTCATCTCGCGCATCACCTTCCCGCTCGTCTTCGCGCTCTTCAACCTCGCTTACTGGTCAGTTCACGGCTCCTACCTTTCGAATGCTTCCTGTCTTATTTGTCGTATTGAATTTGCGTTTCGTTTTCTTTTATCCGTTTTTGCCGTGGCGAACGTTTTGTTTCTCTTTTTTCCTGCGTTTGAGTTTCGTGTTGCGATTTTGCCGATGAGGTGTTTTAAGAGATTCAGTACGATCCGACGGCGTCCGTCCGTGTCCCGCTGCGATTTATCGAGGTGCTGGGGCGTCTTCGCTCGGCTCCTCTTCGAGTCGTTGCGATCTTTCTGGGTCCGAGGTGGAGGTCACCCCCCACCTCTGCCCGGGCGCGGTTGCCGTCCGGTGCGTCTCTATGCGCCCGTATCGATCGCGCCCGGGGGGGAGGGGGAGAGGATCGATCGCGTTCGAGCGGCGCGGTCTCTCCGCGTCGCGTGCCTGGCGGGACGCGTACGGCCGCCGTCGGAGGTCGTCGCCGTCGGGTGCAATCCTCCGACGGCGTTTGACGGGTTTGCGTTTCTGCAGGTCGACGTATCTGTTCCGGGACGAGGACGAGGAGAAGTGAACGTGGCGGCCGCTGAATGACGCGCGGTCGCCGGGCGCGGGTCGCGGGGCCGGGGGGGACCGGAGCCGCCGCCCACGCCCCGCGACCCGCCGCCGCGGCCTAGCGCGTCGGGTGCGGCAGCGAGTGGGTCCCCGCCGCCGCGCCCCGTGTGCCGGGTCAGCGCCATGCGGCGGGACGGGGCGCCGCCCGACGAGCCCGCGCCACCCCCGCCGCCGCCGCCGCCGCCCGCAGCTCGCGCACCCCGGGGCGCACGCGCTGCGCGCCGCCGCCGCCAGCCGGCGCGCGCACCCCGCTCCCGCAGCCCGGACCCGGCGCCCGCCGCCCGCCCGCGCCGGCCCGCGAGGAATCCGCGGACGAGGCAGCCGCCCGCGCGACCGCCCCGACGCGCCCGGAAACCCGCCGAAGGAGGGGAAGCCGGCCGCTAGACAAGCGCCCGGAAGCGACGGTCCCGATAAGAAATCGCCGCGCATCGGTCACGGCACTCACGGCGGACCTCGGCTAGACGACCCACCGCGACGTCGACGAAAACCTCGGCCGCGTTCCGGAAGACGACGCGCGACCGAAGCGTATGCGCGAAGTATAGACGCGAGAGGCGCGGACGAGGAGGCCGGGGCTCTCCCGCGTCACTGTGGGGTCGCGTCGTCGAGGGTCGCGGTGACACGGGGCCGGGAGGGGCGGAGGAGGACATCACTCGTAGCAGAGAAGGAGGCGGTCGGCCGGCAGTGCCCCACGACCGGTACACTCGCCAGCGGACCGGTCCGTCCGTTCCACACCGTGTATTGATGTCTGTCGCATCGGGGGGTAGCTGCGACTATTTTGTTTAAGAATGATTTTCCCGTCGGTCACCGGTTGGTTTATCTTTAATAAATAGATACGTTAAGTCGGTCAGCTTCGACCTGTACATTGTCTAATTTATCGTAAACGACGACATATGCTGAGTACTATTATTGTTACTAATATATTTTTAGTATCCACATACTTGTAGGTATCTATCTATTTTAGGTACATAAATAAAATCTTTGATACTACCTACTTACTATACTAACTTAGGTAATATCGTAAAGGTATGTGTACAATAAGAAATTGGTATCGGTTATAGTATTCTCAGGTAGCATGCACACACACACATACTCACATACACTCACACAGACACAGTGACATTATATTACAGAGCGAGCTACATACAATACACCAGACCGTGCCACTAGATGTTGCGGATTGTGAACCTCTGAACCTGTAACAATCTTTCCGCGGCATTTAGTCGCCAGAATTGTATAGCTCGTCGCCGCCGCCGGTAACACTACTCCTAACGGCTACTATCACTACTTCTGCTACAGAAAGCGTTCTATTTTACTTACACGTTTAATTTAAAGCGTGTTATTAAAATATAATATATTAGCAGTAGTTATAGTAGCGTCACCAATCACTCACTACCATCTGTCACACTCGTACACGTACTTTGTAGTACACACACTTTGTATTGAATTAAGTTACGTTAGTTAAGTTACGCTCTTCAGCAGCGGTTACCTGCGAGTTACCGCTCGGGGGCGGTGTGTTGTACCTATAGTTTGTATAAGTTGGTGTGATGCCGGGACATCGTCGTTGTTGTAAATATTTCCGTTGCCATCTTGGTGTTCGATGTATTGGCGACATTAGATACAGAGCGAGAGGGCTGGTCGCGGTACGCTCGTCGCTGAAACCTGAAACCCAGCGACGAGACGCCGCGGGCAGCGAGCGGCAGCCGCGCCGCCGCAGCGCGAAACCGACCCCACTAGCGAGCAAACACACTTCACAGCCACACATGACTACCTCCAGCTCTTAGGTAAGGGCTGGTGGATGAAGGTTAGGTTACGTTACCGTGTGCCATAATAAACGGATGCTGCCGGGTCTGACCCGTCTGGGTCGAGGGGCAGTCCACGGCCGGCTCCGCGGGATGGTTCCGACCGCCGCACCCCGCCCCCGCCCCCGCCGGGACCCGCGCGGCTGCTTCCCGAGGCAGAGCTACATTCAGCCATCGATTATTCTGCTTAATTAACTCACAATTTATAGCAATAACCTATTTCGATATGTCGTGGATGTAAAGGACTTTAAATGACTCCTACTTTTCGTAACCGTCACGCCGTTCAGTCCAAATCAAAAAGTTGCTCTATTTCTGATACAAAAGTCGATAAATATATTCGACGGTTCTGATAGATCTTCATAGACGCGATAGAAGAATATTTTGTTTTGGAATGAATTCGGTTTGAAGAGTATCGAGTAGTTGGTGAGTTTGAAGTCTTCGCTTCTCGGGACGGTGTTACCACCACGAGATTTTCGATGAAGCGGTAGGAACTCTCACGTCCTGAGGCAGCGACACTAGCTCTGCCTCCCGGGGCCGCCTCGAGTGTGCTGGCAGGACGCGCGCCTACTGAACTGACCACATCTTTGTACATGCGTTGTAATTTTGGTAAAAACGGGATTTCCATATAACTGACTGTATGCACCGGCACACTATCAGGCCACCTGCCCAAGGTCGCTCTGCTCACCTGTATAATAACATCTCGTTTACAATAGGTACCTAAAATTTGTTATACTTACCTAGGTACCTACTTATTTTTCAAATCAGTATTTAAATAAACTCAAAGCGCTACCAGCCTCTAGATAACGACATTAAGTGGAAGAAAATTTTAAGTGAACATGTAGTTTTGGAATATCTATATGTCTTTGTATTATCATGTACTATTTTAATTAAACCTCCTAAAAGACCATTGTGTGTGGGTTGGGATTTGGTAATAACGTTTGAATGGTACATGGTCCGGAGCAGTGCGACACGGTGACCGGAGCGTATTGGTGAGACGTATGGACATCCCGTAGGACGGAGGCACAGGCGCCGGCGCCGGCGACGGTCGCGGACGGCCCGGAGCGCGCGCCGTGTCGATAACCCGCTCCCCTCCCGGTGTCAGACTCAAGGTAACGACCGTGGCTACTCGTCGCCCCACTCTCTTTCTTGACATACTTGGCGTTGCGGTCGACACGGGTCGGCTTCTGGTCAACATCGGACTGAACGTAGGTCTTTCGGAGTGATACTACCATACTTGCTTACTACGCTTCAACTGAATATCTGGACTTTAGTAATTAAACATGTACATATAGTACCTAATCATAGATAAATCGGTTCAGTGCTAGTGTATAAGTACATGTTTTCCTATTCGTGAAGTGTTTCGCTCGATTCAAATGTTCGCGTGGTCTTTACTAGCTATCTCTGTGCGCGAGTATACCACGCAGTCTGTGTCGTTTGTTCCCGTGCACACTGTGACGCACGCGCTCGTACGCGAGGCAGGGTGGGACACTGCGGTGACATTAATGTTTGTAGTCATCTTGCAAGAGCTGTTTTAGTTTAGATCACGTAAAGAGTCCACCGTACACCTGCCTCTCTACATACGAGCTAAACATTCGACAAAGACTGCGCCTTTCCCGCGGTTTCGCTCTGCGGCTGCTTTAAATGTTTATATTAATGTGTTAATTAGGTATGAAATATTTTAACAGCACCTCGAATGCCTTCGAAATATCATATAATAAATATGTAGTTGTATAATATATTGCGGCAAGCTCCTGGAAGTGCCAGAGACAAGCATTTCATCAATAAATGAATGTGTGAGTGCAGGTGGATCAGATCGGAGTGTCGCTGGCCGGACACCACCGGTACTAACATCTGCACCTCAACTCGACTATGTCAAAAATCTCCCAAGGTTAGAAGATTTATCAGATTTAAAAAGTCAAAATTCCGTTTAAATAATTGGGGCTCATGGAGTCACGGATTCATGAAAGGGTTCATCGTCACAGTGACGTATCGCATCATCGGAACCGACGTTTTGCGATTTGAATATTAATCGAGTGACGGTTCTAATAAGAAATCGCCTCGCATCATTCACAGCGTACTTCCACTAGACGACCCAACGCGACGTCGACGAAAGCCTCGGCCGCGTTCCGGAAAGACGACGCGTGACTGAAGTGAATGTGCGAAGTATAGACGCGAGAGGCGCGAACGAGGAGGCCGGGGCTCTCCCGCGTCACGGTGGGGTCGCGTCGTCGAGGGTCGCGGTGACACGGGGCCAGGAGGGGCGGTGGACGATATTACTTATAGCAGAGAGGGAGGCGGTCGGCCGGCAGTGCCCCACGACCGGTACACTCGCCAGCAGACCGGTCCGTCCATTCCGCACCGTGTAGGTACTGATGTCGCATCGGGTGGGTAGCTGCGCGTGTTTTGTTTAAGAATTCTTTTCCCGAAACGTCGGTTGCCGGTCGGTTTATGTTTAATAGGTAAATTAAGTTGGTCAGTTTCGACCTGTGTGACCTGACAATGTACCTACATACATTGTCAAAATCGTAAATGAGGACATATGCTGAGTACAACTATTGTTACTAATACCCACATACTAGTAGGTATCTATCTATGTTAGGGTTAGTTAATGAACTCTTTGATACCAAAGGGTTCAAAGGTATGAAACAGTTCATTTACCTAATATAGTAGATATAGTAGTAGTAATAGTATACTACTTATGTCACCTTGTACAATGTACAGATGAAATAGCTTGTGTCTGTAGCTGCCGGATGCTTGCAGCATTGTATTAGCGCACACAGTGGCCGCGGCCGCTGTGTGCGCGTCGAGCGTCGCCACCGCCACCTGTCTCTACATCGTGACCCCGCCGCCGCCGAGAACAGTCCCACTCATATCGTTATAACGAAAGGTGACGGTGCCGACGTCTCTATAACTCCCACAGTGTCTTATTTACGCATCTCATAACTACTCGTGTGTAAGTGAGGAGACGATCCGGCGAGTGCAACATCGCAATATTTACTTTATCGCAAGCGCAGCTCTCGGCGAGCCCAGGGCGACCGCGCTTTGTAGACTCGATGTCGTGTCGATGTCGTTTCGGTGTCGTTTCGGTGTTAAGTGTCGTACCGTGGCCGTGTCGTGTCGTACGTGGATGTTTTATGCCGTAATATAAGTATTTCCATAGTTTACTACAATCACAGCATGACCTGTTCCTGAAACATATTACTAGTGCAGTGTAGGTTTTTCTATTAAAATTTCATTCTTTTCTTTTTCAATCTCTTATTGGAACCTGCTATTAAATAAAGTTACGGTTACACAAATAGAGTGGCAAAGACGTGAAAGAACTTGTTTACCGTGTGGTGGTATGTAAGAAGGCGCTAGTGGTGTGCGTCAGGAAGAGGTAGCTGGTCCGCAGCAGCACCGCATTACCTGTCTTAGTATGTAAGTGTGTAGTGTGTAAGTAGCCTAGGCTAGATTGTTATGAGGTTGCTGCACTCTCCACATCACGGTGGCTCTGTGTCTAAGGTACCCAGATATCATTACATTAGTACTTGATGTAAGGACCTAATTTATCAGATCTTTGACAATGTTACGCAATTATTTGCGTTAGATTATAAAAACAAAAAAAATAAAAAAGAACTACCAAAAATAGTCTCGAAGAGATTAGCCAAAAAAATTATAAAAACAAAAAATGCGACTTCACTTATTTAACTATAATATGTTTTTATGTATGATAGAAATTGACTTACATATTTTGTAAATATCTGGATCTCTGACACCTGTATGCTCACTGTACAGAACTTTATTACATAAATAATAAAGTACCTACTACTTGTATGTACCCGCGCGCGGTCGCGACCACTCACATCGTTTCACCACCACTTGGACAACTTTACTCTATTCACTACATTTCTATTCAATCGAAATCAAGTTAATATTTGGAAAACTCCCCTAATTCAGGATACCTATTTATGTAGACGAGGTCTCTGCTTGTCATGAAGCGTAGCGCCTCGTATCGGTCGCGTAGCCGGCGTCGTAGCCCTTTGCTACGACAGGTCCTGGGACTGTTGTATGGTGCAGAGATAAGGGAAGTGGTGGCGCGGAGTGAGTCGTCGTTCCCGTAGCGACCACCTCCGCGCGGGAGGGGGGTCGTGCTCGCGATGCGATACCTCCTAAAGTTATTTATTATACTATATATATATATATATATATATATTAATATATATATATATATTAATATATATATTAATACCTCGTAATAGTGTAGTCGATAAGGTGTTTAGTACATTCAGACAACATTTATTGATAACGGTAGCTACGTGTCTCAATGTTAATGTTAAGCAGTCGTTCGCCTCAGTTGATCCCGCGCTCCCCGCGCTTTGTCCCCACCCCCGTACGTTTCACTACGTTTGGTTCCGACATGCTCAATTGTATCCGCTCTCGCTCATTTCTTCTCTCCGTCCTTTTTTTGAAGTTTGTAATATTTATAATTATGATTAAAAACCTTCTTATTGAATTAGCGATTAAATGTATCACTTAAAGAATTAGATGTAATCGTCCTTCAGGTATATGTTGGCTGTGATTGGTCAAATCCCCCTTGAGATGTGGTGATGCCACCACCGGCCACCGGCCACCGGCCACCACCGCGTTGTGGTGTAGTCACCGTGTGCTGTAACGACGTGTTTGTCATCCAGTGCGCTTTACTCGCACTCGCTATCGTGTGCTCGTTCCAACAAACACTATCTATCTATGTACTGTACTTGTACGAATATACTTCTTTTGTTTATAATCGTCTCGTGCGATCTATATCGTGTCTGCTGTTTTCGTGACGGTTCACTACTGACTTCCAAATACTAGATGAGAGGTGCCTCGCGACAACGCCGCCGGTCGCGAGGACCTCTACACCAGCGGGTACTTGCACTAAATACTCGCCTCTAAACTAAACGCTCTTCATTTCATTACGTTACTCATTACATTCACTTGAAAGCTCTAATTAAGTACCTACTTTAAGTATATTAAACATTAAACTAACAGCCTATATTGATCGATTTTTAATACAATCGGAAAGACCTGAAAGTAGAACACTTTTAAAAAATATTTAATTATATTTTTAGACCTATTGCCTACCTAAAAGTACCTACTCAAATTACACCACGCACTACAATCAATAAACATCGTTCTGACAAGCTGCACTTTGAATTTCGTTTTAAATTTCCAAGAGTTACCTAGTACACCTATTTAGATAACTATAGGTAGGTACTTAGTAGGTAGGTACATGGGTTATATAACTCGTAAGTAGGTACTTAAGAAATGTATGGACGTTGGTCTGTTCATCGTGTATGGGTGTAGTACGTAGTTCCGTCAATGTCAAGGGATTTCTATCTATCTATTTACTTACTTACTCATTGTGTAGGTAAACAGTGGATGTAGACTCGTTTACTTAATATAATTTAAATATAACCCGGTAGATGTTTTATTTTCTCCTAAACCTGTTCCTATGACCTTATATTGCTATTAATTGGTACCTACTGCCTATATACTTAATAGATAGGATTACCTTATGATAAATAAGTAGGTAGGAATACATATCACTTCTTGATTCTTTCAAACTGAAAAAGAGACCGAACCGACTGAACTTAAGAAGTGATTACAAAATAAAAAGATAATATGCTACCTATTTGTAAATTTTAATGAAAACCACATAGAGAAGAGAATGCACCAGCCATTAGAGTAAATAATCGGAGCCGTAGAGGGAGCGCGCGAGTCGTCGTTGGAGGGAGCGCCGAGCGTCTACTTCTGGCAGGAGATCAGGCGTTCGGCCTCGTTCTGAAATACAAACTCACACTTGGAAACTAAATCACTGGCTGTGCGTAACGCACCCGTTAGCACTTCGTTCATGCAAATCAAGTCATCGTCTTAAAAATATGAAAAATATTATTGACGGACGCCGATATTTTTAACTATCACTTTAGCCGTTTTAGTTTCTATAGCAAAACAACACAACGCTAATAGTAAGTTATCTATAGGTAATAATATCTAAGTAAAATCGCCTCAGCAAATAATTAGGTAGGTACCAGTACTTCCAGGTTTATCAAAGTACCTATAAGTGGGTATGTACTTAGGTTTTCTTTTCATTCCTGTGTACAAAATAAGTAGGTAGGTAAGTAAAAAAGTAGGTACCTACTAGCTACTTATTGACATAATGAAAAAGTGGGACTGTGGATAAAGTGTATTTACCTACCTAGCTACTTATAAAGGTAAGTATAGCAGTAATAAATAGGTACCTAAGTATTTAGCTTTTTATGTTACAGCTCTTTAGGATGAACACGACTACTTCTCTAACGTAGAAGACAGACAGACGAAAGCTAACGAATAGGTAAAGTAACGTTATTAAATGCAGTGAGAGCTCACCTTAATGAGCTCATAGATAGTGATGAGCGCTTGGTCGGGCTTGCAGGGGTCCGCGGCGGGGGCGGCGGCGCGCTTCCAGCCCGACGAGAAGGTGAGCTGCCCGGCGGACAGCGCCACCGCCACCGACACCAGCAGCGCCAACACCATCGCACGACACATGGCTGTAGCTAGCTCTGTTGCTGCTCCGTGTCGATACCTCCAGCTATACCCTCGGTGAAGTAATGCCCGACCAGCTTCCCGCTTCACTCTTAAATACCCAGACACCGTTCGTTCCGAGTGCCGAGTTTGTTTTTCTGGAGTTTCCTTCAATTAATCAAGTGAAGCCCTTCTCACAATATAGACAATAAAGTTATAATGGAATCTCTATGGGAGATGAGCGAAGTTGGTACTTAGTAGTGATGGGCCGAGTACCAGTTTTACCGAGTAACCGAGTACCGAGTATTACTCGGTTTAAAGTTTACCGAGCCGAGTACTCGGCCGAGTTACTCGGTATACTTGTAGCAGGTAGAATTGGGCGCTAACAAATTCGGGATCAAACGGTGTTACGATCCTCCCTCCGCACCCCGCTAATTATTCGAATGAAACCAATAAACCGCAAGCTTATGAGAGGAAAAAATTTTATAAAACATTGTTCATGAAATTTTCTCCTAAATAATTATGGTTTTAGCAGCTTATAACATTGCTCTAGCTGGGCAAAGGCCTAAATATGTACCATATGAATGAATGAGACTATGATCTACCAAGCAGATCTAATGCGCAAGGTAGATTTATTTGCACCGAGTACTCGGCATTTTTACCGAGTTATTCGGCCGATTACGAGTAGTGAAAAAAGTGCCGAGTACGCCGAGTACCGAGTATAAACCGAGTACTCGGCCCACCTCTAGTACTTAGGTACAAACAACTACTGAATATAGGACGTTTTTAATTAAACGGTCTGGGTAAGGAAATGAAATATTTTTTTTAGTAATTGTTATCTTGCAAGTGCTGGTAGATACCACGGTTGTAGACTTGTGAGCAGTAACTCCTACTCGTACTTAGCTAGTTTGTAGGTACTCACTTACCAAATTATAATGTTCGTAACTTCGTGTGTATGAAGGTTCCTTCCTACTTACATTACATGTAAACTAGTAATTGGATGTACGTACCTACCTATGTAAAATTGTATATTTACCTTAGCCACTGGTACCCCTAACTAAGTGAGTAGGTAGGTACCTACTTACGTAATAGGTAGGAAGGCATTGCAAACGCGCCCTTACATTTGGAAGTCCTGAAACTGCAACTAGGTACCTACTCCTACTACCATCAACCTACTTAATTAGTTGCTTACAAAACTTTGCAGTAGGTAGTATACGATCTCATCTAACAAGACGATGTTCACATTATTAAAAAACAAATTAAATGCTGCTTAAGGCTTCTTTCATCTGTAGTGACGCACTCGGTGGCGGTATAAAAGCGTCGTGGAGTCGGAACGGTCACATCACTGCGGTGCGGTAGCGACTGGAAGCAAGCAGCTGCAAAGAAGATGAACAAAGTGTGCCTTGTGCTGGTGGTGGCGCTGTGGGCGTGCGTGGCGCTGTCGGCGGCGCAACTCACCTTCACGTCGAGCTGGGGCGGAGGGAAGCGCTCCGGCCCTGCGCCCGCTGCCCTCGCCGCCACCCTCAACTGCCGCAACGACGACACCATGGCAAACCTTTACAGACTGATACAGGTACATACCTAACTTAGCTTCCCTCTTGATTGTCTTATCTTGAATTACCTAATTACTTGCTGTTATATACTTCTGTATTTGCTTGCTGGCCTGGCAACGTTACCTACCTACTTTGCCTACTAACTAAGTAGTATGGGTACCTAGTTAAATAAACATTTTGAGAGTTTTGTTGGATAACTTCTTACATTAAACTTTAAGCAGGTAGGTTTAAAAAAATCCTGGGACTCTTATTCATGCACTTATGATAAGCGATCAATTTAGTTTGCCTGGTTATATTACCTAGGTACCTATTTATTTACTATGTTTGTTGTGCCTTCATTCGTTAAATTACAGTTTGTAATTTGTATACAACTACTGCAATAGTACAGTTCTATATACCAAGGAATAACACGTCGATGTATTTCAGAACGAGGCGGAGAAGCTGCTCCTGTGCCAGCAGTCGCAGGTTCGCTAACACACCAACCACAGAGCACCCGACGAGCGCCCGACTCCTCGCCTCGACACGTTATCATACTTTCTTATACAACGTTTATCTTGACTTTAATTTAAATCGTATACATTCCTAGATGATGCGATAATATTATAACTTTGTAAAAGCTGGATCTTAGATGTACCTTCCTTATAAGCAGTAAGGTCTTGACTTGACTTTTTCATTTCAATTCCAATGGACAAAATATAATTTACAAAATAAGTAATGTTACCTGGTGCTTACGTAGTAGGGCTCTAAGCTCTTTAATTACCATCTTATATACTTATGTGTCTTTTTTGTTCTATGATTCCTATAAACATATAAATAATCTTAATACTTTTATAATATGAAATTCAAGTTATGGCATATAAATTAATACTACCTATTTTAAATTATAATAATAAGTATGTTATGTTATATGTGAATAAGTACGCCTACAGTATATTTTGAATTAAAAAACAATCATTACAAAGGCCTTTGATATTATACCCAAATACAGACCAAAATCTTATAAATGTCAATGTTTATTTAATAAAGTACTTAAGTCATATATTTTTTTTTAACAAATTACAATGTCTTGCTACTAATGTGTAATATAAAATATAGATTTCATTCCTTATTTATTATTTGTCAAAGATTAGGTCATATCATAGGGAGAACATTTAAGAGTCCTTAAAACTACAATTTTTTATAAAAGTCTTAATAATAAACCCTAAAGGTGCATACAGACCATGTAACATAACATGTTATTTAACATTGTTATATAACATGTTTTACATAATGTGGACACTGAATGTTATAAAACATGGTATAGTAACATGTTATTGATATGTACAACAATGTTATATAACTTTGATCGCGTGGATTGTACTGAAGAACAACAAACGACAATGGTTATATAACATTGTTATATTGCATTGTTATTCTAATCTAATGTGTACAGTATTATTTTATGTTGCAATGTTGAATAACATGTTACATGGTCTGTATGCACCTTTAAAATAAAATGATGTCTAAGCGAATTAAATGTTATGAGTCATGTAATGGTAGGTCATCAAGAGGATCCAGTGACATCCTGCTGGGAGGGTCGTCTTCATCAAGTGTCTCCTTCATCCTCCGCTTGTACACCTCGCTGTCAGGGTTGTTCTCCTGATTCCTACACTTGTCAAGTTTCTTCTCAATGAGTCGTACTTTCTCTCGGGCAGGACTCTCCACCAGCTTCACCATCGAGCGAATGGTTCTCACAGCTTCAATAAGGATGGCCAGTTTGTCAGGTCCCGAGTCACTGAACAGTGTGTCAGTCACATAGCTGTCGAGGTTCTCTTGCTCCTTGCTGGCAGCATGGAGCACAGCTGCAAGTGCTATTTGTGAGGGTGCGTACATCAGGCAGGCATCAGTTAGAAATACCTTCTCTAGGAATTCATCTATCCCGGCCCTAAGGCGCTCCGGGTTAGCCAGCGTGCAGCGAGTCTTTATATCTATAAGGAAGCCTTCTACCGGCCTGAACGGGTTGTGAATCTTCATATCGTAGTTGAGCTGAGCCATGAGAAGTAGCTCGTTGTTTAAGATGATATCGGCCGCTTTCTCCCGGTCCCCGCGCAGGTTGGCAATGAACTGGTTGATGGATATGTTGAACTCTTCCACCTTGCAAGCCAGATACACGCACGTCGCAAGGATTTCCTTCGGATGGTAGTCCATAGGGCAGTTGTAAAGGTAGAACCGTTTGAAGTAATGATAGGCAGTGCCTATTACCCCCTTGGGCATTGGAGGGTTAAATTTCTTACAAAATTCTTTTAAATACAAGTCGTACTGTTTGAGTAGCAGCCTCTCCTCGTCTGGAGTTAAATAAAAAAGGTATTTCTGCTGCTCGTCGACGTGAGCTCCATGTCTTAAGATGTATTCAGCATTAGCGTTATCTCGTAATACGTTTAACTCTGCTTCGTCACTAAACGACCAGTTCTTTCTTTGAGTACTTGTGGAATACATAGTCACTGGTCTGGCAATAGAGTCCTGCTCACATTCCACTAACACCGCACGGATCTATCAACGGAAAATTATTTTAAAACGGGCAGGACGTTCGGGCAATCAAGGTTTTGGTTTGATTTCGTTTCGTTTCGTTCGGTGATCGGTCAAGTCAACCGAATTGTGTTTGACATTGACATTGACACTATTGACAGACAGACAGCCTGCCAGTGCCTGTCTGACTATGCCAGTCCGGTCTGACTGATGGATGGACGGCTGAAGAAAACGGAAGTGTAACGGAACGACCGACATGCATGAGGCAAAAAAAAAAAGAAATTGTCAACAGATTTCTAATAGTTGTGGCTAGTTTAAATAGACCCGGATGGAAATGTAACATTTTTAAGAGAAAAATTTTGTCCTTTAACATCAATTAATATAATAATAGAAGGGTGATCCAAATGCATATACCTACTCACTTACTTTTGTAGTGTGTAGGTATTCAACATCAACGGTGTTTGAATCACAAGTCCTTAACAAAATATCTTTGATAATTATAAAATAATATCGTGTGAAACATCTACTTTGAACTACTAGAAACTTTCTGTGAAGTTTTTTGTGCTTCCTTTAATTCTTTTCCCTGTGCATTTTCCAATGTTTGCAAGAGTTTGCCTTGTAAAAATAATAAGTCTTACTACGTGGAACGGAGCGTTTAAATTGACAATGACAAGTTTTTTGTTGCCATATTAAGATCTTGAAATCTACTCGGAAATTCAGGCCGTCCCTTATAATTATTATTTGCATGAGATATATTATAATTATATCTCAGACTATTGGCACGTTAGAAAATCTTAAAAAAATTTAATATTAAGCTCCAAAGACAAATTAATTTACAATTTATATTAACAAGTGTAATAGTTTTTTTCTACCACATAGGTATATATTTAATATTTTAGTTAGTATGGTATTCATTCACTCACACACCACAGTCACCACACACTCACTTATCACAATTCACAAATTCACAATCATTCGCTCGCTCTTGATTCATCTTACGAAGTGGTCTTCCTCTAACAAATTCTCTGTTTTAGCGAGGTTTATTCCATTGTTTGGAGATTTAGTGAAAGATGTCTCGAAACGGTGACCGTCCGGCTCAGGCGCAAACATACAAGCTGGTGGTGGTCGGCGGCGGCGGGGTAGGCAAGAGTGCCATCACGATACAATTCATACAGGTGAGTAGAAATTAGCCGTATTAGGTGCGATGCGATACGCCCACGACTCAGATGGTGGAGTAGTCCCGGCAGCAGGCGGCTGCAGCAGCCGTGAGCTCATCGTGAGTGCTGCACATCTGTGCTACGGTGTCAAGGTGTTCGTACGAAATCGCGCGTTCCACCCACAGCAGCGTCAGATGGTCGTCCTCCGCATACTTTATATTTGTGTGTAGGCAACTTACTTTAAGGTCAACATTTTATAGCTACTTCAGAAGCAACTAAATAGTGCATTGCGAATTATTTCGTTCATAGTAGCTGGATTCATTTCTGTTGTAAATAAATAGTACCTTCCTTCCTAAATATAAATTACTGGAACTTATTTTATAGTAGGACTTGAAGGAATGATTGCAACCTGTTGCTTGCACTAAAGCTTTTTTATTTGATACATTTTATAAAAATACCTACACATTTAAAGTTTAGGTAAGTTGATAATTTGAATTTTACTGAGTATAGATTGACTATACTCAGTAAAATGAAATGCTGAAAAGAAACTAGGTACATAAATATTGGTTTTAATAAGTGCCATATTTTATTGTGAATTTGTAATTATGAAAAACAAACATTTTGTTCTAGCATACTCATTTTATTAATGGTTTAGTTAGAGTGTGACAAAAGATAGAGGTACTTGATTGTATTCCTCCCACTTGTGGAGTTGTGGGGCTTGGGATATAAAACATACATACTTATAATACAGTAAAAAATGCAGACAATAAAACGGCTTTTACCTTATCTACATTTAATCTGACATTTTTTATTTATTTCTAGTGGGATTGAATCCTTGGCTAATTGTTTTGCAAGCTAGGTCACCCTCTAAATCCTCCCAGTCTTTGAAAAGTCTTGTGGGTACAATACTGGACCTTTAGTTACAGTAGAAGTCCCACATATAGGTCATTGTCAAGGCAAGTCACCTACCAACTCTTAGGGAAGTCATTAAAACACTACATAGATAGGTAAGAGAGATTGGCCTTACTTATACATTCAAACAATTAAAAGATGAAGGTAATAAAAAATCGATATGTTTTACTCTGTTAGCTTGGGCATTAAACACTATGGAGTAAACAAGTACTGGTAGAAATTCACCAAAAATACACTCGAGAGCAATGAATCCGGGTCACTTAAGAACCCAAAAAACTCACGATCCAAGAATGCTAGCTTAATGAAAAAAATTGTGTTTAATAGATCATTTTATACTCCTTCAATGTAATTAATAACATTTATGAGTTACAACATTTTAATAATAGAATATTACGTTAGAGAAATAACTGATGATCTAACTTTAAAACTAAAATGTAAATCAATATATTTTTTAAAACAACATAAGTCTTTTGTTGAATTTTAACATTTCGCATTGCCTCCTTGTGCTCCCATTCGATATTTGGCATGCTATTGGGTCTTTACATATGAAATTGCCGTTTTGTATGAAAAAATTGAAACAATTTTTTTTCATATAATTTTTATTTGTATTAAGTGAAGTAATTACCCATACAATCAATGCATCTTTGCCAACGCAGTAGCAGTTTATTAATGCCCTTCTTAAAGAAATCAGCTGGACGAGAGGCAACAAATTCTTCAAAGGCGTTTTGAACTGCCTCTTGGTTATTGAATTTTTTTCCAGTCAAGAAGTTATCCAAATTCTGGAAAAAGTAGTAGGGGCAAGGTCCGGTGAGTACGGTGGATGAGGGAGAGCTTCCAACCCCAGTTCTTGCAACTTGGAGACCGTCATTTGTGCGGTATGAGGTCGCGCGTTGTCGTGCAGGAGCAGCGGAGACGAGCGATTGACCAATGCTGGTCGGAGACGTGCCAGCTTCTCCATCATTGTGTTCAATTCTTCACAGTACACATCTGCAGAAATACTCTCCCCATTTGGTAAGAAGCTGTGATGAATCACACCGGTGCTAGACCACCAAACAGTAACCATCACCTTTTTAGGGGTAAGTTTTCGTTTAGGGCATTGTTTAGGTGCTGAACCAGGATCCAACCAACTTGCTGAGCGCTTACGGTTATCAAACAGAATCCATTTTTCATCACAGGTGACAATGCGGTTCAAAATTCCTTCATTTGTGTGTCTGTTGAGAAATGCACGGCACGTCTCGACGCGTACTTGGCGCTGGCGATCATTGAGTTCGTGGGGTACCCATTTGTCAAGCTTTTTTACCTTGCCAATTTGACGCAAATGGACCAATATTGTTTTGATGCTAACGTCGAAAGCTGCTGCTAATTCAGCCGTAGATTGAGTATCATCAGCTTCCACGATCGCCTTCAATTCGTCTGCATCGACCAAAGTCTTCGGACGACCGCGGGGTTCATTTTTCAGGTCGAAATTTCCAGAACGGAAGCGAGCAAACCAATAACTAGTGGTTCGTTGGTTTGTAGTGTTAGCTCCGTACACGTCGTTGATGTTGCGAGCCGCTTGTGCCGCGTTGCTGCCACGACGGAACTCATATGTTGACGAAAATGATTGAAATTCAATGAAAATGTAACACTAACCAATAAACAAATGAATGTTTTTGGAAAAAGAATTCCATATTTTTAAAATGAAATTAATTTGAAATTAGAATTCTTAGCTAAACAAAAAATATTTTTAATTGAAATGGCCAGTACTGTAAACCGGCAATTTCATAGGTAAAGACCTATTATATACCAAAATGCGCAAACGAAAATTTTATTTTTATGACATAAAAGAAGGTACTCAAAGGTTTCATATTTTCATATAACAAGTATTTATTGGTCTCAAACACATTTTATTTCATAAGGCTAGGATTCTTGGTTTTCGAGACTAGTTTTTTGTTTACCCGACTCACATTCATTGCTCTCGAGTGTATTATAAGTTTTGGGAGAAGAGAAGACAAAGTACCTTTTTAATATAAAATACAATTAGTTTAATAGTTATTTTATTACAATGAAATGTTTAAAAGGGCTCATAAAACTTTCATTAAAAATGTTAAATGAACAGTTTAAAATATAAGTTCCTAATTAACTTATTAGATATGAAGAAAAAGTTATGGAACACATTTATATTAAATAAAATATAAATGTGGTCGTAAGTAATAATAGTTGTTTGACTGTTTGGTGTCAAAGCAGGGCATCTATCAGTCTCTCATCCAGGTGGGGGCAGAATTCATGTAACCTTTATACTGGGACAGTAACGCACGCTTAATGACGATACTCTTAAACAAAAAAGAGGAGAGAGGGCTGGACGGATGTAAACTTTTAATAACGACATTCTTTGCAATACAAGAGAAATTCATAAACTAGTGTAGTAGGTAGTTGTGATCGGCTCCGATCGCCCCAAGGCTAGGGTGGTTTATAGGTAGGTGTTACGATGATTTTGAGTGGGTTGCATTGTGTAACGCAGCGCGCATCAGATCGATAGTGCAACGCCTCTTCACTAGGGCATGCAATACCGGAACATATTTCATACCGGTATTAAAATTTTCAATACCTACCGGTATACCGAAATTTCGGTATATTTTCGGTATTTTTTTAAATACTACTTTTTGTCATTTGAATTGTTCCAATAACGATATTGGTATGTACGTGTGACGGTTGCAGATAGCGATCAAAACAAAATTACATATTTGAATAAAGGCAATTAGAATAGGTCAAATAAAAAAACGTTATTTAATCAAATAATTATTTTAATTGTCTCATTAGTTCAATATCACAATCAAATGGCAACTTAAATCAGTCTTAGTTTAGTATTTATCACTAATTATAAAAAAAAAAACAAATAGGTAGGTACCTTATCTAAAATAGTATCTCCTTTCGACGGACCCATAATATGTTATTATTTTAAAATAAATCAGAATACAAAACTCACTATCTAACGTAACGAGTACACTAATGATACTTAAACAATATAATGTTACTTTACGGGGTTCGTGATACAAACAAGCATTCTGCTTCTGCAGAGTATTTTATATTTATCTCCCTTGAAAAAAAGAGATATTTCATTAATATCGAAATACCGGTATTTTGTCTTTATATACCGGCATCAAAATACCGAAAATATTTACCGGTATTTCGATATACCGGTATCCATGCCCTACTCTCCACCTCCGTCGCCATGGCAACCACCACCTCCCACGCAGGAACACAGCACCCGGCATATGACTGATCCCTCTCTTTACACTGATTCTGAGAATCCATTTAATTTCTATAAATATTGTCCTCGGCTCACTTAGTCGTAAATACATAAGGATTTTGGAGGATTATTAAGCCGCCTTTTCCTTTATCGTTAATTAAAGCCCGAGGCGCGCATCTGGAAGGTTCTCCTAATTGGACCCAACAACAAGCTGAAAACAACGCAATATCTTTGCCTCATAAATAAATATAAGCATCTGGCGACCTTTTTATTATTCAATATGTTTAAACCATGATGTTCATATCCTGCGAACGACGTAAGCGAAGTCTCTCTACCGATGTTTTCTGTGTTTTCGGATAAAAATGACGGTTTCGAATTTGAATGTTTCTGTTATTTATCTGCTTTAATTTATTTCAAGTGTTTTTCCTATTTAAATCAGTAGCACCATTCATTGCTTCTTTACTTTGCTTGCGATTCAAAGCTTTGCGGTTAAAGCCCTTATGTCTTGCTAGCGATGTAAATGGTCCATTGCGATTAGAATTGAGACACGTCGGTGTAATGTTGCAGAGTTACTTCGTGACGGACTACGACCCCACGATCGAGGACAGCTACACCAAGCAGTGCGTCATCGACGACGTCCCCGCTAAGCTTGACAGTGAGTACAGCTCTGGGCCATCTGTCTTAATTACCTACAGCGTAATTAAAAGAATACGTTCACACATAAACAGTGACAATCTGGAGGTGATAGCACCATTATGAAGTTGTCCTTCCTTGGGTTATTATTGTTACCTGTACGATAACTATTTCACAACTAAAGATTAATTCCTAGACGTTTGCATCAGCGGTAGGCGAGAAAATGCTTGCTAAGCATTGAAAGATTGTTATCAGTCGTAGTCTTGCGTAGCGCGTAGCTGTATGCAATGTGTTCGTTGCAGTCCTAGACACGGCCGGGCAGGAAGAGTTCAGCGCGATGCGCGAGCAGTACATGCGGTCGGGCGAGGGCTTCCTGCTGGTATTCTCGGTGGCCGACCATGCCAGCTTCGACGAGATGTACAAGTTCCACAAGCAGATCCTGCGCGTGAAGGACCGCGACGAGTTCCCGATGCTAATGGTCGGGAACAAAGCTGATCTCGAGGCTCAGAGAGTGGTAAGTGCCTACATTAATTCTGTATTCATTCATGCTTTCGTCTAAACGATTCGTAAAAAAAATCGGAAGAAATGTTTTCGATCGACTTTTTCGTCCAAACAAATATGTATGATATTGTACATTATATAGAGCGCCCAATAACGCCAGGCTTTGTCTCCAGATCTCGCAAGAGCAAGCGCAGTCGCTGTCACGGCAACTGAAGCTGCCGTACATCGAGTGCAGTGCCAAGGCGCGCATGAACGTGGACCAGGCTTTCCACGAGCTGGTGCGACTCGTGCGCCAGTTCCACGACGCCGAGCGCGTGCACAACAAGGCCGCTAAGCGGCGCGCGCGCAAACGCTGCCAGATATTGTAAACTGGCGACGTTTAGGAGACCCCACGCGGCGTGCTCGTATTATTCATCGTTACTTTGTTCGTTTCTCGCGGGGCTTTTAAAGTTTACAACGAAACTTCCGGATTTCACTTTTCTTGAAAAATTTTTAAAGTACATTTTTTTTAGTTAAGATGTTACTGTTTGATCTAAGTCAACTTTTTTATTTACACTTTATGTGATCTTGGTAAAAATTGTGTCCGGATATATATAATTTATGGCTCAGCGAAACTTTATTTATTTTTGACAAAGAACAATTTAGGAAGGTATATAAGACGTATTTACAGAATATACGAGCACGTCGCACTCCAACGACTTGGCATTCCGATACTGTCCCAAAGTGTTGCAGAGATCGCTTTCGGCAAATAAGATGATTTCAAAAATAGTTAGTACAAATGTTTTGTAAAACGAGTGTCGATTGTTTAAACTCGCAGCACTCTCGGACAGTAAGTTTGATTCAGCAGTATATTGTAAGGTTCTACCGTTTTATGTAAATCATAAGCCCCATCATCATTGTTGTAAACAATCTATTTACATAATTTTGTTTACGAGTTTAATTTTGTTTACGAGTTTATTTTTGTTTATTTCAAGTGTTTAACTTGGACTTGAAGATTTGATCGGGTTGTTAATTGAAGAAATTTATTTAATCGAGCTGTTTAAATGGAAATGTTAGATGGTGAGTGAGGAGACGAGGTTGTCGTTGTAGTCTCGCTGCAGCTGGAAGCTGGTCACGTCATCGTCAGCGTCATCGTGCCATTTATCGCACACTTTCAATTACCAAAAACGTATATGCTTTAAAGTAAGCTTTAACTCTTAAGTGTTTCTCTTCGAAAGCTGTTTACTCAGTGGATATTTCAATCTGTCGTGCAGGCAGCCGCACAAGTCATTCCTCACCCGCCGTGTTTGTACAGCGCTCGAGCGGAGCGACTTGCGTGGTCGGTTGTTCTTTATGATATTATTAGATTCCATTCACGTCATTAACGCATGATATAATTATTAAAGGTTGTTGTTGTCGATGTTGCATGCAATAGTGTAAGTGTATTCGTGTGCAGACGACGCAAGGCGCGAGTAGTTTCATACAAGGCAAGTACATTTAGTACAGGGACTCCATCTTTTTACTCTATATGCTATATATTAATTATTGTTTACGTTTTTCTGTCGCTGCACAAATAAAACGCGTAACAACTTAAATAACCAGTACTTATGACATGTGCAGGTTCACACGTGTGGTGCCAACGCAAACTATCCTCTATTTGTTTGTAATAAACACTAAACGTCATCTCCAATCATGGTTGTAATAACGAACTTGCATTTTGAGTGTTTTAGTTGTTTACATTGATTTTGTATGAATATTGTTTAGTTTTAAGTAATGTTAAGTATATGGCGACTGTAGGGGTAAGTGCGTCGCTCTTTAAGTCTGCGATTTTTTTAAATATTTACCATTCGCGGTTGAATTGTAAAATGTTATCGAATCAGATGCAAGTATGACGTAAGTAGCGACGCACCCACACCTACGTCGCGACGTCTATAAACCGACCTAACATAACTAGTTCGGCGGTTGAACGTGAACGTACAATTATAACAATACCTAAATCCGCGGTAAAAGAACTAAACGAGCCCGAGACGTGTACGATTTGGTTGCTAATAACTAGGTAGCTATTCGTATATTTATTGACGTTCATGTTTCACCGTCGCGTTCATTTACCAACCAATCAGTATATAGCTGCCATTTTGTTTTTAGCTGATTGTAGTAACAGACCGAGTGTTAAATTAACAGCTCAATAATGATTTACCTTTTTCTAATTCGATTGAACATGATTGTTTGTAACTTAGGGTAAGACTGTAACGTAGGTTGAAGGGATTTCCTCTTCTCAATCGTTTTGTATTTTCACTTTTTATAAAGTGTACATTTTCTAGTTCGGCGAAGAAAGTGCTTGAAACGTGTCAGCCGCGGATCGGGGACGTTTCAAGCACTTTGACTCCCAGAAACGTTCAATAATATAAGTATATATGTAATATATAAACGGGACGAGGTTCACTGCGCCGTCGGTAGAGGCTGTGCCCGCGACTCCGCTCGCGGTTACAACCCCGGCCCTGTGACGCTCCCACATTTTGTACGTTAATTTTAAAGAGATATTCTATATTATTATATTTTTATAAACTATTGATTTTACTCACTTTTTGCTAAGCGAAAAACCTTGTGATGCACTAAACGTTTTGATATGAAGTTTACAATTGATTATCGAAACTAGCATTTTGATAAAGTATCTGCGGAGAGTGGCGCAGTCCTCAGACTGTGCGTTCGGTCCGCGTCTTCCTGTGTCAGTCGCGTGTAAGCTACTCAGTATTTTGTGGCCAAAGCCTCCTTTGTCTTAAGAAGTAAGCCTCTTGCGAGAGTTTTATGAAATGAGCTGTAGGTATAATGGCAGAGCAATTACCGATATAAAACCACGAGAAATCACTACAGACGGTGGTCTCTATGAATGAACGCTTCCTTTTCTTATAATTTTGATTGAATCGCGGTCAAGCACGCAGTTAACCAGGTTTTAGTGTAGGTAATGATTTTGAAATAAAACGAGATAGTCCAACATTTGCACTAAAATTACTTATCTACAAGAATCAGATCTTTTAATATCGCGAATTGAATGACAAACGTCGCCGGTCTGTCGTACCACCAACCTACTACGGGACTAAAATGATGTCATATCTATAATACACAGATATAGTCCGCAGACCCTTTCCTTATACCGACGCTGCTGTTTCGTGTTAAAGACCGACCTTCCGTAGTGTAATTATATCAAAATGAAGAGAGGAACAATGTAACGTAAGATGGTATCGACGTAGAGAAGTTATCAATGTAGGTATTTTTATAATAAATTGAGACAATACTGTTGTTATACACGACACGTTTAAACGTTAGCATCCTGTCTCTAATCCGTACCCCGTTATGTTACTCCGAGCGACACGCTGCAGTGTTGTCAAAGTACTTTGATAGGAACCACCCAAATATACAGATCTTCTTACTTTTACAATAATTATTTTGTATATTGACCGTGACGAGATGCTTCCAAGCACAGACCTAAGTGACTTACGGAGGTACCTTCAATCAAAACCCAACCCAAAATGTACCTACTTTTTAATGCTCGCTTTTGAGTGATTTTACAATTTACCTAAAAGTAAGGTAGTCTTTTCCAACTTTACAGCGCCAAAATAAAAGTTTTTCATATCTACAAACAAGAGTACCGTACTTACCTTATACCCGTTACGTCTCAACTATATGTACTAGAGATTTAATTGCGTCAGTTTGCAGGGATCATTTCATATAGGTAGATAATATACATTCATCATCATTGTAATAAGTAACCGTACTACATGTTGTGTTGTTCAACTCGGTGTTTTATCAAATAAATACGTAATAGGTACTTACATGTCGTGGTGTATCTTGACGTCTCAGGTCTTAACAATTTCACTATGTTAGTCATTTAATTTGTGTCGCGTCTCATAACTGATGCTTACACGGTGCCAATATTTTTAGAATGTAAGTACAAGGATTTGATGTTAACCACCACCGAAATAAACTCCGGAGATAACACCCATACATCAGTCATTAAATCTACCTACCAATAATGTATCCGACAAGGTGTGAGGAAGCTCCCCGCTTTTAGGGGGCCCTCTCTTTACGACGTGGACAGAGACATGGTACATCTTTAATTAGGAGCTTATTCAAATCACTAAATGGAAGTAGATAACTAAATGTTTGTTGAATTCGTAAAGTAGTTTGTCGGCGCACCGTGGACGCGTCCACGCGGGTTCCTTCAGTCAAATGTGTTTAGTCAAATGTGGTTTTAAGTCTCTTAGCACAAAGACACGGGTGGGACGAGAGTGAGTAAATGTTTTCTGGTGCAATTTATGTAAAAAAAGGAGCTTTAACCGAGTGTTCGCCTGTTAACAGACTAATACCACAAACTGTTGTCCAGCTAATATTATTGTATTGTATATGAAATATATTGTATTAAAACTGTATCGATGTATTTTATTGTGTACCTACTCCTTTGCTCACTCCAATTGGTTCCTATTCTACAACATAGAACCAAATATTTTTTGAAATTCAATATCCAAAAATGTGAAACAGGGAAAACTACATGCATGTATCACAGGAATGAATAGTGTATTAATGCTACCAGCTAAGGAGACAGTATTTCAAGTGATAGGTAATCAAACTTCTTGGACTAAATCTGATTTACTTTACTTGTATGTTACATAACAGATAGGGCATAAATAACTACTAGTTGTTGCACGTTCACTTCCTGGCTGCAAGCGCGGCGAGGTCGGCGATGCAGCGGTCCAGGGTCTGCTTCTCCTGGTCGGGTGTGATGGCCTTGGTCACGTTGGTCACGATCCAGTTGACCATGTGTCTCTGGGCCAGTCTTCGCTCAAGTGTCGCCTTCTCCAGCTGGTAGTCCAAGCGACGCTTCACCTATAGAGTCATACAAAAGAAATTTTAGAAATATACATCGATGGGACTTAGAAAGGTTGAAATAAAGTGTTGTAGTTTGTCGCAACAGTCTACTATTGTGTTGCCTGTTAGTTACATACCTCCTGATAGGTGGTCATGAGGCGCTCCCTGTACGCAGCCTCGAGCTGCAGCAGTACATTCTCCTTCTTGGCCTGCATGAGCAGCTCTTGTCCCTGCGCGCGCCACTGCGTCTTCTTTTCTTCCTCGATGGCTTGCTCCAGTGTCTTCACTTGCTGCACGCGCCCTTCGTTGAACTCTGCTTCCACAGCCTATGGGAAAAAGTTTGCTAAAATATCTGCTTACTTCTACCCACAAATAAACTTCTTTCACTCACTTAAGTTAATAATCTTGGGTGATGAAATGACTGGTGAAAAGTAATTCAACATTCTACTCTAGATAAATTTACATGAAGTACTCACATCAACTTCCTTGTCCAACCATTTGGCAAGCTGAGGGCCAAACTTGGTGGAAGCGTAGTAGACCATGACAAGCAGGGACAGACCGGTGTAGTACTCGTGTTCCATGACGTAGATCTCCTTGCTGCACATGTAAGTGGCAAGACCTACGCCAAATGTGTATGGTCCAGTCACACCGGTCTTGGCGTGGAAGAATTGGAACCTAGATGCAGATAAAACAACTTGAAATACATTCATTCCTATGTGATTACAAGTGGCTGTACTTATAGCAAAACAACATATAACCAAAACTACTCAATCAAGTTTGGTTTGGTTGGATATTATTTTGTAAAGAAATAATATTGTGATTTTACCATTCCTCAGGAATGAAGCCCAGGCGCACCTTGCCGGGCTCGCCGCGCACCGGCCGTAGGCTTTTGTCCTGGTTCACCACATCAGTGGCGGAGCCGCGCGCCACCAGCGCCGTGGACGCCGACTGTCTCGCCGCAGCTGTATTACAATATTTATACTTAGGTTTAGCTCTGCTTGTTAAAACATTGCTTTACTTACATTACACTATTGTAGTTTGAATAACAATTCTGTTTTTCATGGAATCCAGAGATGATTGTGTTGAGACGGATATTACGACTGCTAGCACATTCCAAGCGGTTTCCTTCCAAACCAAGTTAGATAAGTTCATAATTTGATAATCTTTTCTCTACATTCGTCATCGACATTTTGCATAGATAAGGGAAAGTGAATGGGTTGTTTAAGATGTCAGGAGGGTGAATCGTGTTTTTGTTCGCATGCAAAGTAAAATAAGCTCTTGCGGTTTTCATATCGCTCAGCCGCAGTGACCGACCTCCCATTACATAGAGTATCAGGAGCAATGGAATTTACTTTTAACGTGATATAATGAAGCGCAATTACAGGTAGGTGATCATCTTATTATGAATCTTTACAAGAAGAGACGTGCGACTGCAAGAAAGTGGAAAGAAGTCCTCATTGTGCCCTGACAAGGTGATTACATAAACGTTTTCCGACACCAAGGTTATGTTATTTTTTTTAAACTGCACATTTTAACAAAATCATGTCTAATAAATTGTGCTTACCTGAGCGCAAAGCTACACGTGATAGCATATTATTTGCGGAAATTTTGCCTGATTTTACGAAAATTCGACCGACCGACCCCCAAGAAAATCGACTGCGCCAGACCTACCATAGACAAACTAAACCAACCAATCACGGACCACCCACAAACCACAGACTAATAATATAATGGATCATCTACACCTGAGATCTATACCACCACATCATCATGGTATAGTTTCGTCTGTTTCACTTTGGTTTCACTCCATTTCACTATGGTGTTTCATCGTCTGTATGGACTATTATAGATGCTTATTGTTTTTATCAGTAATATTTCTACTTAATAAATTAAGTAAATAGCAAATAATCGCAATGACAAATTCAAATATAAAAGTTACTTGCGAAAGTGAGGCAAAAAGTTTGGGTAGTAGGCCAACAAACACAAAAGACCAAAAGTCAGGAATACAGAAGTTTGATGACTTATCAATGTCAAATTGAGCAAGCGAAATTGTTGTTTTTCTTGCTTGTACCTTGTACGTATTTTCTTCTTTCTTTTCTTTATGAATGTGAAATAGAAAAATAATTCGTCGATACATGCTATTTCTATAAAAACATTGATTTTCCTCGTAGGAAGGCAGATTGTCGATATTTTATTTTAAAGATCAGGTATTTTATTTAGCAAAAGAGAGAGTGGGCAAAAAAGTGGAATTTGTGCAGAATAATTTGTGTACGTGCCCAATTGTCCATCAAAATGGGTGTTTTCATGTCTTGCTGTAAACCTTCGAGTAATGATGTGATAACTCCAGACATGGTAAGTACTTAAAATGCGACTGCTTTTTGTATTTTGGTCTTGTCTCTATTTAATATTAGGTGTTATGCCATGCATGAGTGAGAAGTGAGACCCCTTTGTATTAATAATTTTACAAAGGTAGGTAGGTAATAATTTTGTGGTGTGATGAAACTGTATCTTCAATATACAGTTATAATAGAGATGCAGTAGTATGCTAGTGCTAGTAAATATGGGCTTTCACTAAGCATTGTTTTTGTGAGCAGGAAACGAAACGGCGTCAGATGATGGAGGCGGCAGAGGTGCGTCGATCGCAGGCTGAGGCGCGCGGCGTCAAGGATCCTAGCCGGCTGCAGCGGAACCAGCAGCGCCAGGAAGACATGGAGCGGCGGCAGGCAGAGCTCGACAAGGGAGGTGGACCCACTTTGAAGGTATTTTACATATTAGATAGATAGATAGAAATACTTTATTTGCACACAAAGAGATACAGGTAAAATTTCAAACTATAACATAATTTTAATATCACAATCTCTACACTTTATACAGTGAGTAGAATTTGTAGCTTTTGAGTTACAACTGCCTTCTAGAAGGAAGATCCTTTATACTTACTCAATGCTATTGATTTTACTACACAAATACTGAACCTAGCTTTGTTTAATTATTTCTATGTACCTATGTACAGTTTTACATTGAATTTTATTTTCAACTTATTTAATTTAGGAATTTATTAGATGCAATAGTATGTACACTAGTGCCTATGTCACATCCTAAAAAGATTTTTGTATTCTCAGATTCCAGAATAACTTTTAATTGAATAACTTTAATAAAAATATATCATTATTTATATTTCCAGTGGACAGCAAACTGAATTCCTGGCCCAAAAGAAAGGAAGATGAAACCAACACGTGAGCGAGCAATATATACAACACTATATGCTTTATTATAAGAGATGGTTCACCTTGATCACTAAGTCCCGTGCCTTCATTCAAACACTTACATAAATTTCATGCTGTTATATAAAATGTGTGTATTTGTAAGCTAGGTAAGTTTATAGTATTTTGATACTAATTGTTGTTATGATCAAAGGTTAATGTCAACTACAACACTCATAATATGTGCAATATTATTATATTTTCTTGCTTTGTATGATATGTATTGTAATGTAGGTGTGGCAGATAGATATCAGTGTCACATGTCCATCTCGTAAGTACTCAAATAAATAAACAGCTTAGTGACAAGTTTGGAAATAATCCACTCATTGATCATTCTAAATACCTCAATGACTCAATAATTAATCAAATAAAACGTATTTGTAACAAAAAAATAGTATTTTTTACAAATTTTTAAGGAATTCTTATAATTTTGCACTGATTAGATAGTAAGAGATGTTATTATGTCGTTTGTATAGTAATATAATAAAATGTCCAATTTCATGTACTTATTTTGTTTTTGTTTGTAATGTATTCCTTCATTTCATAGTGATTGCAAACATTTAAGATGTTCCTTCATATGGTGAGTTTAAACACTTCTTTCTAGATGTTTTAGATTTTAAGTTTGTATTACCATTTTCATTGTCTTTAATTTTTTAATTGTTAATTATTTTATTAGTAATATGCAGGTAGGTACCATAGTAACAATTGACTTTGATTCACTACAACATATTCACTCCAATCAATAATGCTGATATAAATTCGGGTCGCGATCAAAGTGCATTCTATTTGCAAAATTATCTAGAGGTACTTTAACCAATCCCTGACCTGACCAATGACACATATTGATAGCACTAAATTGAATTATTCAAATATTGTTCAACTATAGGATTTTAAGACTTGTTCGTTCATGAATGTAACAGCCTGTTTCAGCAAAGATCATTAAAATGAAAGCTCCGTGGCTCCATTAAACATACTGTAACATTGTCAAATAAATGTAGATTATATAATTATATAGTACGAGGGGTGGCTGATAAGTAATCTACCTAACTATGAAAGAAAAGACTGATGGCTAGTTTTTTTTTATTTTTCTATATAGTCTCCTGCAAGTGAAATACACTTTCAGCAATTGGGCGGTGTATCGGCCGGGCGTGGGGCGGTATGGCATCGAGGACATCCCAGTCGACATGTGCACACACATCATCTACTCCTTCATCGGTGTTACTGAGAAGAGCAACGAGGTTCTTATTATTAACCCTGAGGTTGGTACTTTTTTACCCTGCTTTATGTCTTGTGTCATTCGTTCTTTGAAAATAACAAGACTGTAGTGCTTGCAGCGAGCAGCAGATCTGTCTATTTATTTTTTAGTTATTCTTTATTAAAAAAAAATATAATAAAGATATAATTGGTTAAAGTTGAAACTTGTTTAATGACATGGTTATGAACCTAGTAGGCATCAATGCATTGAATGAGTAGGGTTAATGTTAAGGCAGCACAATGACACTTATTCAATTAAAATACCCACTCATCAAAACCGACCCAACATTTATAATTCCAGAAGCAAGAAACAAAAAGGCTAAACAGTAGTTTAAATTTAAACCGCACAAAGCTACCTAATTTGCTAATTTTATTTTAATGTTGCAAATTTTTAGCAAAACGAGATACAGACGGTTCCTATGTAAATGTACGGTATGAATAAAGAAATTACGAGGAAATCTGGTAAAACAATATTGTGTTTCCTTTCGCGGTTCCTAAATGCAGTAAGGACTTTTTTATTTATGTGGAGGAACATTTATACTTACTTTTATTGTTTAGGGTTATATGATGTTCGTGATAGGGATTCATATTAACTTGGAAGTTACAAGTTAAAATTCATAAAGTATTCATATAGGGTGACTCTAAAGTTGTGAACTGTAGAAAAGGATATGCGTGTAAGTACATGAGATAACAAACAACTTTTATCGTGGGAACAAGTTCGAAATCATTAAAAAACTCTTATACATTGAACACTATCAGCTGGTGCATTTTGTATTGCGAGTTCAAATTTTAGAATAAAAGTTGAAGTTTTATCTAATAAAAGTTGTTTATTATCACGATTACATGTATATCATTTATATCCCACTCATAGTAGCTGTAGTTTACAAACTTATTTTTTGTACTTTAGTTTAATGATTTTCTGAATACTTTCAGCTTGACGTAAATAAGGGCGGTTTCCGTAACTTCACGTCGTTGCGCGCGACGCACCCCGGAGTGAAGTTGATGGTGGCCGTCGGAGGCTGGGCCGAAGGAGGCTCCAAGTACTCTCACATAGTGGCACAGAAGTCCTCGCGAATGACTTTCGTCAGGAGTGTTGTTGGTAAGGACTTACATTTTATTTAAACGTCTCTAGTTTCGAAACAGAATTCTATATAAAATATATATTTGGTAGGATATCATATTGTTTCCTGTTATAAAAGAAAAGTCATTTCAATATTCAAACGATTATAGTATTAAAAAGTATTATTACGCTGCTATCTGGAAATAGCAGCATTTCACTGAATTGAAGTAGGTGCAAAGGTGATTGGTGAACATACGTCCAATTTTATATGATTTAATACTTTGTCCGCTGTAAAAACAAAGCAAACATCGAAAAACTGACGCGTGCCATCCACGAACAGTTTGTAGCTGAATCCATTTACATTTTCTGAATTGATTGTTGATTGCACATCAATTGCTGGAGCTGGTTTTATAAAACCTGGCTTCGACTAGTCGTATTCCCTGTAAAACTGATTTAATAATATGCCAATGCAATCATTTTTTCGAGGATTGAATCTAACGCTGACTTGGTTGAATCCCTATTTCACCACATGAAAGGATGCCAAACATACAGTTTATATGTACCTTCCTGTACAAATTAGTTTGAAACTCAATGAAACATTGTTACAGATAAATTGCTATTAATTTGATAAGATAACTTACGCTTATAGAATATTTACCCGAAAATATGGATAGCTGTATCGTAATCAGATTGTGATAAATACTTTGCACTGATTAGGTACGGTTCGATATATCATGGTGACACACTTCCACTGTAATCCGTGGCTATGAGTTAAAGGATCCGCGTACTTAAATCTACCTCAACGTCGAATTCAAGTTAGTTATTTAGAAATTATGGAAGGAACTAAGCTTCTCGCGGGCTCCACCGGTAAGACTTCAAATTATATTATCTAATACTGTCATAACATAATCGAAATTTATTTGTTTGTGAGGCTGTGCTATGTATGATGTAACGATGTGCCTTCATATAATAGCAGATAAATGTCTGGGCATATCTAATGGGTATCTACCTACTTGCTATGTATTTTCATTACTTTTGTTAGTCATCTTCGGAAGTAGGTAGGTAAATATTTTTAGTTATGTTTATGTATGAGGAACATGAGCTTAAAGTTAGTACTACGTTACTTATATTTTATAGGTTTGATATAATTTTAGAAGAAATTGTGTACCGTAAAACTTTACAATTTTGCCCGTTTTTTTCATAAAATTGCAAGTTTTAATTTTTTTATATGGAAACCTATATTTTTTATTTCTACAGTAACTTTAAGATATTTGGCACATGATTATGGACTAAAACTTATCATATTTTAGTATTAAACCTCATTTTTGGTCCATTTTAAGGGCGGGCAAAGTAATTGCCCACGTCAGTTTTTGATGCTAAAACTAACCGTATATTAATTAAATTGGAATCATAAGAGGGCCAAAGGCAATACTATCGGTAACTTCAGAGAAGGAAAACGATATCATCAATAGTTTTAGAATAAAATGACTGGGCAAAGTAACCCTAACATTTTTTCACTTTCCCATACAAAACGCACGCAAAGATTTAAAAGTGCTAGGGTTGGCACTTCTGACAAAATGTATCAAGGGAAAAAAAATCACAAAGTGGCTATAAATAACATCGCATGTTCAAAATTTTAAACCAAACCAAAAGATCAAACAAAAAAATTTGGATTCTGATACAAAACCAAACAGCTGATTGACAGTTACTATGGCAAGACCAAAACTAAATTGTTTATTATAATGAGTGCAATCACTTGTTAAAATAAACACACCTTTAATTTAAAAAAACAACTTGTAATTACAATAAATACAGATAAACAAAAGCAAAAAATAGTGTTAAAATATATTAACAACAGACAGGTGACAGTCCTAAGGTTTTTTTGAAAGAGGGCAAAGTTGGCAGACGTAGGTTGAAACATTACTGTGTAACTTTGCCCATCATCATAACTTTTAAATAATATAACATTTATCAATGAAACCAACTTTAAACTGCTCTTTAATATTCTATAAGAGACAGTAAATAAAACCTGTGGCTCCCCGATTTTAAACAATCCGCCACCAAAGTAGTTGAAAAATTTGCCCGCGAAAAAACGCTCCTGACTCAATAAGCTATAACTATTTACATATAAACAACTTAACAACATAGGCGAGTCACAGTGATCCCACAGAAGAAGTCTATTTTGCACTAAGGCGTTGCCACAAAATTGCAACTTTTTTGTACAGTCCAAGAATTGTTTACGAATTGGATTTTGGGCAATGTTATCTTTAAGGGCAAAGTTGTAAAGTTTCACGGTAGTTGCGTGCGGTTTCAGGGAGACCCGTACACGAAGACATTTGAATGTTTATTTGATTTATAGAAATAACGAATACTTGATGCAGCATCACGACTCGAAACGATGTCTATGAATGCGGCCGTTTTAAAACAAAACCGAGGTCGTAATGTTGAAACGCCATTTCATGGGCGTAGCGACCATATCGCGTACATAGCGACTCTTGTTGTATGTAGGATAGGCTGCGCTATCTAAAGTATCTACTATCTACTTCTCCCAGATATTTATTATTCACGATGTTATTATGAGATATAAAATACTTACCTATTCGTCACCTTTGAAATCACTTTATCTCTGTTTGATACAATATAAAACCGCTGATCATTGCCTCCAGTGTGTTATTTATCGCGGGATCGCATATGTTGTAGCGTTGTCACTACTTATAAGTTTTTTACTTCGTTTTTTATACCTAATGAGTGAGTAGTTTTGGTACTTTATTAAAACAGACAGCAGGTTTTTGGAGAAATTCGCCAACGTACCACTTTTTTAGAGCTTAATAACTTTTAGGGTGCTATGGGTTTTAGTTTTCAATTTATTATAAGTGATCAATTCTATGCCAGAAATTATTTATTTTGCGATTCGATATAAAGTTTTAAGTAAGATTTTTTTTGTTATACAGTAAAACTTTACAACTTTGCCCTTAAAGGTAACATTGCCCAAAATCCAATTCGTAAGCAATTCTTGGGCTATACAAAAAAGTTGCAATTTTGTGGCAACTTTCTTTGCCTTAGTGCAAAATATACTTCTTATGTGGCATCCCTGTGACTCGCCTATGTTTTAAAGTTGGCTAGGTCACTAGTTATAGCTTGTTGAGTCAGGAGCGTTTTTTCGCGGGCAAATTTTACGGCTACTTTGGTGGCGGATTGTGTAAAATTGAGGAGCCACAGGGAGATTTTATTTACTGTCACTTATAGAAAACATATTCAAGAGTAGTTTAAAGTTGGTTTTATTGATTAATGTTATATTATTAAAAAGTTATGATGATGGGCAAAGTTACCCAGTAATGTTTCAACCTACGTCTGACAACTTTGCCCTCATTCAAAAAAAGCTTAGGGCTGTCACCTGTATGTTGTTATAAATTTTAACACTATTTTTTGCTTTTGTATATCTGTATTTATTGTATTTACAAATTGTTTTTTGAATTATAGGTGTTTTTATTGTAACAGGTGATTGCACTCATTATAATAAACAATTTAGTTTTGGTCTTGCCATAGTAACTGTCAATCAGCTGGTTGGTTTTGTATCAGAATGCAAAAATTTGAACATGTGATGTTATTTATAGGCACTTTTTGATTTTTTTTCCTTGATACATTTTGTCAGAAGTGCCAACCCTAGCAGTTTTAAATCTTTGAGTGCGTTTTGTATGGGAAAGTGAAAAAATTTTAGGGTTACTTTGCCCACTCATTTTATTCCAAAACTATTGATGATATCGTTTTCTTCTCTGAAGTAACCGATAGTATTGCCTTTGGCCCTCTTATGATTCCAATTTAATCAATATACGTTTGGTTTTAGCATGAAAAATTGACGTGGGCAAAGTTGTCAAAATGTGCGGATTACTTTGCCCGCCCTTAAAATGGACCAAAAATGAGATTTAATTCTAAAATATGATAAGTTTTAGTCCATAATCATGTGCCAAATATCTTAAAGTTACTGTAGATATAAAAAAAAATATAGGTTTCCATATAAAAAAAAAACGGAAACTTGCAATTTTATGAAAAAAAACGGGCAAAGTTGTAGTTTTACGGTACGTATTTAAATGTTTTTTATTTGTACTTCCTATCAAAACTATCTTATTAAAGAATCTAGTCATGAAATACTTCCCTAAGAAACATCAATGGACCTGCAAATAAGTATTTTTTTTACTCTCTCAAAATTCCGATCGAGGGGGATAAACTGGGGATAGTGAAAAACGAGTATCTACCTATTGGAGAACCTCGATTGTTTCTTAGGGAAGTAGTTTAATGGACAGTTTGTGTTACTGTTATATAAATAGAAGCTTAATTTATCATGTGGTATTCCAGTGTCTCGTCGCCTGCAGACATGGTGGGTGCTGCGGCGCGTGTCGGGGTCGCAGGTGCGCAACATGGCGATGGGCGCGGCCGGTACCACGGTCATGGCCGACGTCGTGTTCTACCGGCTGCTGCAAGCCGCGGTCACGCAGGGACTGCTGCCGCACTATCTACCAGGTTAGGTTACCACCTTGTATACATAAAAGATATGTCATATTTCAGCTTGCGGTCACCTCTGTAAGGATGCCATCAGAAACCTAAAGAAGGTAGGCACCTATCAACTGTCTAGCAATACACTGTATAGATGACTCGAGGCTGCCCGCGACATCGTACTCATTTATCGTGATATCTTCATAATGTTTTTAAATAATATAATATAGCCTATGTGTTATTCTGATAAATAAAGTAAGTTACAATATTGCCAAATTTTATTAAAACCTATTCAGTACTTTTGCGTGAAAGAGTAACAAACGTCCATTCATCCATCCATCGGCACATAGATTGACATTTAAAATGGTTTATTGCTCCATAAAAACTTTACATAATATATAACAGCTTACAGCTAATTATATTGCAAAGGATTATGGACCCTGTTATAGGGCATCGCAAATGAAAGAGGGGAGGCTTCTCTTTTTTATACTTACTTTTATAAGTACTTCGGTATATGTATTTAATAACAATCATCCTTATAGATTATAAATATTGATATATATTGTTATCTGTTTTATTATCATTTGCATATTCATTAATATTATAATAGCATTTATTGAATAATAAGTTATTTAATTGTTTTGTGAATATCTTATCATTTTTATCATTACATATTTCTTTTGGTAGATTATTATAGATTTTTATAGCCATAACATAGGGACTAGTGGCATGTAAGTTTAAGTTTGAGGTAGGAAGTAATAATATATTTGTATTTCGCAATGTGTATCTAGTGGGATTTTCTTCTCGGGTATTAAAAAAGTGTTTATTATTCCTAACAAATTTGCAAATTTCTTGAATATAATATATTGATGGTAGTGTGAGAATTTTATGTGTTTTAAAGTAAGGTCGGCAACTATCAGTTTGTTTAATGTTCACTAGGATTCGGATTAACTTTTTCTGATCTGTAAATAAAGAAGGAAAATTACTACTGTTTCCCCATAAAATAACTCCATAGGAAAGCCACGCATACGCATAAGCAAAGTACACTTTATAATTCAAATTCAAATTTCAAATTCAAAAATAATTTATTCGTAGGTGACATTAAATTTACACTTGAATTCGTCACAAAGTAAAAAATAAAATAAAAAACATAATAATGAATTTAAAAAACCAAAAAAAGAAAAACATCTACGCTGACTTCGGAAGGCAGATTCCCCAGAGAAGAAGCCAGCAAGAAACTCTAAATGTTGCTCTTTTTAAAAATATTGTTTACAATCATGTATTTACAAAGAACAACTTTATATTATGATCGTGTGGAGCAAGAGCATTTACACACCATGCCCTATTGTCATTAATAAAATCGTTAATACTATAATACGCTCTTTGTAAAAGAGTCCTCTTGATAGAACGTTTAAACTTAGTTTCCGTTAAAATTAGTACATTATCAGGCAGTTTGTTGTAAAACCGTATACAGTTCCCTTCAATTGAATTATTGATCTTAGCTAGTCTACTACCAGGCAAAACAAGTTTATTATTATTTCTAGTATTAAATTTATGTACATCACTATTTTTCTTAAATTTAGATAGATTTTTTCTTACAAACATTATATTTTCATATATGTATTGACTTGGAACTGTTAAAATATTTATTTCTTTGAACAGTTCTCTCAGGGAAGCACGACTATTTAGATGGTAAATGACTCGAATAGCTCTTTTCTGCAAAACAAATACTGCCTGAATATCAGCGGCATGACCCCATAAAAGAATACCATAAGACATAATACTATGAAAGTAGCTGAAGTATACAAGTCTCGCTGTAGGTATGTCTGTGAGCTGTCTGATTTTTCTGACAGCGTAGGCGGCGGAACTTAGCCGTCCACACAGTTTATCAATATGGGGTCCCCATTGTAGTTTCGAGTCTAGTGTCATCCCCAAGAAAACAGTGTCATTAACAAAGTTTAATATTTCATCATTAATATATACATTGCTTACATTATTGATTACATTACAAAGCGAAAATTTAATACATTTGGTTTTTTTCGCGTTTAACGCTAAATTATTTGTACTAAACCAATCATGAATTTGTTTCAGGGTACTATTTACTTTGAAAATATCTAAATCTTGACGTTTTCTATCTACTTTAAAGAGAAGTGATGTGTCATCGGCAAACAAAACAATCTGCGAAAGACTTTCTATCATAAATGGCAAATCATTTATGTAAACTAGAAAAAGGAAAGGACCTAATATCGATCCTTGGGGCACGCCAATTTCTACCTGCGATCCCTGTGACGTTATTTCATTGACTTGAACCTTATGAATTCTTTCCGATAAATAAGATTTAATAAGAATAAGAGATTCATTTTGTACACCGCAATGATTCAGTTTATTTAATAGTATTTCATGATGAACACAATCGAATGCTTTCGATAAGTCGCAGAATATGCCAATGGCATCTTGCGAGTGTTCCCATGTATCATATTAGTAGGATTTTATAATGAGTTAGGATTATTCTTCATAAGCTACATCGTGTTCCAGACGTGCTGGTGGTATGCCTGTCTCTGCTGGAGGTGGTGGCGCTGGTGGCGTGCTCGTGCGTGACCCCCGCGTGCCGCCGCACCCTCCTCGTCTCCTCTATACTGCTCACCGCGGCGTCTGCGTTGCTGCTGTTGACTGTCTCGGCTCTGCCGAACGCTACTCCGCCGGGTACGTCTTTGAAATTAAAAAAAGAAAGAAATATTTTTTATTGCCTTACAATACAACTTACATAGCAAATAGCGCGGTTCTGTGTCTACTGTTTCGCATTCAGTAGAATTTTTTTTTGCAAGAGTAGTGAATTTAAAGTTTCAGTCGCTTGAATTTTTACACGCCTCACTCCCATTGGGGTAGGCACAATGATATTATGAGGCAGAGACCACTTCCTTCCACTTGCTACGAACAAACAATTTTTAACATACTTCTTCTTTTTATATTATGCATCAACATAAAAGATTATTTTGTGAAAGCAGTTGATTTCCATAAACTGATATAATGTTGTATATTCCAGAGCTGTGTACAACATTGTCTGTAGCGGAGTCTCCCCCGTCGTGGGGCGGGGTGGTGTGGCGCGCGGTGGCGGCGGCGGCGGTGGCGGGCGCTGGGGCGGTGGCGCGGGCAGCCATCTCCACGCAATCGCTGCTCATCATCGACGAGCACAAACCGCAACATATGACCTTACATTACGGTTAGTTGCGTTTCGTTTTCTAGCTATTAAAGTAGGTGGGACATTCTCAGATAATGGCCAGTTTGAATGAGGACCTTTAAACGTCATTATCATTTTTAGTTATATATCCTGTGAAAATGTACTGTAGTTCTTTATTTCACGAAGATGTATAGCGATTCTGTGTACATCTACGACAAAGAAATAATTTTTCAAAAAACGCGTGCGCATAACAAGATGACAAGTTTTTTCAAGTCGAAAATAATGGCGATGAGAACAATTTCCGTCATAATTCTCATCCGGAGAACATCCCAGGTACTCATTGATCGAATAGGTATTCGTCGTTTGCCTACTGTTAGGTAATTCCATGAGTCACGCTTATCAAAAATTTTTTATATTACAAATGATATTGACTTATCAATATAGTAGTTGCTGAATCTATGAATTTACGAACAAAACGAGTACCTGTAATACGATCACAAAAGTTTGAAATTGTTAAATAAATACTAATAAGCCGGGGGTTTGAAGTAGATAATTAATTGGCTTTCTTATGTTGCGAGGGTAAAAAGAATCCCCAACTGCGATGCTTCCAACTTATGTTGTTAAGTGGCCGTTTCATCACCTGCGGATACAATTTCTTAAATCCTGACGTTATACACAGAGACACGTATAAAATATCTGTCAGAATTTTTTCATCTGTCAGTGGTGAAACGGTCTATTAGGATTCCAGCATGACAATAATCTTCTATCTATCTATCTATATAAATAAGAATGAATTGATGTTCGTTAGTCTGATTAAAACTCGAGAACGGCTGGGCCGATTGAGCTGATTCTGGTTTTAAAATGTTTGTCGTAGTCCAGGGTAGGTCTAAACGGTGAGAAAAATTCGAATAATTGCCGGGAAAGCCCTAAAACAGACCTTTTCTTTTTCCCATACAAATGTTTTCTTACTAAAATGTAGAGTCAATTTGAACTTTATTCCTACACAATAAAGTTCCTTATAAGGCGGGACAAAGTTCGCCGGGACAGCTAGTCAGTAATATAATTTTTATAAATATCAGTAATGCGATTGTCCCCCAGGCATCCTGGTGAGCGCGCGTGTGTTGGTGTACGTGCTGGTGCCGCGGGCGCTGCCGGCGTCGTCCAGCATGTGGCTGCCGGCGCTGGCACTGGCGGCGCCGCAGCTGATCAACGCCGTGCAGGCCGCCCGGGTCGCCGCGCCGCTGCAGGAACCGCCACGCTACGGTCAGTACCGACGACTATGAAATAATGGATTTATTTTTATCGGTTTTGCTGTAGGTTGTAACTGTTTAGGGTTTCGTACCCAAGGGTGAAAACGGGACCCTATTACTATGACTTGGCTGTCCGTCTGTCTGTCTGCCCGTCGGTCTGTCACCAGGCTGTATCTCATGAACCGTTATAGATAGAGAATTGAAATTTTCACAGATGATTTATTATCGTTGCCGCTTTAACAACAAATACTAAAAACATAATAATAATAATAATTCTGAGCGGCTTCTATACAACAAACGTGTATTTTTGAACAACGACATCTAGTGATGAATTGCTGCAATTAATGGCGATGTCGATAATGTTTTGTGTATCATCAAATGTCATCGAAGTTTCGCTACTCGATGATAGATGGAGCTTATAGTCTTATTAGCAACTTAGTTCGTATATAGAAGAAGAAGAAGATTCCATTCTAGAGTATGAGGGAGGTCTAACTATAATTAAGATATATAAAGTATTATTATGTTTGCTGCAATTGTTAACTTAGTGAATGGTACAGAAACCAACGCGCGCGAGTCCGACTCGTACTTGGCCGGTTTTTTTGTAATTTTACTTTACTTCCGTCCAAAAAGAACCGATGAGTGCTACGCGCCCGCCGCTATTTAGAGGCCGCTCTATACTAAATCCCGGGATTAGAACTATAGTCCGGGATCGAATCCCCAAGTTACTGTATACCCCAGTATGTTGTAGTAAACATGTCCGTCTATTGCCAGAGGTGTGTGGTAGCATGGCCCGTGTGCTGGGCTCCGGGTGGGCGATGTGTCAGATGCTCACTATGGCGCTGCTCGCCGCCGCGCTGTGGCTCTACGCCTGGAACGAATACGATATTATTAAGGTATAATGGGTTATTATTATTCATAAATTTTTTTCTTAAGGTGCGTACAGACCATTTAACATAACATGTTATTTAACATAGTTATATAACATGTTTTACATAATGTGGACACTGAATGTTATAAAACATGGTATAGTAACATGTTATTGATATGTACAACAATGTTATATAACTTTGATCGACCAACATGGGTGCCATGTGGCCTACATGCTGCTTTTTTTGTTTTTCTTTTGTTATTTAATAACACAACAGTCGCTGCCGCAGCCTACAAAACGTCCTCTCGTGTCGACATTGTGGATTGTACTGAAGAACGACAAACAACAATGGTTATATAACATTGTTATATTGCATTGTTATTCTAATGTGTACAGTATTATTTTATGTTGCAATGTTGAATAACAAGGTTACATAGTGTGAATGTGTTATAAAACACAAGTTAAATAACATGTTACATGGTCTGTACGCACCTTTAGGGGCTATCCACAAATTCCGGGTCAAGGCTATCCGTGTTCAAAGTTGAATATAGTGAAACGGAGTTTCACAATAGACGCCCTGACACGGAGTTGTGTGAACCAGTTTATACAATTTTTATGTAACCGATATTTGCCGTGTCACGTCAGGGATGTGTTCCCGGGAATGTGTGGTTAATCCTTTATAGCTCTTAGTTTTATCAAAAAATATTGTCAAAAATTTAATTAGGTACCTACCTATAAAATTGTTCTTGCAATCTTGTCTTATCTAATCATCAGTGTTCCACTGCTGAAGGCTTCTTACAGTACAATATAAAACATAATAATTGGAATTTTCACTCAAGGTATTCATTTTAGTACCACTATCCCCACCCCAATATGTACATAGCGTTGTATACGTAAAATAAATGAATAGTTCAATGTTCTTAGTTCGTAAGTTCTTGTATGTATCTTTATATGATTTACCTATTAAGTATATTACATTAAAAAGAATGTTAAACTAGGACTAATGTAATTCATATTCTCATTTCAGAGCACGTACTTGGTAGCTGAAGGCGAGGGGTCGTTCTTGTCCAATCAGTACTACTTCTTTCTCTATCATGCCGTTATTCTGTGCGTAGTGGTAAGTTACTCAAAACTTATATATTACAGGGTTATTTTTAGACCAACCACCAAATGTCACATGGTTTTTCGTTCGAAATTTTTCGATAAATTGTCTCGGCATAAATTTAAATTATACTCACCAGCTAACTAACTTTGACTAATAATGCCATCTCGTGTCGAGTAGTGAAACTACTAGGAACTAGAGTTGAATTACAATTTAAGTAGGGTGTCCAAACCCGTGTAGAAATATGGAACTTCTTAAATAGCTAATAAATCGAAATTGCAAAAGATTTTTTTTAACAATTTAGATTTATTATTATGTTTTGATTTGACGGAGGGTCCAAAAGTAGCCCTGTATAAGGCAGTGCCTACAAAAAAGGTCAGGACGAATTTCTTTCTCTGTCTATCACACCTTATACGTCAGATAGTGACAGCAATACAAGTCGACAAGTAAACTTCAAATTACCACAGATGTGCGGCATCCGGTACGGACCTCCACACAAGTTCGACTTCCAATCAGCGGGCAAACAGTCGGTGATGTTGTGCGTTATACTAGTGGGACTGCACGTGTTTTCCACGGCGCTCATGACCTGCAATAAAGGCAACGTCGCGGGACTTCAGCAGTATAACTACACGCAACCGCAATGTAGCCAGACTTGCAGGTATTTGTCTAAAATATCTATCAAGTAATATTAAGGCCGTGTTCACTGTAAGCCGCCGAATATGAGCGAGATCTACGCAGTTTATTGTATTTCCATACATATTCACTTATTCGTTCACATATAACGGTCAATACGTTATTACGTTATGCGTAGACGCTGATATTCGGCGGCTGATTAATAAAGTACGTCACTACGCTCCACGGACGCTGATTTACTGCGTAGCCGTAAGCTATAAGCGTACTGTCAGCATAGTGGGTACGAAAAAAGCCCTTTGGGCTCACAGTAAGCCTGCTCACATTCGGCGGCTTACAGTCAGTTTGGTCTGAACGTCAAATGACGCCCTTATCTGACACTTTACTCATTAAATCCTTAGGTTTCCTTCCCATTATACCATACTGTATTGTATTCCAGATGTTCAGTCCCCAGTAGCGGTTTCTCCCCAGTATGCGTGCCGGACTCACTCACGACCTACATGTCAGCGTGTCACGCAGGCTGTGTCGCTACTGAGACAGTGGCTGGGGTTACGTATGTACATCCTCAATTAATTAGGTGTTTTCTTCAATTTATTTGCAGATTGTTTACTCCATGCAAAGTCATCTATAAAAGTCTTTGCATTTTCATATATTATAAAACACTTATACCCCGTTATTTACAAAACGAGCTTATAATATAGTTTTAGGTCTAAATGTAACTTTTTGACCTTTTGTCTATAGCCGAAACGTCATTTATCTGAGTTAGTTCTAGAACTATAAATAAAACTCGTATTGTAAAAAGGGGTAAAAAATATATTTAGAAAAAGCTAGTTGTAAGAGTAGAAACGGCTGATTTTCATTAAACCCAAGTTAATGATCCAAATTTAGTTATGAATGACCTTGTATGATAACGTTACAGAGTGTACACGGGTTGCACGTGCGCGCCATCTAGCGGCATGCAGCGCGCGCTACCCGGCGCCTGCAGTCACGTACAATGCGACGTACCCTACCAACTACTGCGGTTGTTGACGCCTATCACCGTCACTTTCACGCGTCAGTACCTATTTTGTAGCATATTATTGTAGAATTATGGAATACGAGAGCATTTTTAGGGTTCCTTATCCAAAGGGTGAAAACGGGACCCTATTACTGAGACTTGGCTGTCCGTCTGTCACCAGGCTGTATCTCGTGAACCGTTATCGCTAGAGCATTGAAATTTTCACAGATGATGTATTATCGTTGCCGCTATAACAACAGATACAAACAATAGAATAATTATAATAATTCAGGGGGGCTCCCATACAACAAACGTCTATTTTTGAACAATGACATCTAGTGATGAATTGGTGCAATTAATGGCGATGTCGATAATGTTTTGTGTGTCATCAAATGTCATCGAAGTTTCGCTAATCGATGATAGATGGCGCTTATAGCCGTATTCGCACCTTAGTATTGAAGAAGAAGAAGATTAACTATTATTTTGGTATATAAAGTATTATTATATTTGCTGCTATTGTTAACTTAGTGAATGGTACGGAACCCTACACGCGCGAGTCCTACTCGCACTTGGCCGGTTTTTTTTAAGTTGAAGTTATGTGTGGCCCCTATCACTATTAAAGTAACAGATAAAATTTTACTGACAGAAGCCTATAAACATGACATTTTAGACAGTGAGATAAATATCTGCCACATTTTTGTCTGTACATGGTGAAATAGTTCCACAAAGTTTTGTTTTTCTTCCCTGTAATGTAACAAGCAATATGTTTTTTGTATAGTACTGGCGCTGCAAATAAACGGCACGGCGGTCCTGCGGTCGGTCCAGCGCCGGGACCGCGCGTTTGCCCTCAGTCTGTCGCTCGCCCTCATTGTCTTCCTCACCTTTACTCCCGGACATTTGCTCTCCATGCTGCTTAGAGGTAAGCTCCTACTTAAACAAAGCGTTCGTTGCCTCATTGATGCTACGGTCGTCAGTCAACGCGTACGCATGCGCAGTTACTGATGCGTTGACTGACGCCGCGTTGCTAAGGGTTAATATTTACTAGGGCAGAGTCGAAGCGAATTTCTAAAAATTGTCATGTGACATTCAACCTTAACTCAACAGCACATCGCACATGTTACTTCTGATATTTTTATTCCATTCCGCACGATCTGTCGCTCTGTCGCTCCAAAGTCTACTTTTAGTTCCAAAGCAGTTGTATGGTCTGACATTCAATCAGCCCATACATATGCCAAATGCGATGATTAAACTTTGCTAAATGGTATTTTGTCTATTAAATAAATGTGAGCAATTTGCGAAAGTTGATTTTCTCGTATTAAACTGTCTCAGTGACGTGACGTTAAATGTTTCAACCCCGTCAAACATACACTTAGCGCCGCCGCCGGCGCACACATGACAGAGCGCAGCGCAGAGCATCAGCAATAAATGATCATCGGAGCATCGAAGCGAATACAAGCGAATGTTATGTTAACTGATTTTGAATATTATTCTAAAGAGAACAATGTCGATAATAATTTGACAATCAAAAATGCTCTGCGATGCGCTCCGTCAGGTGTGCGCCGGCCTTAAAGGACCATATTATCGTTGCAGCGCAATGGTGCGTGTGGTGGTCGGACGGCGCGTGTTTGCTGCAAGGGGGTATGTTCCGGTACGGCGTCGGCGCGGTGAGCGTGTCGTTCTGCGTCACGGCGCTGTTCACCGCAGCCACCGCCTGCTTCCTCGGCCGCCGGCGTCGACCCGCAGACGACAAAGATTTACACTTAGATGACATGATGCCACAATCGTGATTTTGTTACTTTTTACAGGACTATGTGCTTCGTGCGGACATTTAATTCGATAAAAATGATGATATTATGAAGATTATGAAATCCAGTTTTGTACATGATATGCTTTGCGTTGCTTTGTTTAAAGAAAGTAAAGAACACTGAATTTTTTATAAACGTGTGATTGTTGTAATGTTTAAGCAACGGCGGATCCAGGGGGGTGTCATGGGGGTCATGACCCCCCCCTGAGCTGGGTCCAAGACTCAGGTAAACCACTAATGAACATAATAATTTTATTTATACATTGTTAAGACGCCTCTTACAGACGCGACTGATAATTTGTGAGCACCTAAATGGGTCGAACGAAACATAATGTGTATAACCGCGTTGGAACGCCGCAACGCAAGAATCGGCAGTGGCGGCAAAGGCGCGGCGAGCGGCGCAGTCATGTTTAAAATAAACAGAATAATGTCTTCTTGATAACAATCGGCTAAATCAGATAAAAAGCAATCAGTTTCCTACAATCAATGACAGATACACGCAACTGTTGGTGGATTCAAAAATCACGAATCACATTTTTTATCGCACCGTCTCACAACGCCGCCGTAACGCAAACTTCAAGCTTCAAAAAAGCGCCGCCTGCGCACCACTGCTGCCACTGCCGATTTAAACAAACTAAAGCCACCGGCCCGACGGTCTTATTTGCTCGAAAATGCGTGAAAATTAGGTAGTTTTGTTGCCTTCTCTCCATTCGCAGTTGCGGCGTCGCAACGCGGTTATATGTTTCGGCCTCAACGCCTAGCAAGACGTAACCTCAATCTAAATCGGTACGACTAGAGTTCAACTCATTCTTAGTTATAATTGAAAAAATAAAATTTCTTAATAATGTGACCCCCTCCTGGCGCCAAAGCTGGATCCGCCCTTGTGTTTAGGGGCTAACCACACATTTCCGGGAACACATCCCTGACGGAACACGGCAAACATCGGTCACGTACATATTGTATGAACTTGTTCACACAGATTCGTGTCAGGCGTCTATATTGGAACGGACAAATCTGAACACGGATAGCCCTGACCCGGAAATATGTGGATAGCCCTTTATTGTTCCCGTCATTATTTATTTGACTATTATTCCCTATTATTACCGAGTTGTTTGTGTAAACTCTTTAAGCTCATGATTGTATGCTGATTATTCTGTGAGCATGTTTGTAAATTTTGCGCATGCGCATAATGCTGGCGCCCGCGACCGCTGATCATTCTCTCTCTATAGGTACTAGAAATGGTGGAAGTTTAAAGGTAACATTCTGATAACGTTTGTAGTTTACGTCTGTAGGTTGCCTTGGTTTTGTTACCGCACCGAATGTAAGAGGGGGAGAGGAGGGGCGTTATTACCTGTGATCCGAATGTTGCCTTTCACTTCTCGGAATGCTTGTTAAGTATGGTTTTGGTTGTAAAATTAACCTGTTCATACTCGTAGATAATGCAATTGTGGTAAAATTTATATCTCCTTTAACTATGGAATTTTTAATAAACTACTCAAATGACAATTACTTGCATGTTTCTTTTTCTTTGACCTAAGTGTCGCGACACATCTGGGTTACGTAACGCGCCAGAAGTTCAGCGGAATTTCAGCTGATGTGTCATAGGTGACTTGAAACACATTGCGAGCGTATTGAACCGAACGTTCGGCGCTGTACGTTACGCAGACGTGACCACACACTAATCTGAATAAGCGATTAATTAAATATGTTTTATGAAGGAAGTTTGGACGGTCAATGTGATAACAATTAATTATGGAATCAAAAAAACATTAAGGTCAAAATGTTTTTATTGAATGAGTTGCAGTTCCAACGCGGAAAACTGGTGCCCAAACTACATTCTATTCGTAGTCGTAGTATATTTCGAAGTCTGTATCGTGGAAGTTCCTGAATCGACCCTCATCCCGAAAGTTTCTGTAACAGTACGCAGAGAAATACGAGGAAAACAATTAATATGAAAAAACTTTAAATTAATTCGGATAAATATGGTTGTAATAAAACGACTGATACATGACAACTGCCTTTAATATTTTGTTTTTGCTTTTTAAGAAGGTTAGGTACATTTCAGTATAAAAGAAGTATTATATCGTAGTAAATAAAAAGGTTGGAATCAAGGCTGCTGATTGCCAACATGGCCCCCGGCGGTGTGAACACCAAATATTAGGAGGCAAGCAGCAGCGCAAGTTTCCGCACAGGTCGTCGCAGGACACCCCCTTGAGTTGCAACATCAACGACCCTAACTATATTGTCCTTTCCTGGGTAGGTCGCAACGACTTTGCCTCTGGGCCAGCATCTTCTTGGCAAATTTCCATCGGCAATGTAGACTAAATCTCCAACTTTCAAAGCTCGCATTTCTGCTGTCGACCCTTTTCTTGGTGTCAATGTTGGGAGGTATTCGGCGACGAACCTCTTCCAAAAATGATCCGCCAGAGACTGTGACCTCCTCCACTGAGCTCTGCTGGACAAGTCTGTATCATCGAACCGCTGCGTTTGAAGAACGTCATTTGAAGACGAACCAATTAAAAACGTGAACGGCGTTAAGGTTACGTCTGAATCCGGATCTACCGGAACATGAGTAAGTGGTCTTGAATTTACAATAGCTTCTGCCTCTGCTAACAGCGTAATGAGCGTCTCCTCTCTGGGTGACCTTTGAAGAAGGGTTACGTTGAGGGCATTTTTGACATTCCGCACGAGGCGCTCCCAACAGCCGCCCATGAACGGAGCCGAAGGGGGAATAAACTTCCACTGGATTTTCTTATCGGCAGCGAACTCGAACACAACGCTAAGGAGTTTTGCAGCACCAACAAACGCGGTTCCATTGTCGGAATAAATGCAAACAGGACAGCCTCTGCGGGCGATAAAACGTCTAAGAGCCATTATAGCGGAATCCGAAGATAGGGTTTCCACAAGTTCTAGATGAACGGCCCTTACGGTAAGACACGTAAACAAAGCCACCCAGCGTTTGGCAGTCCGTCTTCCAATCGTTACGCTCACTGGCCCAAAGTAGTCAAGTCCGACGTAAGTAAAGGGGCGCTCATGATGTGCCAATCGTACATTAGGCAAATCTCCAGTAGGTGGTGTGACAGGTTTAGCTTTCCTTATTCGACAAGCTTGGCATCTGGAGGCCACCAGTTTAACAGCTGATCTCAGGCCGACGACATAGTAGCGTTGATGGAGTTCATTCACGACGAGCTCGTTGTTTGCGTGTGCATATCGGGTGTGATACCAATCAATTAGAAGTCTCGTAATCTGATGTTTCCCGTCGAGAACAATGGGTTGAGATTCTATGGCGTTGCAGGCAGAAGTGCGACCGGACAGACGAAGTAGACCATCTACTATTATTAACGATACATTCCTAAGTTTACTATGGCTAAAAACGGGGCGTCCTGCGTCTAGACATTCAAGTTCTAATGAAAAATTATCAGATTGCACGGCTAAAAATAAATGACGTTCCCCGGAATTTAAAAAGTTAATATCCAAAAACGGAAACCGGGAAGCATTGGATGGAATTGGATCGTTTGCTTTCAAACCGCGAAAAACTCTCGCTGCCTGATGGGCGCGCGCCGTAGCCCGGAGTAGGCGAAGCCACTTACTGAATCGCTGGTAGTCAGCAACAATAGGAAGCGGCTTCGTAGATTTCTCTCCAAGCACGGCGACAATCGTATCGCAAGTGATTTTATGTTCCTCCGTGATAGTTGGTTCATTATGGACTGGTTCACTGGGCCATGAACTCTCAGGAGAGAGCAAAAATGATGGTCCAATTAACCAACGACACTGAAGAGAAAACTCTCCATTATCACGCGTAGCGTCATCCGCGACGTTTAATGAAGTTGGCACATATCTCCAAGATTGAACATCAGTAATGTCCAAGATCTCACTGATTCGGAAGGATACAAATGGCTTAAATGAGGAAGCGTCACTGCGCAGCCATCTGAGGACGGTGATGGAATCTGACCAAAGGATTACCTTATTTGGTTTCACCTTTCGATGAGCTTCGCAAATATAAGAGGTGAGCCGAGCCGCGATAAGAGAGGCTTGCAGTTCTAACCTAGGGATAGTGGTTGGTTTGATTGGAGCTAGTCTGGCTTTGCCGCTTATCAAAGCCAGTCTTATCGAGCCATCGCATAGTGTGAATCGCCAATAGGCAACGCAAGCATACGCCAGTTCACTGGCGTCAGCAAACACGTGCAGCTGAACATCCTTTACCGAAGAAACTCCTGAATAACATCTAGGGATAGAACGTCCTGAAAAATTCTCTAACTCTTGAACCCAAGATTTCCACTTTCGCTCCAAGTTTTCGGGGAGGCTATGGTCCCAATCGAGACCAAGCTTCCAAGTTTTCTGAAAAAGAATTCGGCCCTTTATAATAAGTGGGGTCATGAAACCTAAAGGGTCATATACCGACATTAAAAGGGATAGAACTGACCGCTTTGTGAATTCACGGGGTGGAGCCGGAGTAGATTTTAGAAAACATAAAGAATCGTTCGCAATAAGCCAACTTAAACCTAACACGCGGGTTTCCGACGGTGACGTCGATGTCGGTCCCAGTCCTACTTCCGCGGTTTCAGTGGCTCGAAGATTCGGAGGTATTAGGGATAAGGCATCTGACATATTGGAGACCCATGACCGCATTTGAAAGCCGCCTGCTTTGTGAACTGTAATGATGTCTAGTGCAAGACGGGCTGCCTCCTCAACGTCGTTGACACTACCGAGGAAATCGTCCATATAATGGTCATCAATGATACATCGTGCGGCCTCTGGATAACGATGTTGGAATTCTATTGCGTTTTTATTCTTCACAAAAAGAGCTGTGCAAGGACTGGAGGTCGCGCCAAATATCATTGAGGACATTCTATACTCAAGAAGAGGTTTATCGACACTGTCCCTCCAAAAGAAACGTTGGGCATCGCGATCTGCGGGTCTTATTTTCACTTGGGGAAACATTTCCTTGATGTCTGCTGCAAGACCAATGAGGCCTTCACGAAATCTCATGACAATTGCGAGCAGAGGCTGCAAAAGATCTGGGCCGGATAATAGCATGGAGTTTAAGCTGACCCCATTCGACTTAGCAGCAGCATCGTGGACTACACGAAGTTTCTTCTTGTGCGGGTGAACAACGCCGAAATGAGGAAGATACCATGTTACATCGCCTGATGGCGGACCGGTACATAACTCCGCGTAACCTTTCTCGATAGTGTCTTTTATGTTTTGTTTATAGGCGACTGCGTAGTCCTTATCTTTAGCCATCCGTTTCTCTAAACTAAAAAACCTAGATAGAGCTAGAGGTTTGCTATCTGGCGTATTATTGAGATTGTTTTGCCAAAGTAGCCCAGTCTGAAATCGGCCAGAAGGTAGACGTACGGTTGTGTTCTCCAAAATTTCCAGGGCACGTTTGTCGTTAGAGCTACGGTGAAGGTTTTTTTGTATGCCTATTGAATCCAGCTTATAATAATATTTTATAAGAGAGTCTAAATTTTGCGCGCCATCATCGAACTCAAAATGGTTAATGTACTCTATCGGGTTATGATTAGATCTAATAGAACCGAAAAGAGCCCACCCAAGGGGAGTACAGACCGCGGCTGGCTCCTTATTGGTACCACGACGTAAAATTTGGGGCTGAAGTAGAAACCAGTGGTCAGTACCAATAAGGCAAGTCGGACGCGCCGTGTCGTAAGCCAATACCTCAGATATGTCGGAAAGGTGTTTGAAGTTTTTGATGTTTTCGATGTGGGCGGATTGAGCCCTAAGGCCTAGGTTAGGAATAGAAAGCGCATGTATATCATAGCTTGCTGTGCAATCACGACCTCTAATTGATAAGTTGATGAAGCTAACTTCAGCCAGTTTGGTGAGCCCGCCTACGCAATTAATTTCCAACGGGACTCTTACCTGTTCGTCAATGAGCATATCAGCTATGGCCTTGTCGACTAGTGTGGCTGAGCTACCGTCATCCAGGAGAGCGTACACGTTAATGCTGCCTTTCGGTCCGGTCAAAACAACTGGAATTACCTTCAGAAGTGGCTTAGAAGGCTCCCCTGGTGCGGCGCTGTGAGCTACTGTAGCAGACTGGCACGGAGCTACATTGGTTTGCTGTGCAGTCTTGTCTGAGTCAGGCAGTACTGCATCGGTATTAGCCGTATTTTCGGATCTTATTCTGTGCAACAACGTATGATGGCGCAAACTGGATGTGCAGCCATCTATTTTGCATCTCTTTTTACAATTTCTATAGCTGTGGGCACCCTTTTTTAAACATTTTCGACAAACTTTATTGTCCAGCACCCACTGCCATCTATCATCTACAGAAAGAGACCGAAAATCGGGACAGTCCCCAATTTCGTGTGAAGCACTACAATATTTACAAATTACATCCATACTCTTTGATTTCTCCGAAGAGTTCGAAGAGACTGTATAAGGAAAAATCTTGTCTTTGGTATTCGATTGACAGGGATGACTTTTGGCAGGCGGACTCTTGACAATTGTCGGTTCTGACAAGATTACCCCGAACTTCGTTTGTAAATAAGCTTCGTTTTCCAAGAACGAAGCTAAAATTTCTAGTTTGAACTTGCCAGAGTCAACCTTTGACAAAGCGAAGTCCGCCCACCTAGATCTGAGCAGTGGGGTTAACTTACCAATGATCGAGTTGACGAGCTCGGGTGATGCGAGATACTCTGGCTGGTTCAAAAGGCGAATGGCTTCCACGCAATTGCGAATACGGCATGCAAACGCATTAAGGTCTCGCGGAGACTCATAGGTGCTTAGTCTGGGTAGGGCTCTAACCTGAGAGAGGAGATGAAGTATGATGACTTCAGGTTGAGCAAACCGAGTTTCCAAGGCTTGTATTATATGCGTAGGGTCATCACCAGCAATAAGCCGGAAGGCGACAGCTTCTTTCGCGGCGCCGCTCAACGCTGCACCGAGCCTGGCTACATTCTCACTAGATGAGAAGTGCGCTTTAGATTGGTCATATGACTTTTTAAATGGTAACCAATCTGCTGCGCGACCATCAAATTTCAAAATATCACAAACCTTTGCTGAGTTCTTCTTGCCTAAGTCCGTGATCGCCTTGGCCAGCTGAATGAATGGTGTACCTACACTATCGTTATCACATTTATTTTTGTAGCATAAACAATCTTTTTTCATATTAAGGGTGCCTACGCCTAGTGTGTGTGACGTGTGTGCAGCTGGTTCCGCTGTTGTGCCCACGACGGGGAGTCCACAAGCAGGAGGTTGTTGGGCATTGTCCATACTTGTGGAGCGCTCAAATCCCTGTAATATAGCACTTTGTTTGGTTAAGTTGTCAGGATATTTTAACCAGTCCTCGACAATCGAATGACGTCCTCGGGATGAGTTACTCAATTGGCGTGGTAACGCACGCGAGCGACACGAGTCGCCTGAGTGACGTGAGGAATGACGTGATAAGTGACGAGAGGAGTTGCTGGCTTCAATTGCGGCTATTTCCGCTTCTAGCTCGAGTTCAGCAACGGCACGTTCGCGCTCTGACTGTACGCGTTCGCGCTCTGCCTGTGCCCGTTCACGCTCTGCCTGTGCGCGATCGCGTTCCGCCTGAGCTTTTGCGAGCTTACGAGCATGCTCTGCTTTTGCGGCGAGAATTTGTGCCTCTTTTAAAGTGTTACTGGACTTACCTGAGCATGCACTTGTTCGTGCAGTTCTTACCGACACCATACTTCGATCGTCCTCAGATGTAGTGCGGGGTGGGGCCGGCGTTACGGGATCGCCGCTAGTAGAGGCTCCACCCTGGTGAACTCCATCCTCAGGAACGAGTTTAGACTTTTGCGAGCGGGTTATCGGCATTGCAGACTTAATTAAAATATATTTTTTACACTTTTACTTCTGACACCAATGTAATAAAACGACTGATACATGACAACTGCCTTTAATATTTTGTTTTTGCTTTTTAAGAAGGTTAGGTACATTTCAGTATAAAAGAAGTATTATATCGTAGTAAATAAAAAGGTTGGAATCAAGGCTGCTGATTGCCAACAATGGTACTGAACGACTAGGCGACGCTATTGGTCATTTAGCAATTTCGCGAGCAAACAACCAAGGCTGATATCGATTCATAAATATGTTCTCTCTGTGGGGTCTGCAGGAAGAAATTTCTTTTAGAAATCTGCTATATCTTTTGTATTATTACTTTTTTTCTGTGTTCTATCTTCCTATAATAAACTATCAAATAAATTAATATTTGTATCGCTGACGTAAAGAGGTGAAACGATGGCCCGCTCGGCTCGCGATATCATCTGAGCTTATCTATCACATAAATAACATTTTGTCTAGTTTGATAACGGGCTCAGAGAAATCTGAGTAGCCATTTCAAAAATGTTCAAAACAAATAAAGGACTAGACTCCGCCTAAGGATAATTTAACGTACAGGTACCGCCATCTAGGGACGAGTAGAAATACTAATTGATACACCAGTGAAAGGGGTTGCAATATAACGTCCCTTGGATTCTGTAAAGTTGAAATGGTATGAAAATGAACCTGGATTTTTATTTTCATGATTTGAATAATAAATAACGGAGAAATATAATATTCCAATTGTCAATAAAATTATTTGACTGCGACGTGGTAGCGCCACGAGAAGTAAGCCCATGTATGAAGCAAGTTACATTTAAGATCTGCCATACTGCAGGAGAAGCGGTTACATGTAGGTACTTAAGTAGGTACAAAGTACCCCGAATAACTAAATCATTAATTACTTACTCTGCGTGCTTGTTACTCAGCTTATTATTGGACACGTAGCGTTGTCGTATCAAGTCATTAGCGTAGTTCACCCATCCGAGTACGCTCTCCATGAAAGCGTTGACATTTTCTTTTCTGCTTTTCTTTTTATCTGTGACTTTGCTGACGAATTTCTCGAACTTTCCGTACAATTCGTCGGCGCTGCTTTTGAAGGCTTCTTCTAGCGTCCTGACCTCATCCGGTGATGATGGTTTTATTTTGATAGCGCCGCTGTGTACTAAGGTAGGTAAGAGTGCTAAAAGAGCTGCAATGTGGAGACAAGCACGCGTACTCGTCATCATGGCGTTACGATATCTGTGCGTACGGAGGCACTATACACGGTAATAGAGGGTGTGTTTTATCAGACTGTTTTAACAATGACATGATTACAATTTTAAGTAGGTAACTTTATTATTTACTATTATTATATTAATTGCATTAATATTATTCTGCTAGTATTTTATTGTTATTTTAATTGGCACATAGGTACAGACTGGCCAAAACGAGTAGAAATTAAAAATTGACAATACTGTAGTGTTGTCCCGTTTTACCTTAGATTGATTTGAGAGGGACAACGCTACAGTGTTGCCAATTTTTAATTTCTACTCTTTTTGGCCAGTCTGTAAATAATTAATTATGCCTAAACAATAGGTATTAAGTAAAGTGACTTCATAGTATTTTTAGATAACAATCTATGTAATGATGTTCAAATCTTTTTGAATTAGTTCATAAATTGAAAATTGTGGCGATTAAAAAGGCTTTCGCCCAATAGTGGGATACTGGGCTGTATTACATAAGTTGTAGTTTTAAAAACCGCCTGTATGTAATTACCAGTAATTAATGGCGGGCAATAAATCTGGCAATTGATTGCAATTAGTGCCAGAGACGGCTCGCGATAATCAAATGTTTACTGAGTATTTTATATCTTCACTAAATTCCGTGTAATTACAAGAAATTCATTAGTAACACGTGCCTAAATGAAACGGTGAGACGAATGTCATTAGGCGGGTCCACACAGAGCGAGCGCGAGGCAAGCATTTGGCCAATTAAAAGGGACCCCAAACAACTACCTAACTCAATAGGATAGTGAGGTCTTTCCTGAGCGGCCAAAACATCTACTCGCTCTGTGTGGACACGCCTATTAAATAAAAAATGGCGGATTGTAACAAATATCTACTATTTTATTAATATTTAGAACCTAATTCTAAACCAGGATTTTTAAATAACGGCTTCGACAAGTTTTAAATGTTTCACATTTTGATTCTTACAACGATTTAACTACATACAGCGCATAGTTAGCTGAGTGCCCATTTATATTACCAATACAAAATACAAATTTGATTATAAGAAAATAGAAAAAATATTTTTTTGGAATTTATGGCACATAAGTAGGAAATCCATAAAATTAAATAACACCACACTTTTAGCTTAAAATAAATATACCAAGATTACAAGATGGCGCTGTACAGCCGCCATATTGAATTATTTAACAAGTACCTAACTACCGTCGAGACAGATAAGCGTATACTACAAAATTAATTAATTCAATGCAATAATTATACAAAACTGTACTTGTGCTGTGTATTCTTTTGATGAATATAATTATAGGCAATATACTAGACTAAACTATTATTAAATGTCGGCCATTTTGTGTTATTTTGTAGGAACCATGTTTGTCAAGGTCGTTGCCTCGAGTTTTGGCGTTTATGAAGGTCATTCGAAAACGTTTATGCGTGAAGCGACTTTTGCGATCTCTCGCACAAAGTTCATTGTACTTCGGGAAAATTTTCCCTAGCTCTAATATAATTTACCCTTAAACAAATCTGTTAGCTGTACTTTTAAATAGACTACTTTCTTGATAGAAAATAGTATAATAATAGTATAATAATCATTATATAAAAATTAAAGAAAACATTAAGCTTAAATTAATTTTAGACATTTTAAACTGATTACCATACTTTATTGTATAAAGTTTTGGCAATTTAAGACATAATTTTTGTGATGTTGCGTTGATTGCTTAAATAATTACATTACTTTATTATTTACAAAACTAGAAAACTTAGTTGCAGTACGAAGTTCAATTTAGGAATTCGTAAAAATGCATGTTTTAAGACCTCCTAAAATGAAACTCGTGCTCAACCAGCCACTGTTTCACCCTACATATAATTAAAGAGAGATTAGAATGATATTTTATTATTATTGCCATACTTTAAGAAGTTGTCACTGGTTTATAAAACTGACTACATTAAAAATGCTACACTTATGTTATTTTACTTTACATAAAACTAACATGTGCAATATCAATATTTTCGTGCCTACAATGTAAAAGACTTCTAACGATGTTATTATTACCACACCAATCAATCGACGATCGACGGCATCGATCGATGGTAAAATGGAATAGTCGACGTCAATCGATAGTTTCTATCGTACTAATCAACGTCTTTAATAAATTCTATTACTATTACCATTCTATTATTATCGACCGCATCGATCGACAATCGATTGATTGGTGTGGTAACCCATGTGGTAATACCCACAAATAAATAATCGCTAAGTATTGTATTATTATCGAGCTTCAAAATATTCAGAACCAGCTGAAAATTTTGAAAAATTAAATTTATTTTGAAATTCATTAATTATTTCATAGTAAATTGTTCGTTGCGTGTTTCATTGGGTACTTTGCAACTTCTGTTTCACCTCTAGGTATGTCCCCACCAGAGCACTTTCTCGTTTATCTTGCGTTTACATTTGAATTGAAATTAGATAAAGATTATTATGAACACGATGGTATAGGGTTGTCTGAGATAAATCAGCCCGGAATCCCGAACGTGCGCAACAAAGGACTGATAGATAGAAACAAGATACTACCACAAATAGCTTTTTGTTTTAAAAACACAACCTAAGCTAATTTTGTGGTCAAGAATTGAATGAGAGAGTATGAGAGAAGAAAATATTTAAAATTCTCGCCGTTAAATAAGCAATGGAAAATTTGTCGATTGTTATATCTCAGAAACGGTGGCTCGTAGGAAAAAAGTGTTGAAGCATTTTTTAAAGATAATTTTAAGATCTACAATTTTTGTCTTGGGCATTTTTATAGTTATTTTTTATAGTTACACCGTTTCGCTGCAAATTGCAAAAAACTGATTTTTATGACATTGAATAAAAATTTTCCATGCATCGGAATGGTGGGGAACTTCTACATATTAATTATAATTACACTTCGAACAAAACATACCAGTAGGTTAAAACCAGTAGGATTCATTGGGTGGATCATCTTTAAAGATAGAAGACATTGTCGAAAGAACTGAAACGGAGAGAGATGACGAAGAAGATTCAGAAATTCACAGTTATATTAAGTCCGATGGCTCGGAACCCGAATAAATAGTATCTAATAAAAAAAACTGACGTTCTATGGCGGGATCTTAGGCTAACAGAAACGCACCGGTGCTGTGGGGACATACCTTTTGGAACATAAATCGTGAAACACGTTAATGATCTAATATGCGAAGGTTGCCGGACACTATTTTGTTCTCGAGCACCGCGCCTGAAGGTATGTCGATACGGTCGCCGTGGTTTGCTATTATTATTACTGTACCCTGGAAATAGAATAGAAAGACTAATTTAAAACTTGTGTAAGAAAAAGGGATAATTAAGTAAAGTGCTTGTCTTACAATTTTGAATTAAGCGAAAAGGCGAGTGCCTTATTTTGCACACCTGCGTAACGTACCGCGCGGAACGTTCGGTTCAATATGCTCGCAATGTGTTTCAAGTCACCTATGACACATCAGCTGAAATTACGTCGCATACATTTACTCAAGCCGCTGAACATTCGGTTCAATACGCTCGCAATGTGTTTCAAGTCACCTATGACACATCAGCTGAAATTACGTCGCATACATTTACTCAAGCCGCTGAACATTCGGTTCAATACGCTCGCAATGTGTTTCAAGTCACCTATGACACATCAGCTGAAATTACGTCGCATACATTTACTCAAGCCGCTGAACGTTCGGTTCAATACGCTCGCAATGTGTTTCAAGTCACCTATGACACATCAGCTGAAATTACGTCGCATACATTTACTCAAGCCGCTGAACGTTCGGTTCAATACGCTCGCAATGTGTTTCAAGTCACCTATGACACATCAGCTGAAATTACGTCGCATACATTTACTCAAGCCGCTGAACGTTCGGTTCAATACGCTCGTAATGTGTTTCAAGTCACATATGACACATCAGCTGAAATTACGTCGCATACATTTACTCCAGCCGCTGAACGTTCGGTTCAATACGCTCGTAATGTGTTTCAAGTCACATATGACACATCAGCTGAAATTACGTCGCATAAATGTACTCCAGCCGTGGATTGTTCCACGCGGTACATTACGCAGGTGTGTCGCGACCTTTATGTATGTATGTCTGTATGGTTGTGTGTATGTATTTGGTTGTATGTACAACCAATATCCCCACCACCTCAAAACACATCAAGAACTCAAAATCCGTACCTTAAGCGCGACTCCCCTGCCGAACGTGACGTCACCAGACACAGTGAGATGGTCCAACTCGATCAGGTCCGGGATGGTGGCGAACCGGTTGAGGAACTCCTTGACCTTGGCGAAGTGGTTGTCACCCAGCTTCACCAGCGGCGTCGACGGGAACATCCGTTGCGGGGACATCACTAGGGAGCCGTGGCACAGGGAGTACAGGTTTGACATCACCTGGGGACCAAATACACAGTTCAAGTTTGGTTTTCTGTGTTCGTGCTGACATGTGTACGTAAGTGCCTACAACGATGTTGTTAGCTATTATGTTGAATTTTTGATACTATATTCATTGCTTGTAACATTGTGTTAGGCGCTTTATTTCTCTAGTACTAGTCAAACATGTTTTAGAAGTATTTTTTATTTTATGAAAATGTTAAGACTTAAATCCTTTTAACAGGTACCCGCAACTTAGATAACAAGTTGCGGAGAGCGCCGTTAATGTCAATGATCCGTTAAATATCAAGACATGTCCTTATTTTAAGATCACTGTCAAATAAATATACCATACTAGTATTACGAGACAGATATCACGCTTGGGATCAAGTTTTACTGGTCGCTGGTTGAATTCCGTCCGGTGGCCAGCCTAATCTGCGCCATCACGCCTTCATGACGCCCATAGAGCTATCAAATGTGAAGTGTGCAGTCATACCAGTAATAAATCCGAGGTCTTTTTAACAGGCAGGAAACGGCTGCGTGGCACGTTGACGCCGATGCCGCCCTCGAAGCATTTCATGGCAGCACCCACGGCTGTCTCCAGTTGGATCACGTTCAAACCGTCTGACAGCGACTTGTTGTTCACGATTATCTCCATGTTCAGGGAACCCTGGGAAAATGATTAACTTTTTAATAATGTGTTTAAAAGTAAAGAGTAAAACTGTCGGATATTAGTAAACCGGCTCAAGAGTCATACACATAATAATGTTCAAAATTGTCTTTCCTGTTCCTGATGATTAAGGATATTGGAGTATCGAATCCTCAAAATGTTTATGCAAGCTTAAATTACATCGGGCACAGAGCGAAGTTACATTAAGTTCAGAAATTAGCTTCCAGTGTCCTTAACTTTCGGGAGCAGGAGATACATTTTTTGTTTTCTGTGTCTGTATGACCCTCAAATCCAAAATGTCTTGCATTTAGGGTTTTCCCCTACTTAACTAGCTTAATTTTTCAAAGATGTGTCTGTATGGTCTTTTTGAGCTTGGTTTCCCTATGTTGGGTCTTTCCTAACTTGTTTTCCCCATGTTGGGTCTTTCCAACCTTGTTTTCCCCATGTTGGGTCTTTCTTAACTTGTTTTCCCCATGTTGGGCCTTTCCTAACTTGGTTTCTCCATGTTTGGTCTTCCCAAGCTTGGTTTCTCCATGTTGGATCTTTCCAAGCTTGTTTTCCCCATGTTGGGTCTTTCCTAACTTGTTTTCCCCATGTTGGGCCTTTCCCAACTTGGTTTCTCCATGTTTGGTCTTCCCAAGCTTGGTTTCTCCCTGTTTGGTCTTCCCATGCTTGTTTTCCCCATGTTGGGTCTTTCCAAGCTTGTTTTCTCCATGGTGGGTCTTTCCAAGCTTGGTTTGTCCATGTTGGGTCTTTCCAAGCTTGTTTTCTCCATGTTGGGTCTTTCCAAGCTTGGTTTCTCCATGTTGGGTCTTTCCATGCTTGTTTTCTCCATGTTGGGTCTTTCCAGGCTTGGTTTCCCCATATTGGGTCTTTCCAGGCTTGGTTTCCCCATGTTGGGTCTTTCCAAGCTTATTTTCTCCATGTTGGGTCTTTCCAGGCTTGGTTTCCCCATGTTGGGTCTTTCCAAGCTTGTTTTTTCCATGTAGGGTTTTTCCACGCTTGGCTTCTCCATGTATGGTCTTCCCAAGCTTGGTTTCTCCATGTTTGGTCTTTCCAAGCTTGGTTTCCCCATGTTCGGTCGTCCCAAGCTTGGTTTCACCATGTTTGGTCTTCCCAAGCTTGGCTTCTCTATGTTGGGTCTTTCCACGCTTGGCTTCTCCCTATTGGGTCTTTCCACGCTTGGCTACTCCCTATTGGGTCTTTCCACGCTTGGCTTCTCCATGTTTGGTCTTACCAAGCTTGGTTTTCCCATGTTTCGTCTTTCCACGCTTGGTTTCTCCATGTTCGGTCTTCCCAAGCTTGGTTTCTCCATGTTTCGTCTTCCCAAGCTTGGCTTCTCCATGTTGGGTCTTTCCTAACTTGCTTTCCCCATGTCGGGTCCTTTCAAGCTTGGTTTCCCTGTGTTGGATCTTCCCAAGCTTGGTTTCTCCATGTTGGGTCTATCCAAGCTTGTTTTCCCAAGTTGGGTCTTTCCTAGCTTGGTTTCCTCATGTTGGATATAAGAACCATGTGAATAAACTTGAAAAGTGTAGCTTAAGCTGTAGACTTAGTACAGCTAAACTTAGTACGATGAAAAGTCATCTGATATACTCAGCCTGAAAAGAAATGAAAAGTATGTGATTACCTGTTCCACAACCCTCTGAATAGCATCGAGCTTGGCCCATAAGTTGTTGGTGTTGAAGAATTTAAACTGGCTGACGGACTTGAAGTCGTCCACGTGCTCTTTGGGCACTTGCGCTATTTCCAGCAGCCGCAGCTTGTCTTCGTACTGGATGAGGGTACCTCCTTTCACGTCGGCGCGGGTTTTGTCTGTTACCTGTTGGGAAAGACATGGCATTAATAAAAGGCAGTCATCATCACACGTCAAGAAGTAAGAAATGTAAGTGGGAAAATCTGTTGCATATGGAGTTATTTGAAGTCAATCAGCCCGAAAATGTTTTAATTAATCCAACTGAAATCTTACTTTACCTACGAACGCTTTAACCCCCCCGGTGATGTCTTGTTCTAAATTGGTTTTCTGCAACTGTTACTAGTAAGAAATTCATCAAGTATCGTCAGTCAGTATAGACCAGGGTTGGCCAACTTTATTAGACCCAAGATCTCCTATTTACTATTGAATCCCTGTGCGATCTACCAATTACATACTTATTGAAATCTTAAATGAAACAGCATGGTTCAGGTACGCAATCAAGTAGTATTTTTTATTTTATTTAGAGAGAAAAGAAGAATGAGCAAATTATTCTTAGTAATTAGGTACTTTTTAATTTTATATTAGTGTGAGTATTGCATCTGGGCATTTTCCACTAGTTTAGATGCGAGGTCTGGTTTTTACGTATTTATATATTTTTTGCCGTGCCACGATCTACTGGAATAACAGTCGCGATCGACCGGTCGATTGCGATTGACCGTTTGGCCATCCCTGGTATAGACAATAAGAAATCTTGAAGGTTTTCGTCTAGCAGAGGATGTCCACGAGTTGAAATGACGATGTTACAATGTACACTCACCTCCATAACAAACTCACTGGTCTTTTTAGACCCTGGGTTGAGGAGCTGGTTCAAGATGTTCAGGTCGACGGTGGCGCCCAGGTTGTCGATGTTACTGATGAAGCAGTAGGTCCTGCCCTCTTTGATGAACTTCTCCAGAAGACCCGAGTTGTAGAAGGACTCGTAGAAGTCGCCGTGACCTGGCGGGTACCAACTGAAAGGAATAAAGACATTATAAGATTTCCGAAAAACCTTTGCAATATGAGACTACGTGTTGCCTGCCATAGAACGCAAAACGCCTGATGTTTAAGCAAGAGCAAGCGACTTACTTAACAATTGCTATGCACATTCCTTATTCTCTCGCCTCGTGTTTGAACCACGCATTTGTAAAATATGTCAGTTATCTTCTACAATATAAAAATGAATCGCAAAATGTGTTGGTAAGCGCATAACTCAACAACGCCTGGACCAATTTGGCCAATTCTTTTTTTTTTTTCAGCTGTTCGTTGAAGTCCAAGGATGGTTCTTGCGGCGAGAAAAAATCGAATAATTGCCGGGAAAGCCCTAAAACAGACTTTTCTTTTTCCCATACAAATGTTTTCTTACTAAAATGTAGAGTCAATTTGAACTTTATTCCTACACAATAAAGTTCATTCTAAGGCGGGACAAAGTTCGCCGGGACAGCTAGTATTTAATAAGTCTTCATATCGCTCGTGTCTTAATTTTAACACTATCAAAATCGATAGTAAAATCGATGTCTACTTCAAATTCCCTAAACAAATCCGAAGTTTTTCAAAGATTCTTTTATTCCTAAGCGTATAAAGGATTGTTTATTGAGTTAAAGATCCTACAATCTTGGCAGCATTGTAAAACGGGATTCTGGTTATAGGACGTATGTAATCATGAGGCTTAGCATACGTGCCGCGACAATTATCTCACGTCATGCTGTCCTTTTATCACATTTAAAACTATGGACAGAGACGTAAGCGTGACAAACCCATGACAACGTCTTGTCACGGAGTGTATGCTAAGCTAGCATAAGTTAACATTGTACTCACGCATCAATATCACTATGCATGTTAGCGTTCTTGGCGACCGGCAGCAGGGACTCGCGGTTGATCCTCGGATGGCAGGACTGGTTGAAGGTGTGGATGTCCAGCTTCAAGCCCTGGTACTTGCGGATCACCTTCAGCGTGTCCTCGTCTGTGTTGAACGAGTTCATCAGCACCAGCGGGACGTTGCATTTGTATGTCCTGTTTAGATGCTGGAAGTAAGCGAACAACAACTTCAGTATAAGCCGATGACAAGGCTTTTAGGGTTCCGTACCAAAGCGTGAAAAAAGGATCCTATTATTACTAAGGCTCAGCTGTCCGTCCGTCCGACTGCCACCACGCTATATCTCATGAACCGTTATAGTTAGGGCGTTGAAACTTTCACAAATGATGTATTACCCTTGCCGCTATAACAACAAATACTAAAAATATAATAATAATAATATTTAAGGGGGGCACCCATACATCTTTTGTCGGCTCGCACTTCGCCAGTTTAAAAAGTACTACTTTATATTCCTAAAACACATCATCATACTGCACATCAAGTTCGTTTTAATTAACAGCGGACTAGAAACAGCTTCATTTACTCTCTGAGCTTACATAACTAACCAGCGTGACTCTAGCAAGCCAGAATACAACGTATTTTAAGTTTTATCTACTTCGTCATTGTCCGTCCATATAGAAACAATGACGAAGTGCTAGCTAAAAATGTGATCCGATAAAAGGATTTTCAAAAACATTTCCGAAAACGAATTTCCGTCTGGCGAAAAAATATTTTTTTGTCGCACAAGAGAAGTGAAGCAAACGATAGCGCGGTTCAGAGTACAAGTAACGCCATCAGGGAGCGAGTAGGGGAACTTATAATTTCCACCCCTGTTTAGTATCTCTACTCGCCGCTAGGAGGTGTGTGATGTGTGCGATGTATGCAATTTGAAGATAGGTAATAGCAAAAGTTACTTTTGTAGAATTGCTAATAGGAATTTATAGGCGATTTTATCGTTAGTTAAAATAAAAAAAAAAAAATTTAATAATCACATAAAGCGTCAATCATGGTATCAAATTATCAATCCTCAATTAAATTATGTGTTATTTACGATATGAATGAATCATCGAAACGTCTAAATTGTATCAATATTCGAATATTTAGAAATATTTGAATCAGAAAGTTTGCTATTAGAATTTAACTAGGAAACTAATTTATGTAAGATAATGTTGTTATAATTTTATGCTCCTTTAGGTATGATTAAGTAACGTTAAATTAGAAATATGTAAAAAATGAGTATTTGAACAGTACCTATTTACTCTTATAGATAAACAACTAGCTTGCAAAATGTTAGTATTGGACGTCACTGGTCATCTAGTCAAGTGACGTGGGTTTCCTTACGTCACTGACTTGAATTGACATTTCTAGAGCCGTTCCTATACCACAAAAAACTAAATTTTATGATACTATTGTAAGCATTGTAATTTGTGTGAAACAAACCATACCTCAATCTGCTGCACAGTCAAGTCAAGGAAAGTGAGCTCGTTGCGGACTTGTATGACGGATTTCGGTCCTTTACACCCCATGGAGGTGCCGAGACCACCGTTGAGCTTTACCACGACCAGTTTGTCCAGCATATGGTGGATGTTCTCCGTGGTGGGCGTGGTCAGCGACGAGTAGTCGATCACGGCGCCTTGTGGAAGCTTCTCGATCTTCTCCCATGTCACCGACGGACCCTCTGGAATTCATATATACAGATGTTGTTGTAGATGGAGTCAAGTTCAATGTGGTAGTTACTAGTTATGTTGCCAGGTTTGAGCGAAATTTAGGGGCTGTTTCACGATCTACGAATAAAATTTATCTGACAGATATCTTATACTTATACCTGTCTCTGTCTAAAACGGTATGTTTTATGAAACGGACTTAGGTTTGTCTGTCAGTTGAATTTAATCTGTGGGTGGTGAAACTAGGACTTAGTCAATAAGCGGTGAATTAAAAATTGGACTTTAAAAAATACATATTACGGTAGGACTATGCAAAAATCTAATTAATAAATTAGAATCTTACAATGTTAAGAAATTCACCAAGCAATCATTTTGTCAACATAAACAGTTAAAATAAAGACCAGTGCACAGGACCACTATCTGAGCAAATGGTAACTACTTTCTTTAATTGAAAATGGAAATGAAAAGTGTTTTATTCAAAAATAGGCAAAATTCATTACACTTTTTTGATGTCACTTTTTTGATCTAAAACTACTGCCGGTTCACTACCTTGTATAGCCGAGAGGAAGAAAACGGCCAGAAACCTTCGGCACAGGGCCCTACGTTATGTGCAATATATCTTTAATTTAAGATATCGCAAAAGGCACATGTAAAGTTTCGCATTGGCATTTTTATAGAAGACACCTAGGTCTTCTATAAAAATATAATAAAAATCTAGACTTCAGTGGTGTTCAGTATCATTTCTTTATGTTGACCGTATTATACAGACATTACGTTAAAATTGCTTCAAATCGCAATACATTATGCTTTAAAGATCACGTTATATTCCATTTATCCGTAGAAACAACACATATTTTTTTGTATTTATCCCAAGCTGCATGGGGAAAGTCCCTACATAGTGTTCACTCCACTCACTATAGACAGATATTACAACTAGAGGCTGCCTGCGACTTCGTACGCATTAATCGTCATATCATCTCGACATATATAGGGTGACTTTAAATTAGTGAACGATAGAAAAGGATATGCATGTACTCGTAATAACAAACAACTTTTAATATGGGACCAATGTTGAAATCATTCAAAAAATTTTGAACCCCCCATACAAAATACATCAGTATTCAGTACTATGGAGGAACATTTTTTTATGATTTCGTACTTGGTCCCATAGTAAAAGTTGTTTGTTATCACAAGTACATACATATCATTTTCTATCGTTCACTAATTTAAAGTCACCCTATATAAAATCAACATTTAAAACAATAACATAACATTACTATAAAGCCTTTGAAAGCGATTGCAATTGCTATTGCAGTCGCATATGTAATTGAATACATTCGCAACTTAAACAAAAGTCGACTGGTTTGCGATGCATAGTTTAGTGTCTACCTCCTAATAGAAAAATATAAACCTCTTTGTATTTGTATCGAGTAAGCAACTAGTATATTATGTTAACCTAAGTTAGCTGTATTTCTCATATTAAGTGAATTGTAATATTCTTATTGAGAAATAAATCATTAATCATCATATATTGCCAAGCTTCATCAAAATCTGTTCAGTAGTTTTTTGCGTGAAAGAGTAACAAACATCCATCCGTACATCAGCACAAACATTGACATTTTTATTACATTGCACGAAAACAGCAAATTAATGGCAAAATGGAAGATAGAACAAACATGCAATTTTTTATTTGATGAAGTACCTGCAATCATTGCGTCGTCCATCTTTATTGTAGCAAAACTTATATACCTATGTAACCTAAAACCTAAAAAAAAATAGCTATAACATCCAGCGCGAACTTTTAAACAGCTTTTAATAATAAGTACACTTTCTTAAATAAACAGGTCTGATGATTTTCAAGAGTATTCTTTAAATTAATAAACAAAACACGGAAGTAAAATCTGTGTCAATCTGGATGGGTTACCTATCTTTTTACACTATTTATTTTTGTAACTATAGGTATTTCAAAATCGGACGTTTTAACTCGGGATAGTCAATGGTACCGCTTCGATGTAGACTAACTGACTAACTAAGCACTACGGATATGACTACAATTGGTACAGTAATGCTACCCCTGTACTTCCTAAAAATATTCTTAGAACAAAGCCCATAGAGTTTTATACTGTAAACATTAAACAATGTTGTTAATAGATGTGTTACTATGTACAATTACTACCTAATTGAGTTGGTTGTTTATATTTGTAATAAAAATATACATTTGTTTAACTTTTCAAACGTGTTCCTATAGTAAAATTTACACCTAATGATTTTTCAACCACGGGGAATTCATGAGACAGTTTTGACCGCATAAATGAAAGACTCGTATTTCGCAAAGATTCACTTCGCAAGGCAGAAATATCAGGTGTGGCTTTACGGGAACGCTATGGGAGGGTGACATTAGGTATGTCCCCACCAGTGCGCTTCCAAGTTCATCTTGCGTTTTCATTTAGCCATAGCGCATACAATAGCACACGCCTTAAAATGTGTCAAACAGTTAGGACACAGGGGTTGACGCAAAACGAACTGAAAATTGAATCGCAAGCTGTACATGAAAACTAAATCGCGCTGGCCTGGCACATACCTTTCTTGTTCTCAGCCTATAGCTGCCCACTGCTGAGCAAAGGCCTCTGCCACCTGAAATGCCACCTGCATCCAACGAGACCCCGCGATTTCCGCTATGTCATCGGTCCATCTAGGGTCAGTCCCAATAAAGGGCTATAACTATAAGTATCTTACTCTAAATGAAGTAAAGAGCAATACTAACGTTCAGCTAAAAACCTGGCGAAGAGCTGCTTGAATCCCTTGAACTCCTTGTCGATGAGGTTGCGGCGTGGTTCGGGGGCGGACTCCTTGAGACGCTCGAGCTCCACCTCGAGCCGTGCGAGGGCGTCACGCTTCGTCGCCTCCTTGAAGTCCCGCGACCCTGATGGGGTCCGCTGGTGGCTGCGGATCTAGAAAATATCACCATCATTTCATCATCATTATTCATTTCATTTTTTCATCATTTGATTCTACTAATATTATAAATGTCAATGTTTGTGCCGATGGATGGATGGATGTTAGTTACTCTTTCGCACGAAAATGACTGAATAGATTTTGATGAAATTGGCAATATTGTAGCTCGCACATCAGAATAACATGTAGGCTATATTATTTTGAGATATCATCTTTTTTTTCCAATATTATGCCGATAAATGCGTACCTCTAGTATGTTATAAATACATGGATATAATATGGTTATATGAAACTCTTAGCTAGATTTAAACAAAATTTCGAACAGAAAACCGATGTTCCTAGTTATTACAAATGAAGGTAGGATGGTAATTAAATAGCATGTTCTTTGTGTAACACGTCGGAAATATCTGCGGACCTCGTTGGAATGCGCTTCCCCGTTTTCGCCTATCCATCCAGTACAGTGACGAGTACGTACGAGTTGCATGACGTCATCAAGCCAGGTCCGCAGATATTTCCGACGTATATAGGTACATTCCGCTTTTTCTACAAAAGTTATTCGTTTGTTTAAGTAATTTATTTCCCAAAATATTAAATCGAAATCGCTGGACTTTGATCGCCCAAGGCCTATTGGTCATGCGGCGTAATTTGTAAATATTTCGTGACGATGTTGGCGAGAATTTACGAGAAAGAAAACTTGTATTAAAAAAAAAAGGATGCTTTTCATCTGTCGTCCATTTTTAATTTCTTATTTGTACTTATAAGACAAATATATTAAAAGAAAACTTGTTGTCGCATTAGTTAAGTCAAGGTCAAGAATTAAATAACAACGATACTTGAACAGCTTTAAATACAATCTAGTTTTACTGTGTGATAGATATGTCATTCGATGTCTTGTGTGTAAATTAATAGGAAAAATAACTTTGAATAACTAAACGTAATCAGCTATAACATGCCTAAACATCCTTTCTACTATTTTTATGTTTTTTTTTTATTAGACAATAGAAATATTTATAATTTTATAGTAATTCTTTGTTTCGAAGCAGGAAATCATGCATAAAAATTACAACGCAAATGAAAAAAATTAAGTTAGTTTCAGCGTTTTAAATCTTGTACAATGAATAATTACTTTACACGAATCCTTAATTATATAAAATATACAATACCTACAATAATTCGTTCATAAATGTTTATTAAATACATTTATGTGCCCACTATGGGTAGGTAGATAATGCAACTAAAACTACCTTCTTAAAAAATATTTTCAAGGAATCATAATGATTATGTAAAACAGTAAATTGCATCATGTTTGAACACTTGGCAATTTCAATTAAATTAACGATTTGCAAATGATTTTTTTTAATGACAAATACCTACCGTTGTGGTTTTATTTGGCTCTTTTTTATTCTCTTCTTCTCGTCTTTTATATCTGTACATTTTTATGATTCTAATGTAATTATGAATAAATGGTATTAAAAATTTTGTGAGAAAGACAAATGTTAATGAGATACTTAATGTTACGATAATATTATAATATACTTCACTGACCGCGTTTATGCACGCTACGTTATAAATACCACAACCACAGTCTATCATTGTAAAAAGTATAATTTATATTAAAAGGTAAGATAGGTAAGTTGTTTAGGTATATAAAATACACGTTTTATTATTTTAATCGATACTGTGTTAGGCGCGGCGATGTCCGTCGACGTGCAGTCACAACGTGAGGCAAACAAACACTGCTCAGTGGCCAACAACAACGCTAACTGTAGGGAGCGCGTGGCTTTGCCGCGACCGGAGGACTTTGACAGGAAAAACATGTGAAGGAAAATGAGAAGAAAAGGAGCAACATTGCATTGCATGCATCTAACTGCTTAACATACCTATATCATTTAAATATTTAAAAAACACCGGCCAATTGCGAGTCGGACTCGCGCAGGAAGGGTTCCGTACTATTCACTAGGTTAGCAATAGCTTAATAATAATGTCTACAAGTAACCATAATTAATATCGAACAATAAAATGACAAAAAATCACGTTTGTTGCCCCTTTATTATTATTATACTATTTTTAGTATTTGCTGTTATAGTGACACCGGTAATACATAATTTGTGAACATTTGAACGCTTTAGCTATAACACTTTATGAGATACAGTCTGGCGACAGACGGACAGACACAGCGAAGTGTCAGTAATAGGGTCCCGTTTTCAACCTTTGGGTACGGAACCCTAAACAAAGGTTTAAGACTCCAGTCTGTAATGAGGCACTATCAAAATACTTTTTCTTTTTCTACAAAAGTTTAGTGTGGTTTGTTACAAAAAACTTCAATTACATAAAATGTGTGTCCTTCAAGTAGTACCTGCGATTACACCATAATTACTGCATAGATCCCGAATCTAAACGTTTTATCGAGATAATATTAAGACAAAACATATTTATCTTTTGCACTAGCGTTGCGAAATGACAAAGCACCTAGCGCTGGGTGATTATACTGAGTAATTAGGTAGGTACTTGTTTATCATCTTTAGATTTTTATTTTTTGCCAATTGTAATGATACTGTACTGCTTCATAGATACTCAAATATCTTATTATGCTAACAACAATATGACTTGCTATTTCCTTAACATACCAAATTATTACAAGTTGATTAAGTTGGTAACATGACATTTATCTAGATATTAACATAATAATACTAGTCTGACGAAATAAAGCGGCGATTAGTGCAAGATAATATTAATATAATCTTATCATTAATAATTCAAAAGGATCATGTTTTGTATGAATTCTAAAAAGAAACCAGACTACCCTCGTCTATTTGGAGGTTCAAAAGAAGGTAGACAAATAACTTTCTGAGCTCAACAGGGTTTATTTGCAACAAATGAGGGGAAAAAACCGGCCAAGTGCGAGTCGGACTCGCACTGGAAGGGTTCCGTACCATTTAATACGTTTACAATAGCCCAATAATAATATCTACGGGTAGCCATTATTGATATCGTGGAAAAAAAGGCAAAGAAATCACGTTTTTTGTATGGGAGCCCCCTTAAATTATTATTATTATTCTATTTTTAGTATTTGTTTTTATAGCGGCTACGATAATACATCGTCTGTGAAAATTTCAATGCTCTAGCTATAACGGTTCGTGATATACAGCCTGGTGACAGATAGACGGACGGACAGACGGATAGCCAAGCCAAATAAGGTCTCGTTTTCACCGTTTGGGTACGGTCAACTTAAAAACGGTTTTATTAAGTAAACGTTTAATTTATCTGTTTCTGAAGTAGACAAACTATTTGTTTACACACATAACGACCGGATTCCGTGTGCTTTGATTTGTCGTGTGAGTTATAAAAATAGCGCAAGTCATTGGTACAACTGATTCGGCCTTGGATTGGATTCCAGCTATATTGTGATGGTTTCGAGAAACCCAAAAATGTTAAAAACTACTTAATTAGTGTAGAAGTAGTTTAATATTATGTAAAAGTGACAACAAATTATATATATAATTAGTTTAATGAAAACAATTGACAAAATATTAGAGATATTAAAAACACGCAGGTACCTATCTACTTTAAAAAAATATATGTATTTTTAAAACAAAAATAAGATGAATGTACCTACTTAACTGAAACCATAAATACTTCCGAGTTTTTACAAAATTCTCGATGGAATAAATTTCCAAAGTTGATATGTTGTTTGTTAGTAATTATTTAGGAACATGAAAAAAAAATAGCACGTGTTCAACACAAGTATAAATAATAAGTATATACCTAATTATTAAAATTAATATTAAGTCACTGAACAAAACATTAAGTTGGTCGCAGTCATCTTTGTAGTTAATTACGTAGGTAGCTAGACAGAAGTACCGCGATTAATTATTTATTTCATTCAATAACAATGAATCAAATTAATAAATAATGTTTACCAAAGCATTTTTTGTGTCTGACAAGGTACCTAGTAGGTAATTTATTTAGAACCATAAACTTTATCAGCAATTTTTACATCAATTTGAATTTTATTTAACTGCAATCAAACCGTATAACTAAAAAAACAAATATAATGGCTTTAATGATTTAAAAAAACACGAGAACGAAAGAGCGGGTGCTCAAGCTTGAAAAAACAATATTTAAAAAATGTACCTTGTTAAGGACATCCATGGTGGTCCAAATTTACGAGTGTATCAGCAGTTGTGGAGTGCGCAGTTTTCCGTAAGTCAACTCGACCCAAAGTGTACTCACTCACTACGCGACTGTTCGTACGCATTCGTCACTCACAAGCAATTATCGTTTTGACTTCTGATAACATATCATAGAGGTCTGAGTCAACTTAAATTAGATATATGTACTAGTCAGTTATTTAATGTTATTACGAGCGTCTGATGGGCTTGTAGATTTTGTAATATTTAAACGGCAGCTAACGTGTGCGGAGTGTTAAGGAAAAATCTGGATGCCAGACATCATGACATGACCAATGATGATAAAAGCTATGACCTATTAAAGACACTTATTTTCCCCAACAAATAAACCAAGTCGTATAGATAGATAGATCTCATTTCCAACATTAAACCAAACCGAATATTTAAACAAGTGTTTTATGAAATACTAGGAGGGTAACCGCGACTTCGAACGCATTTATCGCTTTATCTTGGAAAATTTACAAAATATCTCAAAATAATATAGCCTATGGGTTTTTCTGAAGTGTATGCTCGCATCGCAAAGGTTCATCAAAATCCGTTCAGTCATTTTCGTGTTAAAGAGTAACAAACATGCATCCATCTATACATCGGCACATACATTAGGATTTTGTAATACCTAGTGATATTATTGTTACCTACCCTACATTATCGACGTTTGTCTTGTAGTATAGAACAGGGCGTGCATTTAGGTAACTATTTCCAACCACAAGTCGCCTTTGAATTAACCTTACCAATTCCGCTAACAATTAACAAACGCCACCGAACGTTTAGTTCCAATTTACTAGTTCTTTGCGACATCCTCTCGCACTATAGAGGTTATCTAAGGATACAACTTGATATTTCATTAAGTACTTATCTACTTCACAGGTCATGGAACTTTATTCAGATGGTACCTACTTACATTCGTAAACAATTATTATCAGATAAATGAGCATAGAGTTTTATTACATTTGATTTTCTATAGTAAAGATGGACAGTGATATAATACTAATACTAAGTGCCCTGTCACCAACCAGTGATAAAATTAAACTGACAGATATACTTATGTCTTTCATAAAACATCACGTTTTAGACAAAGACAGGCACAAAACATCTGTCCATGGTGAAACAAGCCCAAGCTATTTTATTTAAGAGAGTCATACCCAGAATTAGGTTCAAAATTGTCTTTCCTGTTCCTGATGATTAAGGATACTGGAGCATCTAATCCTCAAAATGTTTATACAGGCCAAAACTACATCGGGCACAGATTATGCGGATATGCATTAAGTTGAGAAATTAGCTCCCAGTGACCTTAACTTTCGGGAATAGGAGAGACATTTTTTGTTTTTTTGTGTCTGTATGACTCAAGAACTAATATAATAAAGATACTGGATATCTATTAAAAAGACTTAAATACTTAAGCCCAGGTAAGAAACCACACTAATATTAACTATAAGTACCAATGAAAACTAAAACCAATTTTAAAACTCATTTATGTAGGTATACAATTTAATAAAAGTATATCTTCTTCATAATTACTTAACTTAACCGAAAATTAGTAGCTGATCTAGTAAAGAATGATGTGTATACTGGGTGTAACAGAAAGGGGATATAACTCCGAAACACAGCGATAATCCTCATGAAACTGAACAATTTTTCCCAAGGAACATGGGTTGTAACTAGAAAAACAAAATTCACCTCCTTATGATTGAGAAAGAATGGGCGATCCAAAAAAATTTTTCATGTTACACCCCATGTTCCTTGGGGAAAGTTGTTTGCAGTTTAATGAGTACTATCGCTGTGTTTGTTTACATGCATTTTAGTAACAAGATTTTAAATTATGTTAGAAAAATTAGTGCATTTTGCAATATAAATTAATTATAATTACAGAAGAATATTTTGTTTTATTAATAACCAGCCAAGGACGTTCATATCAAACTTGGCAATAGCTTTTTCCATTACAAAAACTGTTGAAGAATAAATTATAGTATAGTTAAAGGGAGAGTCATTTTACATAATTTTGTGTTCACATAATTTCAGATGTCACATAATTATAAAAGAGAGTGGGGGACATGACAAATGAAACAATAGACAAGTATGTGTTAAAAGATTGAGAAATATAAATGGAAAGACTGAGGAGGCCTTTGCCCAGCAGTGGGATCTTGACTGATAATTTTAAAAAAAAAACAGTGTGACAATGAGGCCGGTCTATCACTTGTACAATTTGTGTAACATAATAATATTTGGATGGCACTTATTTAATAATTAAAATAAGTACCTAATGTTAATGAAATACTATAACAAATATACATATGAATAGTTAACAAGAGGAAGAAGAAAAGCATGAAACCCATCCCAGCTAAAAACTATAAACATGCAATGCAAGGCTCATCTTACCGCTGGCCGTAGTCGGTTGTCATTCTGCAAGTCAAGTTTGTTGGGTTAAATAAAAAGGCAGGGCTTGTACCAGATAGATATAAAAGCTTTTGAAGCAAGAGATATGTCACACTAAAACCACACATCACACTGATCTAAGTTAACTTACATTAGAAGTGAGGAAGTTCTTAATTTATTAGTTTATGTAGCTGTATTATTTATTTATCAATACTTTATAATAGGTATTTATACCCTTTGGGACATTTGTTTATTTTAAAGCCTTAAAAAATTACTATCTAATATGAGGAACTAATAGAAGTTGTGTCGTATCAGGTACTCAAAAGGACGGCAGAAAATAGAACAGAGTGGCGTAGCTACACTGACAAGAGCAAAGCTCTTAAATTTAATGATGATGATGAGGAACTGCATTAAATAAGTACTAAGAAGAAAATGGGATATTGTGTTTATTTCAAAACATCTTAAATAGATAAATGTTCATTATATTATATTATAGATGTACAAAATATAGATAATAATAAATTGCAAATAAACTCTTAATGAAATCACAGTAAGATTGTATCGGTTAATTTTATTGATTTTATAGCTACAGCTGTACCTTATTGGTAGGTACACAAATAGTGTGTAAACTTGATGCAACAAGTGTTCCTATGTGTAACTGTATATTATCAAGTCTCCTTAAATTGACATATTCTTCTTACAATTTGTGTTTATGACAGTGAATACACAACATTACATAATTATAAGATAATACATGACTGGCAATCGTCGCCCGACGTGGAAGTAATCATTTAGAATGAAACGGGTTTTGCATAATGAGCTCGAATCAGTGGAAAATAAAGACCTGCAGGTGACCTCTAATCTTAAGCAAGGTCAACTTGAGATAAAGCGAGCGCCGAGCGTTGGCACAACAATATTGACGATATAAACAGATAGCGCTCAGCCGCTCGTACACTGCTAGATAAACTGTTATTTTACCTTCATATCGGCTCCGGAGTCACCCATTATCCTATTTATATTTATCGTAGATAACTTACAAACAATTGTTGTTTAAAAGTATACAAAACCGATGACGGGAATTTACAAATTTTGCCCTTTTTTGACAACAACCGGCTCAGTGTGGCCACGATTTTCATTCAATATTGTACGTGGCATGTTGTCTTTTCAAGGTTTTGCTAGTGTTTGGTTAATAGATATACTGATAAAGCCTTTATTATTTTAGTATTTATCTTTGTTCAATACCTAAAGAGTTAATCAGCATAATATGTTGAATAATATTAATAAAATATTTTCGTTTATCACAGTTGTGTTTTTCACAAAGCTGTGACATTTTTATTGCCATAGCAGCCTCAAGTTTAGTTGTCACATAGCGTTTAGTTATTGCTTTGGGTCTATTTTGTTTTATTTTTATATGCGTTAAAAATACTACTAAAGTTTTAAATACCAAGATTTTGCGCCGTTTTAGTAGTAATTTGTTTAAGGTATCTAAATGTACGAAAAGATATCTGCTAATAAACATATAATTTGTACACAATTTGTACTATAACGAAACGCACTATGAACGAAGAGCAAGCAGTTATTTTGGGCGGCAATGTTTGAATTATAGTTTGTATCACACTGTATATTGTAAATTGGTACCTGGGTAGGTATAGTCCCTACAGCTTCAATATTTATTTTTGATTTGGCTTACTTTTAAGTATACTGTGTTATTAAAAAGAGAAGTAGGTAGCTAAGTACCTCCTTAAAGTAGATACAATTTGATGTTACACAATCATGAGTTTATACACATGCTTACCAGTCGCAGTAAGTTAGTCTGATTATATTGCCATTGCGTCTTCTCATAGGGACGCTCATTATTGAAACTGACACACAGGAAGTCTTGAGCAAATCCCAGTAGGTACCTACTTACTAACATAACTATCTGGTTGCACCTATGTACCTACCTTATGATTTGAGTGTGGGCAAGAAGAAGGTACCTGAATTCCGTCGCGTTAAAAGATGCTGGGTGCATTACGGATGTTGGGGACAGATGTAACTAGATACCTAGGTACCTACAAAATGAAGACCACCCAAGTGCTATTCCCTGTTCCAAGCCTAAACACAGCCGATAGTACTTACTTTTGAATCTGAACAACGTATCGCTGTTTTCCCGCTTGGTTCATGGTACTCACCGACCTGTATCTATGGACCAGAATCGAGCTCATCTCTTAAGAGCGAAGTGGAAGCCACGAGAGTTCCGGGGCTCAGTTGCGCAAGCTAAGCGCGAAGGACGCGCAGTAATATGGTTATTTGGTTCTGCCTACTTGCGCGCGCGCATTATTCAATCACGGCGACCGACCCGACCCCTTCATGAAACATTTCAATAAAGCGTCCCCATTGTAGGTGCTCCATGAGGTTTCGTTTGTTTCGGACTGTTTGTGTGACTATGCTAGGAAACATTTATAACATACCTTTGCAAACTTCTCTCCTGTCAGCTAATGGGCTCCCACTGCTGGAAAAAATGCTCTCCAAAGGATCTCCACAACGACCGGTCATGCGCTGCCCACATCCAACGGCTTCCCGCCGTTTGATAGAAATTTGCAAACCGAAGATTGCAAGCTATTAAATTATCTTTAAACACCACCACAGGTACCTACTTATTACCTACTTAATTACTAGTAGATATGTGCGATATGCTTTGATTGTTTTTCAGTTCTTGCTAATTCTTCTTCGTGGTCTCCTGAGCCAGGAAGCTCAGTCATATCGAGGTTTACATATTTTTTGGGTGAATGTATCAAAAGCATGGTCACCAAGCGTCGGTGATCGGTTAGATGATAGTAGAGTTGTGCACTTTACACTGGACTATCTCAGGCGGTAGGTGTTGCTTCGACGGCTGAGCCCCGATGGCGGACCTCACGTTGGGATTCATTCAGGCGCTGCTGGCGGACGACTACCCTGATGTCACTATACAAGATTTCGAGGTAGGCTTGTATTATTTATTACATTACTAGAGGCTGTTTGCGACTTCTTACGCACTTTTCGTCATATCTTGAAAAAAAAACATGATATCTGAAAATAAAAAACCCTATGTGTTATTCTGATGTAAAATACAGTTTTGCCAAGTTTCATCAGAATCCGTTCAGTAGTTTTTGCGTGAAATTTATCCGTCCATCGGCACAAACATTGACATTTATAATATTAGTAGGATTAAGGCGAAACCGCTGCGATGTTACGGTAAATTTATAATTAACCTCTCACGAAAGAAGTTGATGAGCATGATGCAAGTGAGTCTTCTTTTAAATAGGGGTGAGCCAGTACCTACTCAAATGTGGGTCGAGAAACGTTTAGGAATAAAGTAAAAGGTACAATATTTGAGAAGAACTATCTGTAAATAACTAAGTGGGAGTACCTTCGCGTGTTTGGTATTTTCTAGACATAAAAGTAAGTAAAATACCTAATGTTGTCTACACACCAAAGCCGCCGGCATGCCGCCGAGTTAGGCCGGCGGCTTTACGCCATACGAATGGCAGCTGTCAAAAAAGCCGGCGGCTTTGGTGTGTAGACAGCATAACTCATATAAAAAAAATAGTTTTATAAGTTACGACGTACGTTACGATTAGGTATACCTAATCGTTTTACAGTTTGCTTCAGCGAATTTATCACGTTTTAGTGACAATAGGTATATTTATATTTTATAAGTAGAGTAGGAGGACAAAATTGAAATGATATCTACTTATGATAAGTGTACGATGCCTAGCTACAATCTTGCCTGGATCAAGAAAAATATTGCCTATCAAAGGAAGACAAAAAATGTGAAACAGTAGATATTTACCGACGTCAAAATCTGCGAAGCGAAGATGTAAATTAGTACCAGATTGACCGTGTCTACTTAAATATTTATAAACAATACGAAATATTAGCATAATGTATTCGTCGCGAGCGGGGAACGTAGTGGTGATTGGTTACAACGCTTGAAGCCATGGCTTAAAAACACCAAAAAACAACCTACCTATCTTGGTATACAGGGTGTAACAGAAAGGGGGTATAAAGCCGAAACACAGCGATAGTCCTCATGAAACTGAACAACTTTCCCCAAGGAACATGGGTCGTAACTCGAAAAAAATTTTTTGGATCGCCCATACTTACTCGATCGGCTGATCGGAGTATGGGGAGGCGAATTTTTTTTTTCGAGTTACGAATTTACGACCCATGTTCCTTGGCAAAAGTAGTTCAGTTTCATGAGGATTATCGCTGTGTTTCGGCTTTATACCCCCTTTCTGTTACACCCAGTATACCTACTTTTTATAAAATCTTCACTCACTCCTTTAAAATATATTTCTCTGTAAAAACGTGGTGCTTACCAACAATTATGTAGGTACGTTATGAAAATAACCTACTACCCTACTTCCTATGATATAAGTATAAATATACCTCTAGTCATAACGTGTACCTCGGCTACTATTGTATTAATCCCAACATGACGGACGCACCCTACACAGCAACGAAGGGGTCCGACCCCAAGGCCAAGTTTACTCACGCGCTCGTATATAGGTATAACAATATGCTATCTAGATTCTAGATAGAGCTATAAGCGCCTATCGAAATAAAATAACAAAAGCTTTTTCGTTTTTAATAGGAACTCTGAAATGAGATATCTATATACGAAAATAGGAGATACATACTATGTATCCCGCTCAAACATGAATATAATCATTGCGTGAAATTCATTTGAGTGTCTTTAAATTGTTTGTACCTATCAATTTTGCAAATTGTTTCCAAAATGTTTCGCATTTATTACAAATTCAAATTGAAATTCTTTATTTTGCACACCAGGAGATGGTATTACATTACCCCTGATACAGCTAAATGATTTCATTCTAGGGGGCACCAGGCTCTAAGCGCGGCGACAACTACACCTCTATGGTGTACCGCATCAGCCTCAAGGGCGTCCGCAAGGTCACGGATGAAGGTGGCTCCGGCGAGCAAGAAGAACCTTGGCAAGGCTCGCTGATCTACAAGTGCTTACCTGAAAGCATCCTACGCAGGGAAGCCTTCAAAAGCGACGAACTATTCTGCAACGAGGTCGCATTTTACAACAAAATCTGGCCAACTCTTTCTGAGTTTCAATCCCAATGGGACAAAGTAAAGACTCCTTTTAAAGCCATACCGAAATGCTACCTAGCGCAGAACGATTTGGTGATTCTGAAAGATTTGAAACAACTTGGTTTCGTGATGCCAGATCGTCACAAGGGGCTGAGCATAGAACAATGCTACTTTGTGCTGAAGCATCTCTCTCAGTTCCACGCACTGTCTTTGGCCATGAAGAGCGGGAATCCTGAAGGGTTTTATGAGCTGCTTAATATCCAAGATGGTATTTCTGAAGGTAATAAAACACTCAACATAGGAATTATAATAGTTTTTAGAGGCTGGACTGATAAAATAGCGACCGAGTAGATTTTATAAATTAATGTTCCTAATTTTATTTCAGTCTTCTTCGTCTCGGAGAACGAGGAATATTATAAAAGTTACTATCGTGAGGCTACTCGAAACGCAATCGCGATGGTGGAAGAGGAGCTCTCAGCATCTGGAGACAAGGAGATCTACTTGGAGAAGTTCAAGAAGTTCTGCGACGAGGAGACCTTCTTCCAGACGATGGTGGAGCTGGTGACGCCGAAGGAGCCTCTGGCTGTGATCACTCATGGAGACTGCTGGACTAACAACTTGCTGTTCAGATACGTTGATGGGGATATCGCTGAGGTTGGTTTGTAGACTAATTTACGAGTAAATACCTACTAGATGCTGCCCGCGACAACGCATTTTTCGCCATATCTCGGAAAAAAGTCATGATATCTTAAAATTATATAGCCTATATGTTATTTTGATGTTTAAGCTACAATATTGCGAAAATTCATCAAAATCTGTTCGGAAGTTTTTGCGTGATAGAGTAACAAACATCCACCCATTCATCGGCACAAACATTGACATTTAAGTATCTCGGGGACTATAGGTACCATCACCTTTTTATGAAGCTAAAGAGAAGCTACATACAAGTACGAAGCACGGGCATCACTTGAGTACACCTTTTCCATAATTCCAGATGTACATAGTAGACTTCCAGCTGGCCCGCTACGCGTCTCCCGCGCTGGACCTGGCGTACCTGATGTACCTGTGCCTGGACCGCCAGCAGCGCGCAGAGCACATGTCCTCACTGATCGAGTATTACGTAGATGAACTGCATCGGAGGCTGCTGGAAATGAGCGACGACGGCTCAGTCTTTCATAACATCTTGAATCGGGACGCTTTGTTTGATATGTGAGTGTGTAGGTGCTATCAGTGTAGGTCAGAACGCTGGGTTATTAGTTCGAAATCAAAAAAAGGGGGAACAGCAAGGGAGCAGCTTTAAAATTGTGGTAACTGAATTCTGTTTCCTGTATTATTATGTATTCTTTGTTTCAGGTTACAAAAGGAGTTCAAACGCAGCTGTCTGTTCGGTTTAGGCATTGCCCTGGACATGTACCCTATCATGACCTGTAACAGCAATGAGGCACCGAATCTATACCAGGAAAAAGTATCTATTTTTTACGCCGTTCAACGGTCCATAATTCAATAAACTCTCGCTGAACTGACTCTAATTGTTGTGTGTGAAATATCACGTGCTTTATGCTGTCTACACACCAAAGCCACCGGCATACCGCCGTCGTGCTAGGCTTTTCGTCATACGAATGGCAGCTGTCAAAAAGCCGGCGGCTTTGGTGTGTAGACAGCATTATACTTACACACCTACTCACGGCATGTAAGTAGTGTTTCCACAATCATTTGTTTTTCTTTTCAGATAGATTAGTCATTCTTTTCGTAAAGCAACTAGGCAACTTCTGTTCACCTAAGGTATTATTAATGAGCGGTTGCTACATGTGCTTGACATAGATGTGTGTTCCAGGAAAGCGGTTCGGCGCCGCCGTCTCACGACAGCGTGATGCCGGTGTGGACCGCCAACGCGGAGTGTCGGCGGAAGATGACGGATCTGGTCCAGGAGTTGGTGGACGAGGGTACGCTTTGAGACCAGCTTTACTTGGCGAGTGAATAGCATTGGGGCATTGGGGTAAGGCTTCGTTCGCACTATTGTCCTGCACGATCAGTTTTTGTCTCAGTCATAGATATGTAGGTAGATCCATTTACATGAATAACACATAGGCTATATTCAAGATAATATAAGTTTTTTAAGTTATGACCATAAACGCTTACAAGTTGAGTTAAGTATTTGGTTGATTAAAGGCAACAAAATTCCTAAAATACTTTAAAGGCAAGTAAGACCCAGAAAACACGGTGAAACGCAACTGCAACGCAACTGAAACTGCTAGTTACTTTTGAGTTGTATCGCAGTTTTTCAGCAACTAGTTTGAAACGTTTCGTTTCAGTAGCGTCGTGTGTGGTTTTTTAAGGAAGTCTATAGCAGAAACTGCGAAGCAACTCAAAAGTAACTAGCAGTTTCAGTTGCGTTGCAGTTGCGTTTCACCCTGTGTTTTGGCGCTAAGTAGTAAGTGTTGCCATTTCTGCTACCTTCTCAATAAGTACTATAAAAAGTTGATTTAAGTACAGTGTGAGCCGACAACTATATTGTATGGTCACGTCGTGTGAGCGAAGCCTTAAGGTGGGTTAGCGTAAAAATTACATTTCACAAATTCAGCATCATTTTAAATGCCATGTTCGCGACCATTATTCCCATCAAAGTTATGTGGTTCATAAAATCGATTTACTAATTTCTGTTACTCTAAAATAATTTGATTATCTCCCCTAGGTGTTGTATCTACCTGAAGCTATTTGATTAACTTACCTACCTACCTAATGTTAAGTAGATAAGACTAACAATGATAGTATTAAAAACTACAATATTTCGTAAGGTATATAAATTTTATTTTTCCTTTTAGTAATTATAAACCATAAATGATAGAACGTGGGTGTTAAATTTCTTACAGGTATCTTAGTAGATATCTAATTATATTTTATTTTAACAATGATTTAAAGGACATAATTACATATATTCTTTGTGACATATAAAACCCTTGTTCAAGATCTACAGGAATTTATTAGATATAAACTATTACGTATAAAAATCAGATCATTTAGCTATAATATTTTGTTTAGATATTATAATGATTACAACTAGCCTATCCTATCTAATTATAAGTAGTTAGCGATATAAAATTATAATTAATAAGTTTCTAACTGGGACTTGTACCTAGATGTAGACTTACGACCTCGATATAAATTAGTATTTTAGTATAAAGTAGATATTTATTTAATTAAATGTTTCATTAAACTAATTTGTATTTAATTGTGAACGCGAGAGTCCATGGAGCGGGTCGTAAGCGAGTACTGATATCCAGATCATTTTCATAATAAATGGTAATTTAAATTAGGTTTACAATACCCGTACTTGTTCGTGGCACATTATATTTAAAGAACGTTTCAAAGATAAACATTTTAGAAAAGAGCTATTATCTAATATCTAGATGCTTCGAGAATCGTAATTAAATTACGTACGGGAATATTATATAGGACCCGCTTCGTTCTATCTATACAAACAAAATTAACTACCTAATTACTGGTAAGTAGGTACTTACAATACCTACTTATAATAATTGATTGTTATTTTGTTGTCAAACAATTTCAGTGTTTATAGAACGAACCGAGTCTCCTCACATTAATTGACAGGTTACATAATTGAACGCTACAACGTAATACAGATCTTCAAAATTGTTTAACTTAAAAATAATCAGTCATTGAAAGCTTCAGATTAATGTTGAGATTCGCGCCTATTCTATCTGAAGATTCCAATAATTTCTGTTTATTTAAAACTAGCCATTCTAACTCATTAATACTAGCCTTTACTTAGATCCTGGCCTCTTGAATCTGACTCGTGTTGGGAGACGAGAGTACATCCGCGTACAGGGCGTTACTTGGCGCCCGCGCGGAGTGTGGGGGGCGCGGGGGCCACGTTACCTCGACCTTTGGAGGCCTGCGTGGGACGCATGAATCCTGACGTTCTGTTGACACTGCGCACCGGCGGCCGTGACGCGCCCACCGAGCTGCCGCTCGAGGAAGATCGCGAAGCTGGCATACGCGACACCGGCTTCGGGATCGGTTTGGGGGTCGGCTTCACGGGCGCTGGCGGGGCTCGCTTCACGGTCGCCACCGAAGCCGAGCTGTTGAGAGAGCTCCGGGAGCTCCGCAGCGACGTCCGCGACGTTGACCGCTCCACTCGCAGTGAGCTTGCTCGCTTCGGCACCGTGCGCTTCGGGTCGACGGGGTTGCGCGGCGGCGTTCTCGTCTCTTTGGTCGATAATTTCTTTGGAACTACGGGGGACTTGGCGGGCTTTGGCACAGGCGAGTCGCACTCCACGTTGCACCCGGACGACGCTCCCTGCGACGCGCTCTCCGAGTTCAAGCTTTGCGTTTCCTCAAATCCTTCGTCATTAAGCTCGTGCTCGCTCTTCACCTTCGATGTCCGCGGAGACGTCGTGCGCTCTATGGTCGGCGTCTTGTCTGGTTTGCTGCTTACGGATCTCCTGTAAGCACTGCGAGACCACACTCCCGTCGGTGTCTCCGTCGGGGACTTGAGCTCTCTGATAGCTTTCTGGACATCCTCCTGGTTGATCGACGTCTGCCGCCTCATCCTCGAGTATGGATGCTTAGTTTCTTTGGTTGGAGTTTTGTCTGTACTTTGGCTTTTGAGTCTGTCTTGCCACCGTTTAAGTCTGTTCTCTTTTTCATCTTTGACGACCTCTTCGGTTGGTTTGGCTACTTCCGGCGGAGCTTCGACGGGGTACGAGGTTTGAACTTCTAGTTTAGAGGGTCTAATTACTTGGGTTTCCGCTATGAGTTCAGTGGGGCTATCAGGCTTCTTCTCTTCCTCAGGTGAACTAGAGTCGGTAGTTCGTTTGTACCTCCTTGTGCGTCTGGCAGCAGAAAATCTGTCAAATTGTCCGTCTCCAAGGATTTCTTGACAGAGGTCCTTCATTTCCGCAGCTGCTTTGTCGCCAGTGTTTGTCTTAATCAAAGACGGTTGGAATTTCCTACAAGGTTCTCTTTCAGGCGGTGGATTAAACATTTTCCTTTGAACTGGCGGAGTTTCGATGTTATCTGAGTCGATTTCAACTCTGTCTGTTTTAGTTCCTTTATCGTTGGTTATCTTGATATCAGGCAGCTTTCTCTTTTCCTCCTCGGTAATAGAGACGAGCTGGTGTGACTCCATCTGTTGTCGTGAGCGTTGTCTGCGAAGTCTCCTCATTTCCTCGTTGTCCTCTGTCTTTCTCCACGGAACCCTGTTGTCTTTAGTTTGAGGTTGGACATCTGTAAAAACAAATATATAATTTAATTCTGTTCATTTACGCTAAGAGGCTTGAAAGAAATATTTGTTATTGTGTATAATTCGATTCTGAATAGATTTATACCTTCGACAGCTTCGATAGTTTTGACAACATCGCTGTCAGGTAGTACGGCGGGTCTCCAGTCCGCTCGGCCTTCAGCCAAGGTATCTAGCGTTGTACTTCTTTCGCTCTCTGGAAATATAATGATAAAATGCTCGGTTAGTATCAGGTAGGACCTCGCCGAGATCTACTTAGTGCGCAGGATTACTGTTGCTAACGGGTAAATCATACCGGAATCGTTTTCCAAGGACCGCCGATTCGCTTGCAGTCGTCTCGCTCGTTCGCGTAATTCGGCATCTCGTTTCTCCTCTTGACTGTTCGCCAACAGCCACGATTCGATCTTTTGGCGCCACTCTCTGTAAAAAGAGGAAATATTGGTGCTAAGCTTATATTTTTTGCAAAATGTACTGGATAGTAAGTTTTGCTGTAGGTAAGTATTGCTTATAGTACGACCTTTTTTCTATTTAATAACTTACTTCGGTTTGGCGGGCGCTTCGGGCGGCGGTGCAGGTGAGACAGGGCGCTCCCTTTCTCTGTCTCGCTCTCGCTCACGTTCTCGATCGGGGATCTCGAGGCGAGCTCTCACGGGGGCGCGGCGGGACCATGAACGATCTGGAGCATGCAAGTTCATTGAAATTCTACACTGCTAGAAGTGTAGTACAAAGCTTTTTCAAACCTTGAATTCTTTGGCAACTAGTTTTAAAATCTAACAAGACTCTTTTTGAAGACAATCGAAGCAAGAGTGTTTAGACCACTCATCTAGTCATCTTACCCAAGCTGCCCCAAGCACTGCGCTCCCTGAGGTCGTTGGCTGCGGGTGAAGAGTGTCGCAGGAACTCCAGCAGACCATCCTCGTCATCTCCCGGACTGGCGCGGCTGCGTCGGCGCAGGCTGCCCGTTGGGGTGACGTCTGGAAGACAGATATGGTTGAAGTCTTGAAGAGTGGAGACTAGACTAGCTTACTCGTATGTCTACAGTGGTGAACGTGACTTTGTAGATATGTCGTACATCCAAAAGTTCAAGCACAAAGAAATGCCTATTTGTCAGCAAGGATGACCTTTCTGTTTATGTGATGTGGTCCACTTGTTTACCAACCATGGCACTCCTAGCAAATACAATTTTAGCATTGTATCCGTGCAAAAAAATGATACCAAAAATTTCATCCCCATAAAAATCGAAGCTACAAAACGTCAGCAAGCCATTACCAGGAGACGGCGAGGGGTCATGTGGCCGGCGCAGTGAGCGCCGCCCCAGGCCGTTCTTGATGTCTAGCAGCAGGGACTCCATCAGCGACTCGCATTCCGACACCGGCGTACTGCACACACTGCCACCTGCGGTACCCCACACGCGTTTACGTCACAAATGATAATGTAAATGAAACATGAAACCCAAAGAGTAGGAAAGGAATTCTGGTGATTTTGGATTTTCGGGTAAAATTCTCGTTTTTCAATGTCTTTTAGGTTTTGTGTTAATGAATGCAATGTGCTTAAATTACCTTCATAGAAAATATGAAACATATTTAAAAAAATGTAATCCCATCATTATCCCACTGAAAGACAAATCACATATGGAGTTAAATATAATTGCAGAATAAGGTCTGAAGTTTTGATGATGGACTGTCTACAATTTTATGGCACATGAAATGAGACAAAAACACAGAGAGACATATAGAGACATGTAATCCTGGTCCAATGATCTCACCGGTTCTCGGTTTGGAGGCGGCGGCGTCTCTGGCCCTCCTCCGAGCGGCTGCTTGCTCCTCGTTGGCGCGACGACGCTCGTTGTCGCTCACGGCTTGCCGGAACTTTGTGCAGAACGACACGAATATCTGGTACACACGGCATTATACATTAGTACAACAAGTCATCGACCAAAGAAAACACATTCTTTATGACAATTAGGAGATATCAGATATGGCTATAAGTGTAAAGGACTAGCACGGTCATGGTATGATACGGTGCGGTGGGCAAAGAGCTTTTTTAGACCACGATTAAAATGTCCATCCTGCGCCAAACTTAAACTCAAGTAGTGTAACAACAGAATTGACGAATGATGTTCAAGAGTATTGTTACCTTAAAGCACTCTTCAAGTTTGAAAGAGACGGGATCTTCGCAGAAGAAGTCCGCCAGTTGTTTGCGCATGCTCTCTACTTCCTCCATGTCTTTGTTTAGAGCAGACACTTCTTGTTCGGCCACCTACAAATTTTATGAATTATTGACAAAGTTAGGAAAGTTTTGCACTAGAATATTATGTTATTTTATTCGAATGTCTTTTCTGATTAAGGAGATTGAAGCTGAGCAAAGGTTTTTGTTTTTCCGGAATTCAAGGTTTTCCTTCAGAATAACACAAGTCGAAGATTATCTTACTCAATTATGGACGCGACACTCAATATGCTCGTTGCATGTTGAGTTTATTCTGCGAGCCTCTCTATGATTTGGATAAGGTCTCTTTATGGTAACTAACCGCACTCTGCTCTCTCTCTCGCACGTACAATAGTAATGAATAGCTGTGTTGCGAGTGAGCAGGGATTTAATTAATGTCCTGCTAGCTTAGCATGCACTCCGTGACAAGACGTTGTCATGCGTTTGTCACGCTTACGTCTCTGTCTATAGTTTTAAATGTGATAAGGGCAGCTTACGTGAGATAATTGTCGCGGCACGCCGTGTAAAGCCCCCTGGACTTCTCATTCTGAAACCTGGTGCTCAAGTATTAATTACTACACTCTCTTACCTGTAAAAAGTCTCCCATCTGCTCTTTGATATCATGTGGAGTGTTTGGTAGTTGTATTTCTCGTTTGAGGGCTCCGATTCTGTTCTCAAGAGTCTTGATTTCGTTGTTTATCTGTTCGACGCTGGCCTTCGCTGCTTCTTCCAACATTCGCGTGTCGTCAGCGAAGTGAATCAGCTCTTTATTCTTGCGTTCGGCTTGCTGAAATGTAATATTCGTGTTAGTTGTGCAAGTATCAGTTGCAGAAAATATCATTAGATTTAATTGTCAATTAAATGTGACGCTGTCTAATTTTTACAATGACAGTGACAGTATTGACAGCGCTTCACTTAGGTTTAATCAATGGTTTAGTGGAGTGTTAGCTTTGTGAAACCGGCTAAGTGCCTGTTTCAACACCAACAGATAAAATTTAACTGACAGATAAACCTATGTCCATTTCATAAAACACGACGTTTTTGACGACAGGAACGACGGCAGGAAAAAATATCTGTCAGGTTTTTATCCAAACATGGGGAAACCGCCCCTTGGTCTAGTTTATATGCCGGATTACTAGTGACTATAGATCGGGGTATCGATGGTAAAAAAGTTACTGAAATCTCTATTCGACAAACATCCGTCGCTGTTCCATAACTTTTTGATCGATTTTTAGAACCAAATGACATCGCAAACGAAAGACAAATATAATATTTCCTTACCATAGCAACATAATGAACAAGTGTGACTCCAGGCTTGTTCGCCCGGATGTCTGACAGTTTCTGTAAGGAAGACAGCTTCACGCCCGCGGCTCCGCCTGCGTACCCGCCCGCGTTCAGGAAGTTTCCTGCTATGAGGGTCAGGTACAAGACTTCCTGTGAAAAAAGGGACAAAAATATTAAGAAAGGTAAATTATTGGAGAAGAATTGAAAAAGATTCTGAAGTTAAGAAAGATGTTTTAGTCATAATAATTCCAAGGTCTTAGGAAAGTCGCGGGGGTTCTTTGTAACCATTAAGATCAGTAGTGGGATCTTAAAGGCTTTTTACGCAAAATAAATAAAAAAGCCAAGGTTGATAAACCTTCTTAGATATAATTTATTTCAATGCACCCCACATGTCCCTATGTACCTGAATAGCCCTGGAAGACACGAGATCGTCTCCAGCGACAAGGATGGCGTTGATGGCTGTCTCCAAGTACCCAGCGGTGGATGCCCACTCCTCCTTTAGCAGCATACTCTCTATGCGGAGCTTGTAGCTGTGGACAAACGGTATGTTATTGTTGGCTCTAGGATGATCAGGTAGACGCTTTAACACGACGTGATTTTCATTGATGATTTATGGTCAAATCAAGCCTAAATATTTACCCGACTGTGCTAGATGGAGGGTTATGTTTTTCGAGAGTATGTAGGTACGTATGTTTGTATAAATTCTTTAGCACGCACTATAGCCTAAACGGCTTGATGGATTTTAGCTTGAAACGTGTCGTTAGATTTGTTTTTACTGTGAGAGTGAGACTGGGTTATCAAAATAAAAAAATCGGGTTTTTTTTAATAATAAGGTTAGGTTATTTCTCTTTGATTTCATACTAATTGTTGTCAGATGTGTTGAATCAGAAATAAATACAAGAAGACTTACTTAGGCAGTTGAATAAGCTGCAACAAGAACTTCTCAGCGTTTCCTAGTTTAGTGACGTCACCAGTGAAAGACTTCAGCATCTCGCACTCGTCGATCTCTGGTAATATTTTAAGAAGGCCTCTCAGTTTCTCAGCACCTATATCGTCGTGGGCACCTTCGCGAATTAGTTGCACTATATCTTCGTTTGAACTGGGGAAAGAAACGGGAATAACAATTTAGTATTACTAGAAGACTGTAGATATAATGAGATTATGTATATAATTATTACATTAAATACGCATGGACAATAAAATAATAGATGATTTATTCGCACTGTAACTGTACTTTTGTGGTGTAACATTTCAAGAAACTCTATTATAAATTGACAATGGGTCACTTAAGGCCCAGAACACACTATGAAACGCAACTACAACGCAACTGAAACTGCTAGTTGGAACAATTCAGACTAATTGCGTCGTGTGTGGTTTTCTAAGGAAGTCTATAGCAGAAACTTCGATGCAACTCAAAAGTAGCTTGCAGTTGCGTTTCCCCATGTGTTCTGGGTCTAAGTCTCATCTATATCTCTTGTAAAAATTATGTAGTATGTATGAATTGGAATAAAGCTGATTACCTTCTAAACTGCTTCAAGAAGATATTAACATTCAAGCTCCTCTTTCCATCCAAGAGTGTGATCTCCGAGGATTCCTTTCTGGTCTTCCGTTCCCCTGAGGAGTCGCATATAGGGCTCCTTCCGAGGCGGGGGGAAGATCCGGCGGAACCCGTCGGTTGCACCTGAACGGTCACATAGGAATGTATTCTACCACTTGGCCAATAAATTCTAGGATATGTGACGCTAAGGAAAGATGCCTTAAGGAGTACCATACCTGTTGACAGAAGAGTCCTTCAATCTCGGACCAGTCCAGCTCAGTCTTCGGCGAATGTTTGTGACTCGACGCCACTATTGACCAGATATTGTTTCTGCCTATCACCTGCAATTGACACACATGTATTAGCATAATACACAAATAAAAATATGAACCAAGTTAAGTGACAAGTCTCAAATATCAAATTGATTGGACACTGGACGACTCTCCCACTGTTCTTGTAAAAACCCTAATCGAATTTGATGGTAACCGTTTGAAAAGTAGCAAACACTATGAGCCATGTACCTACTGTAAATTCAAGCCTACTTACCTTATTATTAGGTATTTTATTCCAATTAATAGTCTTCATCTTGGTCTTGGGTATAGGTGTTTCTTGCTGCGGCAGTTTGATGTCCAGCACTGGGGCCGGTGGGGAGGGCGGGCAGGGCGCGGAGGGAGGCGGCGGCAGCGCGGGTGGCGGCGGCGGCGGCGGGCCGCGGGGTGGTGGGGGTATCGATACTGGGGGAGGGGGAGGGATGCCTGTAATGTGAAGATATTATCATGTATGGTGAATCTTCAAGAAGATAAATTATATGTAGTCTAAATATGCATTTTAAACAAGTTCTTATGTTGCCCATAAGTAAGACCTTACCTGGAGGCGGTAAAGGTGCTGGTGGGGGTGGCGGGGGCGGGGAAAGAGCTCGTTGTAGACTCTGCTTGCGGCCAGCGTTGGACGGGTCCCGGTGCTGGCAGGTGCAACCCACTTTGGCCTGGAAAGTAACTTTTGTTAGCACGTCTGCTATAGCAAGTAGTTCTAAAGTGCAATAAAATATTTTGACTTAGGTAGTTACCTGAACACTCGGCGCACGCAGAAGTTTAGCAGCATCTTCCCTCGTCTCAAGGAGTGTGGCTCTGTGAACTAGAGTCTCCGCGGTGTCCCACACAATGTCGCTGACCGGCTCCTTCGGGTCGATCCTCAATAAGTGCTGTAGGATGCTCAGGAACGGGATTTCTTGGGGGGTGTCTGCTACCTGATGTTGGAATGTTCATTTTAGGCAATTGTCTATTTATAATAAAGTGATTGAGTATTCAAGTAAAGTTGAGCAGACTTGAAGCGACTTAAAAACCTGTCATAAATGGTTGACTTAACTCAGAACGAAATAAGTTCAGAACAAACATTAGGTATTTATAGCTTTCAAATGAGCAAGATGAGCCAAATGTCCTGAACAGTAATTCAGGTATCTAGCAGTTCAATGACCTCACCTGTTTGAGGATAGCATAAAAGACGTCCAGATGTGAGTTGAGGTTGATGCCGCCAGGTCCCTGCGCCTCATCGCTCTCCCGCTGCTCCTCGAACACATCCAGCTGGACGCCCAGGTCAGGGTGGCTTGCAGCATCATGTCTAGATATAAGGCAGTATTAAATGAGAGTAGTTCCAAAAGTATCATTGCTCATTCCGCTAGAGAAGCCTTAACTACCTATCAAATGTTATTGAAGAGTATTTTTTCAAACTAGTAATACTTTGCTTGAGTAAAAGTCTAGAAACTTCTATAAAAAAAACTAAGAACGGTGTTATCAATAAAGGCTTCTATATTAACTTATAGTGAAACACAACATCCTAAAATCCTTATCTTTGCCTGGATATCTACTACCGAATTCGCAAGCCAAATTCTATCTTCTCATAGCCAGAAAAGACAAAGAAGTCATAATTTCCATCATAAAAAAGCAACAAAATGTTAAGCGAACGGTTGATTAGCGTGATTATTGAGTGCGGGGTGCGGTGGTCGGTGAGCCCGCGAAGGACCGCTGCCCGTATATGGAGTACTTCGGACATTTCGCCCACGCCCGCTCGTGCGTGATTCTTTACTCGTTTTCCTACTACGGCAAGAAAAATTACGGTTTTTACCGACGACGTTGAAGGGAGAGGCTCTCAAAATTTGTAAAGTTCCATACATAAATCATTATTCCAAGAAACATGAAAGTGATATCATTAAGATGGAACGACAGATCTTAAGTTTAACAGCAAACGCAAAGCAGATTTTCTAACGAAAATTTTAAATGAATCGAATAGTCGCATCGCTGATTAGATGTTTTTGAAAACATCTTCTCTTATCATTTGAAAGTAATCCTTGGCTTAGCAAATTGAATGAAATGGAAAATGGACTTTGATTAGACTAAATACTTAGCCAGCTAATTTTCGAATATAGTAAATTATCTCCTACCTGAATATGCACATAATCCGACTTCCTCCAGAATACACTATCTTTTTATGAAGTGCTTTACAAAAATACGCTCACGTACACCTTCTTCGAAATTTTGATATCAAATAATTTTATTGATAATTACATATAAGTTCTTTTAACTGTTATCCATTGTTAATCGATATTGATATGTACTATCTGCAGAGGCGTAAACACCGAGATATGAATCAGTGGCGACGTAAAGGAAGCAAACAAGGTACATTGCGTCATTACATTCGGTAGACTTCAATAGCTTCAATCGATATGATTAATGTAACTGTGATTAATAATGTTTGTGGTCAATCTGGCTACAGGCCAGTGCCTCAACGAGATATTGCAGAAACTGACAATACCTACGTACCAAGGCGGATCCACACAGAGCGAGCAGTCTCACGAGGCAGATGTTTGGCCACTCAAGAAAGACTCCGCTACCCTATTGAGTTGGGTAGTTTTCAGGAGCCTCTTTGAATTGGGATAAATGGTTGCCTCGCGAGGTTGCTCGCTCAGTGTGGAGCGGCTATTGGTTTCAATTTCACACGAGATCGGTCTTGGAATAGTTGATTTAAGGGGTGTTACCCGATAGACGTCTGATAAACAATTTTATTTCCATTGATCTCTAGTATTATCCTTGATACAAATATAAGTAGTGTGAAAACACTATTTTAACTTGTTCACACGTTTACTATTTTAATAATCAGTAACGATGAAGTGGTAGGCTAATTTCTCGGAGACTGATTAGATATAAAATATAAATGATATCCACCAAAATAGCAGACATCGAGGAACTTTTCTACGAATTTGTAATATTGCCAGCTACTTGCTCAACTTTGTTTATTACCTAAATAATATACCTCTTTAAATTAAAAGACGCAATTGTATCTTGTTTGTCTCATGTTATAATTATAAATCCTTTGACGACATCCAAAATAAACTTGAAAGGATCAAGTTTCACTGATATAAAAAATGGAGTTTCATATATTTGTGTGTGATGATAGCGACACCCAAACGACAGTTTTTGTAGTCCATTATATGGCGATTGAATTACCATCGCGGCGGCGGCTCGACGGAGCGTGGATGACAAAAACCGATGCAAAAACTAGACTTGGTCCAAATAAAGGACAAATTTATTCACGTCATTGCTTTTTATATCTACTTACAATGTTTATAGATTGATTGTTAACACCCACTCGGTTAATACGCCAATTTAAACAACGTAGCTATCCTCGTCGTCTGTACATTCGGCCAGACTTTCAAAAATGTTGTTAAGTTTTGGTTCAGGGTGACCACTGATAAAATGATTCATTCAGAAATACGAGTATGCAATTCAATCCAAAACTGTTTTCTGCTCAAATAACTTTTACAAAATATGTGTCATTTATCAATACGTAATTAATAAAGATGGGAATTTTAAAGAAAAACAAAAGAATGATGTCTCACGGCCTAACGAAAACATGAAATTTGTAATCATGACATTATTATTGAAAACGTTTTGAGCACAAAAGGCGAATGTTTACTGAAACTGGAGTAAAATGTAAATGATATCACTCACCTTAAGTTATTTAATGTTGGTAGAAGTCCAAGTGCTGTAAAAAGGAAAAAACATTTCAAAATGAATCACTACGAAAGTAATACTCTTAGTGCCAGTTTACTTATAGATATACTTATAGATATTATAGATACAATTTAACTACCAGCTAGCTTAGCATGGCACTCCGTGAGAAGACCTTGTCATGCGTTTGTCACGCTTACATCTCTGTCTATAGTTTGAAATGTGATAAGGACAGCATGCGTGAGATAATTGTCGCGGCACGCCATGCTAAGCCCCCAGATGAATGTCTATTTCATAAAACATAACGTTTTAGACAGGACGGTATAAAACATCTGTCAGATGAATTTTACCAGTAGGTGGCGAAACAGGATATTTATTAAACGGAATGATGTTTATAGTACCGATTGCTATAGAGATGAAGCCTCTAAGACTAAACACTAGAATGCAAATAACAAAGTATTTACCGATGAACTCGTTGCGCACTCGGATGCGGTCGGGCAGCCTCGGGGCGGAGATGATGAGGCAGTTGACGAAGGCCACCAGCGCCGTCTGGTAGTCCGTGGTGGACGCATTCTTCAGCTCCTCCACCACCACGCTCAGACGGTAGCGCTCGCTTTTCAGGGTCTGGGGGTATTTCATAAGAATGTCATTCATTTAAGACAAGCGGCACCTGGGGGGGTAAGCTAATGAATATTTGAAAAAATGAAAGCCAGCATCAACTGAAGGAGATAGCTTAGAGTCGTGACACACCTGCGTGACGTACCGCGCGGAACGTTCAGGCGCTGGAGTAAATGGATACGAATTTCAGCTGATGTGTCATAGGTGACTTGAAACGTGCTTGAAACACATTGCGAGCCTATTAAACCGAACGTTACGCAGATGTGACCGGACATTTCGAATAAGGTTCACACTCACCTTGTAGCGATCGAGGGTGTCAACTGCGCGCGCATATCCATCAGCATTGTACACACACAATGCTGAAAGAAGCTCGAACACCTGAAACAAAACACGTCATACTCATACTCGTTGTCAACAGACAATCAGTCGTCTGATATGTCGTCCCAATCATCATGACCCAACATTACTTTATCATGAAAGAAATGGTTTGCAATATCTTGCGAGCTCATAGGGTCAACATTTACAATTCTATTAAAAATGTCTAGTTTGTTACTTTTTCGATGGATGATAATAGTTGTCTTATTCCTCATTTTTCAATGTTGTTAACATTTTACTGGTATCTATTTGTAGGTTTCATTGCAGTATAAACAAAATTGCTTACTTGTTTCTTGACCGGGGCTGCGGGTGAAGTGAGCGCAGCCGCGAGCTTCCCCGCGTACTCAGCATGCTCCACGATGTAGTCTAGCCCCACGCGGCTCTCCATGCCCCTTCTGGAACAATTATGACATTAAATCAACTGCTTGTTTTCTTTTATGTTAGCCATCAAGATCCCACTGCTGGGCAAAGGCCTCCTCCCGCGACTCTCCACTTAAATGTCTCCGGTAGCGTCCCACCATTCCCGTGAAAATGATGCTAGTTATTAATAGTATTTTTAATCAAACAAGAATTCATGATCATCATTTCACCTCTTAGCATGAACATCATTAGTATCATATTCTTCATCTTTGAACTTGGCAACAACATATTCGATTCCCACATTGTATTCATCAACAATAATACTTTTATCTTTATCATCTGCATCATTTAATTCTTTTACAGCATTAATATCTTTTACGTCATTATTTTTATCAGTAAATATTGTGACTTTAACGCAAAACTGCATTCAGGTGACAAAAAATACATTTAACATTGAAAAATTTAGTTGAAATAAGTAAATGCTTATTATCTTTGTTTTTATAATCATGATAGATTATTCTAAAGATATAAAGTTCAATTTCAACAATACTACTATGAAGCTACTACGTAAAGTCATAATGAGATAACAAGATATAGCACAGTTCAAAAGAAAGTGTGAAGATAATGCAATCACTGAAAGATACATTATTTAATCTAATTAATTGATTTATTAAAAGCATATTGAAGTAATTCTAGATTAGATTGCCCTAGTTTTGGTTGTAAATCATACGCTACGTGCAACGATGCACGGTGTCGAGTAAATTCTAGATGTTTTTGGGATTTTGGGAACATCAGATCTCTCTGTGACAAAATTAAACGCTGTAGTAACTATTTAGTAATCTGTGAGGCTACCAGGTATTCATTTACCCAAGTTACCTTAGATTTGCATAAATGCACAACCATTATTCTGTATGGTTACTAATGGTATCTATGCACCAAAGCCGCCGGCATGCCGTTTACGTCATACAAATGGCAGCTGTCAAAAAAGCCGGCGGCTTTAGTGTGTAGACAGCATTACGTTGCAAAAAAATATTTAATTTGTACTTATTGGTGAACTGCTAATGATATATCTTCTAAACCGAAGCTCTTTCATATTCAAAGTACATAAATATGTAGATAAGTGTATGGTGTTTAAAACACAGCATTACAACAACCTGCGAGTTACAGCAGAACCTGTCCCGATCGATTTGTCAAACTGATAAAATCGGCCACTCGGCCACTTGCTGATCCTGAGACGTTTCGTAAACACTCCACCATTTGTACCTAATCGTGGTTTCAATAGGGCATTATGCTTAAACAGTTTGAGTAATCAAAGATGTACTTGAAGGTAAATAGTAGTGATAGTGTTTAGGTGTCCGTTTCGCCTCCTACATATAAAATTTAACTGACAGATAAACCTATGTCTATTTCATGAAACATGACGTTTTAGACAGAGACAGGTATAAAATATCTGTCAGATTTTTATCTGTAGTTGCTGAAATAGGCCCTTAGATTAATAAATTAGATGAATCTAGACGATGTTATAAAAGATTCAGAGAATTGGAAAAAAATATTGCGGAAAGTCGCTAATTGCACATGTTCGTCGCTTTTAGTTAAAATTCCTTCTTGATTATCCGTTTAACAAAAAAAGCCTATTCAAAAATTCAGTTATAAATAAAACCAATTAAACTGTCTACCTACGCAGTTTTACAAAATGAATGTTAACTATAATAAAGCATAAAATGATATCGGAAGATATTATAAACGCAATCACACCTCCTCGTGAGAACTTTAATTATTTAAATTAAGATATGATTTATAAGCGTGTTTATTGTACGATGAATTTAATAAAGACATTTCGAGATGTGCGTCATCTTTTAAAATATTATAAATTACGAAGTTTAAATATGTTCCAGATTGTATAAATTACTTTTTTCGAATATGTAGTGTTATAAACTACTGATTAATATATTGTACGAGTATGAAAATGTTGTGTTTTACAGTCCACCGGTCTCTTTTCCTGTCAAGTCTCGAGTTATCTTTGAGACCCAGAACACACGGTGAAACGCAACTGCGACGTAACTGAAACTGCTAGTTACTTTTGAGTTGCATCGAAGCTTCTGCTATATGTAGACTTTCTTAGAAAGCAACACACGACGCAACTGAAGCGAAACGTTTCAAACTAGTTGTTACTTATAGCAGAAACTTCGATGCAACTCAAAAGTTTCAGTTGCGTTGCAGTTGCGTTTCACCGTGTGTTTTGGCGCTGAATCCCTATTTACCTGTCCTGGGGCCCAAGTCTGCCAATTTAAAAAAGCCTTAGTTGTGTGTTGCTAGAGTGTCACATTTGGTATTCTACTCAATGGATTACAGAGATTGTGACCAAATGTGTCAAAAAGTGTCATTGACACTCTGCTGACACACAGCTGAGAATATTATAAATGAGTAGACTTCGGCTTCTAATAGATACCTACGACTGTTAGAGCTAGCTTTGTAAACATAGATAACTAAACGTATAAGTTGTCTCAGGTTTTTATGAAGTCTGTCACTTGCTCTGTTCTGTTCTGGGGGCTTAGCACGGCGTGCCGCGACAATAGGCATGTCGAAAGATTTTGAAATCCTATTCCAAAATGCAGATACACATTTACTGTTTACAACAAAAACTTTATTTCGGTATTTAACTAATGTTTTAAGAAGATTAAAGCCATTTTTATAATTATTTTTAAATACTGCGTGAAAACAGCTCTCCGTGTCATGGCGTCGCGTGTGACGTCACACTTTTGTAAACGTCAAATGTGTTCCCGCCCGGCTAGACAACAAAGTAAACAAACGTTTCGTATTTCTTGTGATAAAAATGAATTCTAAAGTTTATAAGTGGTGTGCAATACCTCTGTGCAAAAATACATCAATAAAGACACCCAACAAGGTGTTTGTTCATGTCCCATACATAAAAAAAAGAGATAAATGGTTACAGCTTGCACGGCGAAACCCGAACGAAGTAAAATTAAATTCGTCACTTTATTTATAACATTAGCAAATCGATCCTGGGCAAATTGGAACTGTTTGCCCTGATAAACCCTGGTTCCATTATAATAAATTTGTAGTTATTCACAAAAATAAACAAAAAGTCAATCCTAGCGTACAATCAGTCAAAACAACACAGTGATGTTTACATGAGTATGACGTCATGCGCTGTGATTGGCGTTTCAGTCAAAATGGCCGATTGCAGTATTTTACTCTTTTATTTTATAGAAAATCTTGTTAATCTCAATTTTTTAAATAAAACTAAAATAGTTTTTTGAATCCTTTAAATGTGTATTTTCCCCTGAAATCATTAAATCTTCGATTATTGCATAGTGTCGTCACGCCTATTATCTCACGCATGCTGTCCTTATCACATTTAAAACTATAAACAGAGATGTAAGCGTGACAAACGCATGACAACGTCTTGTCACGGAGTGCCATGCTAAGCTAGCTGTTCGACAACACAATAATAAAAACTGAATCTCTGCAAATCCCGTTTTGGTTCATTTATTCGGTCCATAACCCATCAACGACTAGGTATGATATAGGTACTTTAGACATAGGTATATAGTCTCTTGTTTTCTCGGAGTACCAATTCATATAGAAGCCGGCATCTCAAAGCAAAACTCGCAACTAAGTAGTTATAAATTAATAACTGAATGTCCTAGCTATAGGGCAATGTAGAACGTGTTTCGAGTGTGGCCCAGATGTGGGACGTAGGTCCCTCGCGACGTGACCACACAACTGATCGACGGATTATTGTGAATGTCAGTTGTTGGAGACCCTGACGATCTCTTTGACTCATACCTACCTATTACTACGAGTCTAAGACTCACTTAAGTGAGTTGGTCTGAAATTGGAACGAGTTAAGAGTGAGTTTGTAAAGCTTACAAGGAAACAGTAGAGTATTTTTTTACTCAAGTTTCCAAATCGTGTTTATACTCATAGCAAGATGTAAGCTGGTATTCCTTTTTATTACCCGACAGCGCCAAAAGGACGGTTATATTTTTAATAACATCTAACATTGTACTATGACTAATAAATAAGTCTTAAAAGACTAGACAAAATCATAATGGTAGTAGATAGAAACTACGATCGACTCACTGACCTCTAAAACACGCCTTATGCTACGTGATTCATTGACTCCCAAATGAAGAGAAAAATACTGCTTTACCTTCATATTATTCTAGTACCTACTTAGGTATTTTTCCAACCTTCGAGTTAACTCGCGAGTAAGTCGTGAGTAGGTACCAAAGTCGTCGACAACCCGCGGTAGAGGTGAAGTGTGTCGATACCATCTCATTGCGAGGGGTCTTTACCTTGACTCTGCTTATTGTCAAACTGTTTATTGTCTGAGCTCCGATACTAATCAGCTTATACGTACGAATCAATTATTCTATTCGGAACGGGTCGCGGGTGATACTGGGTGCGAGCGAGTTTTATTTTTAGGAAATACGAGTACCTACAGGAATTCTCAATGATGGTATCTACACACCAAAGCCGCCGGCTTTTTTGACAGTTGCCATTCGTATGGTGTGTAGACAGCATTACGCACAAGTTTTTATCTTAAGAATTTTTTCACTTAGAAAAGCCACATTTGCCTCGCATTTTAGAACAGTTGATACAAGTCTAGATCTTCTTATAGTGACGGATTGTCACAATCATTGAAAAATAGGATAATATATTTATATGTTTAGTATATCTTATTTTATAGAAATCTATTCACAAAATGTAATATACAGCTAATTTGAAGTTATGTATTTACGTGAAAGTCAAAGATTTTTCAATAATAATCAACTAATTTTATAATTTAAGAAACTTCGACCTTTGCCACGTCATTTGACACCAAGGTTTTTAGCTTTTGCTTAGAAATACAGGTAGGACGATACGTTTCACTATTTAAGTTTCTAATATTTACTTATATTTGCCTTTCGGCAACTTATTTCTACTTTGGAGTGAGGTTTTTCCTTTATTTCCTATATGTTGTTGCGTCAGCTTATGGACGTCCACTGCTGCACAAAAGCTTCCCACCAAGGATGTCCATAACGATCGGTCTTGCGCTAAGGTCAATAACTAAGTTTATAGCATTTTTTTGTTGCTGATTTATATAGATTAAAAAAGACAAAATAGACAAATAAATATTATTACAGCCGCAGGCGCAGGCGCGAACCGCCGCTCCGGTATTTAATGTCAAAACTATCAAAATTTCGAATCTCACAATGCGCCCGAGTCGAAATAACTTCATAAATAAAAGGAATAAATTATTATATAACCTTGGTTATTCGAATAGCTACTTAACTTACCTAGAAGAAAATAACGAACGATGTAAGTACTCGTAAATACTAGGTATTAAATTAAATATAGGTAACTTTAACGAGAGGTATGTCTATGACCTTATATTTGCATCTCTTTTTCCCCTAGTTTAATCTTTCACATCCCAGAAAAAAAGAACAATAGAAAATCTATTGTGTCTGGGTTTATAATGGGTCAGTGGGATGTGAGAGGTTAAAAACTAAAATATATTTTCATCTTGTAGTAAACAGTTAAGTACTAAGAATAAAACTCGAGGTACTAACATGACCTAGCTAACTCTCAGTTGATAAACATAAACACTAACTTCTAGGTATTGTAAAGCACTTGAGCTTCGTGAGATTAAGCTCTTACTTAGGTGGCTTATTTATGAGACCTGTCTACGTATCAGTTTATTGTTGATAAGCATTTCATTCTTGGTAATAAGATATTACGGGGAAAACGATAAGCAGTTGAATTACTTATAAATCTATACATTTCTTTATGCATTCTCTAGTACCAAAAGTAGGTATCTGTACTGCATTTTTAGGGATCCGTAACCAAAGGGTGAAAACGAGACCCTATTACCTTAGTAATTTAGCGAGCCTTAGCTCGGCTGTCCGTCCGTCTGTCACCAGGCTGTATGTCATAAGCCGTTATAGCTACAACGTTGAAATTTTCACAAATGATATATCACCGTTGCCGCTGTAACAACAAATACTAAAAATAGAATAATAGGTACCTAATAATTGGAGAGGGGGGGGGGGGGGCTACAACAAACGTGATTTTTTAGTCCGACTCGCACTTGGCCGGTTTTTCTGTTTTAATAATATTACTTTTCTTTTTTACCATCGAAATGAAATAAAACATCCAATAATAAGGCACTTAATTCGTGTAAGCTGACCTTGGCATCAGTACGCCAACACTCTTCGGCACAATGCAAGTAATCCAATGAAAAATGTGTTTATTTCTATTGTTTGGTAGCGAACACGACACAAACATCGGTACGAGATGACTCGCTTTATAATTACAAACTTGACATTGACTGAGATTCTTTAACGCACACTTAACTTACTCGTAACTTGTTGCAGGAAAGTCCATTAAGAGTTAATGCCCATCAAACGTATATCAGATGTTTATTTGTCTAAAATAAAGAGAATATGACACGACATTTAATGGATATCATAAATGGTTCAAGAATTTTCAAAATAAAGCTACCTATGTTTTTAAGAGCTACATTAGTTAGATAGATTTGTATTTATTTAAAATACATTTTTTCTCCTTCATCCATTTAAGTCGCATTTTTTAATTATCCATTTGTAAGATGTGTCATATCAACATTAACGAGTAATCGCCAAAACACACAGTGAAACGGAACTGCAACGCAACTGAAACTGCTAGTTACTTTTGAGTTGCATCGCTGTTTCTGCTATAGACTTCCTTAGAAAACCACACACGACGCAACTAGTTTGAAACGTTTTGTTTCAGTTGGTCATAGTAACTAGCAGTTTCAGTTGCGTTGCTTTTGCGTTTCATTTCACCGTGTGTTCTGTGTCTTACGCTATAAACTATCTAACTAAACTGTGTAAAAAACTCGACATTTGAAAGCAATCCAAGTTAGCTTTAAACACAGGAATGCCAAAATAAAACAGTAAGCTTTAAGAATACCAAATTAAAATAGTTGTAGGCAAGTAGGTATGACACAGCCGCCCGAGGCAAGGCCGCGAGTGGGCAGACAACCGAGATAAAAACCTACTCGATTACTCGATTACTCTCACAACGACTCGATTCCATGACCGATTGATGATATCGATATAATCATTACACTTTAGTATACGCCTTAGCACTTGTTTAATCATTGTCATCTTAGACGTGTCAGCATTTAGAGAAGAAAGCCGGTACTGGTATCATAGTTAAGAGAATAGCTAAATTAGGCTCAAAGATTAATTTAAAGCTTATAAGGTAGATAAGGATGTAACATTTTAAATGCTATTTCGTTTCGAGTATTAGAGGAACATAATTGTGAAATACAATTGTTAAAAGTGCCTATTTAGTAACCTGTGGTCTAACTAACAAAGTCCTATATTGGGACGCGCCACATACAGGGGGCTAATTACATTATTAAAGGGTCCAGCCAGGATGAAAGATGAGCAGCAAAAATACTTTACCTATGATATTCTCTATACTGATTCAGCATGCTTTATCTGAAAACATAATACTTACCACAGATTAGAAAACACTCAATAGAAAAGCCATAGGTACATAACCCTAGGCAATTTTGAGTATAGGAAATCCTTTTCTTTCTCTTTCTTAATCTTTGGTTCACATGCTAATTTAGCAGAGGTGCCTAGGTACTATAGATTACATCTACCTCCGGTTTCAACTTCGCGTACTAATTTTGGGATACCCTGTTTAATAAGTATAGCTAGGTACAAAAATAATAACTGTACGTAGGTACATAACAATTATGTATTGTGCACGTAGATGGCCCTTGCACGTAAGTTTACGACCCTATGTGGCGACCTTCTCGCAAGGCCTTCCGAATTTGGTCAGGTCGACCGGTGGCATGCTACAATGAATTACCAACTCGTACTCTACTCGTATTTCACTAGAGTAAAGTGTTCAATGCTTTATAATATGGTATAAATATATATTTAGTTGTGAGAGTATATGAATAAGACTTTATAACCAGTGTTCTTTTAAAAAAAAATATATATATATATATTATTAACCCACTAATAGACAAATTATCCTAATTACATAATAACATACACGGACTACCTACTTATAAAATAGTTTTATTTTTAACTAATTTATAAGCATATATCTAACTTGTAATGAACTTAATTAACTAGTCAAACAAGCCGCCCCTCGTCATTCCCGGTGCAAAGGTACCCAACACTCCAGCAGCCCGCCTACTTATAATCACGATAATCATCGAACGCATCTCCAAGATTCATGGTAGACACCCAAAAGGCTGGCAGACCCCTTTGGACTGCTATACTTATTCTTTGAACATTCTTTATCTAGTATTTGAACTTAAGATGATTTGGAAAATAATTTGGCATGGATTTGGTAACTGTTTAACGTAACCCAATTAAGTACTATGGAAATGAAAATCGCTCCCTTGTTCCTTTCCTCACACATTTTAGAAATAAAATGAAATGAAAATTCATTTAATCCTGTAGGTTAGGTTTAACAACACTTAAGACGGGACATTTTTTAAAGTTAATACTAGATTCGCAAGAGTACAGTTTTCCCCAGAGAAGAACCTAGCAAGAAACTCTGTAGGGTTGCTCTTTTCAATTTACGAGTAAGTTTTACAGTTCTTAGGCATAAATATAGAAACAAACATTAAAATTTACATTTCAATAGAGCTTAGCAATAAATAAATAATATAGATAAAAATTAAAAAAAAAATTACCCCTGCAATATCCATAACAAGGTATAGAGACTTTACTATTCCATTTTATTCAGTAAAATCCTGTATAATTTTTCTCCGAACGAGGTACGAAGCCCCGCCCCCTTCCCTAGAAAGACTCCGAGTGCCCTTTAGGTAGAGTGCGCACGCTTTGCCGCCTGGAGCCCTGTGCCAAATAGTCGGAGGTCGCGGGTCGAGCTTTCACTCACCACATTTTGTCGCCAATAGAGAAATTTACTTTTGCAACGTCTTGCTTTTTTACTCAAGTAGGTATCTACGTGTGAGAAAACAATGTAGGCAGGCATCTGCGTTCTTATGCCTACGCAATCAGCTGATGTAGGTGCCTACTGATGGTTCTACAAAGAAAATAGTTCTTACTATTAGTGGTATAAAAATTTGAATTGAATGTACGGTCAGCATCATAAGTCGATAAACACATTCAGATTTTCAAAAATAAAATACACCATTATTAGACGAAAATCGCTTAGCAAAAAATACTCCAGAGTTAAATGAACATCCAATAAGGTTCAAAATAAGGAAAATATGTAAGGTTTTATGTGTAATAATGGTGCATATTACTTTTGAAAATCTGAATGTGTTAATCGACTTATGATGCTGACTGTACGATTTACGACTTAATAATCTTAAATTCTTAATAATCTTAAATTCTTAATAATCTTAAATTCTTAATAATCTTAAATTCTTAATAATCTTAAATTCTTAATAATCTTAAATTCTTAATAATCTTAAATTCTTAATAATCTTAAATAATCTTATCCTTTTGCAGAAAGGATCAGTTAGAGCTCTAGTTGTAAATATGACATTAGTTGTTTGCTTTGCATGTTTAATGGAAAATTAATTTAAATAGCCTTTACGCAACAGGTTTTAATAAAATAAGGTTTGTACCTAGGTATATTAGTCACCTGCTATTCTGTTAACTACAACCAATTCAGAAACACCTACATACCATAATTGGCAGCCTCATCAACGTGCAAAGTCGCACCTAAATGAGTCAAGCGGATATCGAACGGATCAAATCCTGACACTTGCCAAAAATAAGCATGACGTTGTTTGTGCCATGGATTTAGTATATCGACCTATTTTTTTTAATCCCTTCTATTTGAATGATTTTGGTGTATTGATTTCGGTTAAGTATTTGGTTACATTGTATTGAGGACTTTGCCCGTTTGTGGTTAAATATTTTAAAAATAAACATGAGCAGAAAAAACATTATAATATAATTAAATGAAACAATATTAAATATTAATAAGATCATTTTAAAATAAAGGACGTAACGTGGCTGTTTGTCCAGCAGTGGACGTCCATAAGCTGACATGATGATGATTATGAACGTTGCTGTTCGTTTTTAGCTCTACAATTCTTAACACTGTGTCTATAAAAGCCTTCATGTCCGACTCACACTTGGCCGGTATTCCCATGAGCCATTCCTAAAGTATGTTTAAAGTAATTCATATGAGTCATAAGTTAAAAGCCGCATTTAAGGAAGCACCTCTTATCTAAGTTACGGTTGCCTTGAGATAGGCGCCATCTTGGGGAAACGACCAAATATTACCAGTTACGACAAAGTCAGGGTTATGACTGTATTTATAATTGGGCATTGTCGCTTTGTCTCTTACTATCTTTTGTTTGTGACTTCCGTGTACATATGAAAATGATGGGGCAGAAAGGTTCTCGAGTGGCGACCACGCACCGGACGACGCAGTGTGGGAAGGCCTCCAACAAGGTGGACTGACGACTTGGTTAAAGCCGCTGGAAACCGTTGGATGTGGGCAGCGTAAGACCGGTCGTTGTGGAGATCCTTGGGGGAGGCTTTTGTCCAGCAGTGGACGTCCATAAGCTGACATGATGATGATGACGATGATGTGTACATAGAAAGTATTTTATGTCTACATAGCAAAGACTTTTGTGTTTTTTGGCAATAGTACTAGTAACCGGCAGCCCTTTAAACAAAGGTTTTTTTATTAGCCTGTTATAACCCACTGCTGGGTAAAGGCCTCTCCTAGCCCTATATCCCTCCATCTTTCCCTATCCCCGGCAACTTCTGGATAGTTTGCCAAGTAGGCATCTAGATCTTCGCGCCGTCTTATCTTAGACCGACCTCTACATCTGTGACCGTCGAGCGGCAACCAGCTGATATTTTGACGCAAGCAAAGGTTAACATAGAAGAAAAAACCGGATTCAACCACTACTGTACCTAATTCTACAATAGTTTAAGGTGTAAGATTACAAGGACTATTTGTTGTCTTTTTGCGTACTAAATTTTATCAAAAAATATAGGTACCTACCTAAAAGTGTAATGTGTAGCGAATAAAGCGAATTCATTCCCACCTGTATGAGTATTAGTTTTAATGCCCCATTTACACTTCAATAAGTATAGTAGCGAGTTAAGAACTCAGACAGTTGAGTAATAAGTAGTAAGTTGTAAGTAGCGTCCAAACGGGCGGACTGAGTAGTCATAAGTTGACGAGAAAAAGACCAGTCGCAAATTGTGAACTGTACTTAACTCACTCGTCTACATGCCGGCCAGTTAAGTTGGCGGGGCGCGGGAGACGTGAGACAGGGGGCTACTTTGCACTTGACTCGTCAAAAAATAGGATCGCGATCTATTGAACTCAACTTAATCAAAAACTTACTACTTGACTCGCGTTTGCCGTTCAAACAACATTAACAACTTAACTCGCCGATGACACAAGTTAACTCGCTACTGTACTTATTGAAGTGTAAATCGGGCTTCAAAGGTAATTACATAAAATACCCTGTCCACATTAAAGTAGCAAGTGAATGCGGTCAAGGTCTGTGTCGATGCACCGGCGTGCACTTGCACCGGAAGCGATGCACTGATGAAATGCAATTTATTGAAGTTTAATGTCAGACTCCTTCCTTAGCCCGCGGCAGGGGGGGGGGGAGGGACAGCGAGGGGGTTTTCGATTTTTAATATTTTTATTAGTGGCTGACTGACTTGACAAGTTTTCTAAGAGCTCCGTACCAAAATTGAGTTGTTTATTAAGTGCACGCAGAAACGCGTAGTTTTATTTATCGGTTTCATTACAACTTTTTTAAACACCTACCCCCTCCCTGGTCAACAAATCCACTTAATTAGCTCGGTAAAACTAGCTTCTCGTAAAACATTTCTCTTTGTCATCTATTCTTCCGGGTACAAGTAGATACATTTGACACACCCGGTTGAATTCATAGCCTTTTAACTATAACAGAAGCTCCTTATCATCCGGAAAGGCTTTTATATGCTCGTAATAACTTACATAGATAGACATTATGTTAAAGGTTTATAGACATTGAAGTGACGAGGTTGACTCGACTCAAGACTCAACTCTTTTTTTCATTATAAATGTTAATGTTTGTGCCAATGTATGGATGGATGTTTGTTACTCTATCACGCAAAAAAACCACTGGACAGATTTTGATGAAAGTTGTTAAATATTGTTGCTTATATATCAGAATAAAACAAAGGCAATGTTTTGAGATATCATGTTTTTTTCCAAGATATGAGGATAACGCGTACGAAGTCGCGGTTAGCCTCTAGTTCATCAATAAACATGGGGCTTACAATTATCTCACGTATGCTGTCCTTATCACATTTAAAACTATAGACAAAGACGTAAGCGTGACAAACGCATGACAACGTCTTGTCACGGAGTGCCATGCTAAGCTAGCATGATAGGTATCCTCCTAAACACAATTTCTTAGTATTTTTTTCCTTTTACACATTAAATAGGTACACACATAGTATCTGTCACGTCTCTCTCCCATCGGAGTAGACCAGTTCACTCCACTTGCTACGATCCAAACACACTTCTTTCTTTTCATCCACATTCATCAGTCGCCTCGCCTCACACAAAGTACACAAAAAGCATTTTTATATTTAGAAAAAAAAAACCTATACGTACAGCTACAAACTAATAAAACACTATTAAATAACATTAAACTGTATAATAGCTCTATATATATCTAGAAAGCTTAATAAAATGAACGTTAAGCTCATTGCTAGCATCCATAGGCTTAGAACAAAACGCTTCCTTTAAGAACCAAAAAAGGAACAAGATAATAAAATATCGCATTATTTTAAATTTTAGAACGAATCAATGAGTCAAGTGAGTCAAGTCACCTACTGTGTGCGCGTGCGCTCCCTTAACACACGTAGATACGTCCCTCAAGCTAAGTGGAGTCAAGATATGAAATGACGGACGGCTCAGCTTATACGGTAACGTTGCTGTACATGGAGTCAACGACGCATTGTCTTCAACTCGTCCTGGGTTACGACTTGACATCAATAGGGCTACCCCATACGCTATATACTACCTTTCATATTACCTACCTGCCTAATGAAGCATAATTGTGGATTTATGAAGTATTAGAGGCAGCCCGCGACTTCGTATGCAATTATCGTCATATCTCGAAAAACTTACACAATATCTTAAAATAATATAGCCCAAGTATCAGTTTAATGTGCAAGCGCAATCACTGCACAGTTTCATTAAAATCTGTTCAGTGGTTTTTGTGTGAAAGAGTAGTAAACATCCTTTCAATATCAAAGGCGGTGGTGGGTTGCAAACTACCATTCCCACAAATGATAACATTACCTTCATCGTACGAGTATCTTTCTGTCTCCAAACTAAATCCAGGACAGAAACCTCACTAGCTTTTTGTATCTTATCAAAGCCCACCCCTAAGTACCTGATGAATGGCAGGAAGTGGCTAGTCCGGGTGTCATGGCGCGCCGGAAACGCGACCCACGCGTCACTCATACGCACCTCACGTAGCTCTCGATCACACATTGATCCGGCACTTACCGTAACTGTCTTTATTGATCGGTGAACTAAATCTTTCTGGAGTCATCTAAGTTCTGCCGGTAAATGTGTTTGGGTTGTCACGGTCGCGCATTCACAACTGAGTTATAATAGTATCTGAAATTCTGAAGCTGCAAATAGGTACTTATATTTTTGTGTGTTCTTGTACAACACAACAAAAAACGAGTTAAAAGAATCTAAGCTTAGATAGTTACTGTGAAGTCTATTGATGTTTCATGTCAAATAACAATAACAGTTATTTGTGGTTATAAAAAAATAAAATAAAGTTGGTTTATTATTAATTACTAGATGCTGCAGGCGACTTCGTACGCATTAATCGTCATATCTTGGAAAAATCATCAAATATTTACAAATAATATAGCCTATATGTTATTCTGATGTATAAGCTACAATATTGCCAAGTTTCATAAAAATCTGTCCAGTAGTTTTTGCGCTAAAGAGTAGGTAACAAACATCCATCGGCACAAACATCGACATTTTGTAATAAGTATTAAATTTCGTTCAGTTTTTATAAAAATTGTCGTCCGAGTTTGTAGTTTTGATTTGAACGAACAGCGGCGTATTAGATACCGGTCAAACAAGTCAGTGTTCATATAGTTTTTAATTTATATAATTTATTTTATTTTATTACATAACATATCTAAAACACCTGCCTTGAGTGCAATTATTATTCCGAATTTTAATTACTTATTTGAATAATTAAAACATTGCCAACTACTAAAGCAAAGACAGAAAAAATATAGAAATATCTAGAGTAGATTAAAAATAAAGTTTTTCAGAAAACATTTTCGTAAATTAATTAGGCATAGGTACGCGTGCCTTTCAAAACGTTTCTCTTTCATTTAATTGATACCTACTGCACCAACTCCCGCAAAATAAAAAGAGATGAGACGTTATAGTTGTGAGTATTAAGGTGCCTTTCCACCAGAGATGTGCTATGCTACGTTGCTATGGATGCGTTTGATATCAACCAATCACATTAATTGAATATGAGCACACCCTGAATATGATTGGTGGATTTCAAACGCATCCATAGCAACGTAGCATAGCACATCTCTGGTGGAAAGGTAACCCGTCGGAAATATCTGCGCACCTAGCTTAGTGACGTCATGCAACTTGTATTCGTCACGGTTACTGGATAGGCGGTAACAAACGGGGAAGAGGATTTAGTGAGATTCGCAGATATTAGCAGCCGACAACACCTGCCTACATCAGCTAGCTTAGCATTCACTCCGCGACAAGACGTTGTGATGGATTTGTCACGCTTACGTCTCTGTCCATAGTTTTAAATGTGATAAGGACAGCTCGACGTGAGCTGATTGTCGCGCCACGTATGCTAAGCCTCAAGATTATGTTATTTCTACATCTCGGTAATCTTTTGTAAAAACCGTTATAAAAACAATTAAAAAACTAGCCTCTATAACTCACAAATTAATAAAAATAAAGCAACAAGTATAAAACTGTATTATAATTTAATAATGTGCGCCTGCGCCAAGTTGGCGACATAATGTTTGTGATCGATGCCGTCCGCAGTCAGACCTCGGCAGTCGGCATACAACACAACCGTGGAATCACTCAGTGCTATCTAGATCACTGGCTCTCAAACTTTCATATGAAAATGTCAAGTCAAGTCAGCAATGCGATTCCCGAAAAAAACATCCAACGGATAGGCCAAATCAGGAGTATCCTAACGTGCATGGATGCGAATGTGGATGAAGCGAAGGAAGTGTGTTTGTATCGTAGCTAGTAGAGAGATCCTACATTATGTAGGTATAGTAATGTTTCAGTTAACTTCTAGAATAGATATATCTCATGGTGAAGATAATAGTTATTATATTTACACTCAAACTCAAACTCAAAATAATTTATTGCAGTTCATATACATTGTACTACAAGTAAAGAGGTACATGAAACCCCTTTGGGGCACAGCAATATGAGAGGGCTATTTAAAATATTTATATAACCTTATTATAACATCTCAAGACGACAGTATTATAGGACAACAGCAGCAGAAGTATAACGATTTCCCATACACTTTATGGACTCAAACTTACAACTTATAAACTTCAATATAACATAACTTAACTTTGAATTATGTATTACCTACATTCAAACTATCCCCCGCGCCCCCAAGCAGATTTGTCCACACTTTGAGAACCACAGCTCCCAACGCAGTAGAATCTCGGAAGCGGCCACGTCTACCCACCAAATAAGGCTGTAACCATGTTATGAAGCCTTCGCTCCTTCAAGAAATGCGCCGGAGTGCCATTTACGTGCATTTAATAAGAGCATTATCAATCTGCGCCTATAATAATGACCATATAAGGAGAGCTCGTTTAAAAACATACGCTCATGTTACATGCTGCTAATGTGTTGATCACTTGCAATGTTATACGATTTATCTTGGAGCTAGGGGAAAATTAATTTTATCAATCTATATTTTATTACGAGAGGTATTTAATTCTATATCTTAACGGCAGTTTCTTTCAATATTTTATTTATTACAAGTAGGTAAGTAAATTGTAGGAAAAACTTAGTAAAGAGTACCTACATGTATAACAGATGAATTGTAAAAGGCGTAAAACGGATCGTAGCAAGTGAGTTGTTAAAAAATTAAATAAAGTGAGCAAAGTAGACTTACGTTTATCTTGTGCTGAATATCATGAGGAAATCTGTAACAAAAAGCAAAAAGTAAATAAAAAAATCTATCTAGGATAGTTCCTCATCAACGCAATAGTAATGTGTTCTATAAATAAACATCGTGATATAACCGGAGGCTGCGCGTGCGGCTAGATCAAAGGGCCGCCGCCGCCGGGAAGGCGGTAGCGGTGCCCGCGCACCTCGGACGCACTACAAGTAATCACACGGGGGGACAGGTACAGTCTTAATATAACATGACAGAAAAAACTACGACATGATACAATTCTGATGAGGACTTAAAATGTCTCATTAGGCAACGCGAGAGGATAGAAGAAAAGTGATATTAAAAAGTGAAATACCTACTTATTAGGTACTTTCTTTACTTAAGTATATAGATGTTACAGAATGGCGGGTTAAATGAAAAGAAGATAAAACTTTTATTTACAACCCAATAATTAAATATACATAATTTCACCTTAAATAAATACAATACAATATAATACAAACTTATTCTACTTAAGTACCTACTATATACATATTTAGACATAGTTAACCCACTTATAATAGGAAAATATCTTCGAACGCGTCTCCGGGATTCATGATACCCAAAAGGCTGGCAGCATTACCTCTTTGAATAGCTATACATATTACACCTAAATACCTTGTGTAAGAACAAAAAGAAAGTTAATTAATAAATAATTTGTTAAGTTAGTAAATGTGCTTAGATGAATCGTCGAAACTTCATTTTGAAAAACTTTTATGATTGTGCACGAGCCAATATCACTTTGGACCACATAATTATTTCTAGAAGGCAATACAAACATTCTTAACAAAATAGCTTCCAATTTCCCAACTAGCGACGTATTCAATGAGTAGAAAATGTATTAGTAATACGACCTACATGGCATTATCTTTGAAGGAACACTTTCGTTTCGTTCACTTATCTAGCATTACTTAAAACGGAACCGGTAACCTACCGTGCCATGTTATTTGTGCTTATGTAACTTGGAATACTTGAACAAAGCCTTTTCACCTTTTCCTTTGTGCCATACATTATGCAGGCTTCAACGGTAGGACCTCAGAGTTGGAAGTACTAGAGAGAGCCTTGTATGATTTGTCTATTGTTTATATGACGTATTGCACTACGATCTTTTGATAAATAGAAATGATTATATCCTTCGACCGATTTTCAACAACGGTAATTCTTAATACTGATCCATCTGCGCATGATTTCATTTTGGCCGTCATTTGGCGATAGAAACCTACTAACTGACACAAGTGACACAGATGCTTTTATGTCAATCTGTGTTCTGAAAAATAGCCCTTTTGCACTCCATCTGCAAGTTCATTCTTTGATCTAAGGTTAGGACTTATTTGAAACTACGTGGCGTATGGCGTGTCATCCATTCTAAGGGTAAGTTATATATAATTAATTACACAGCTGGCTGCTAGTTGGATTCGTAGAGCGTTGTTGACAGTATTTGGATGTTCAATTGAATTTCAAAGATACTAGAATTTCCAAAACATTTTAAGCGAAGTTATTCGAGGACTTTGTACACAAATGGTCGTCTACTTGTAGATAAAAAGGACAAACACTTTTCTGATTTATACAGAAACAAAGATTAAAATTCCTTTTTGCTACTTAATATGCGGTCTTAGGAGTATTTTTTTGTGTATTCTAATGTTTTCTACCGGATTTGTGATAAGCAAACTATTTTCTTTCCTATGACAAAACTTTTATAAATACCGACTAATAAATTCCATAAGAAATAACTTTAAATAAACAATCCGAACCCGATGGGCTATTCGAATCGAGCCGCGATTCATTCGAAGGTTACCACCAAACTCGTTAATCAGAGTATTGCTTATTTAACCCAGTTTGTGTTTCTGTAAGTGTAAATAAGGCGGAAATATGTCCCGTGTTTGCTTCCACCGACCTCCTCGGAAGGTTGCACACTTTTGCATATTATCGTGACAGTCGCGTTCCGACCAATGCCGTTTGCTGAAAATGGAGTTATTTCACTGTCAACTTCTGAGATATGATTAACTTTTGAGTGGTTAAACTTTTAAAAATAGAATTTAGGTTTTTTCCTTGCTTGGTTTTGGAGGTCGGCTTTTGTTTTTTTGGCAGAGTGTTCTTCATTAGCTGTGTCTTTCTATTCTTTGTCTAATTTTTGGCTAAGACAAAGACCAAATCACTGCTCAGTCATCGTGCGGTTTTCATAAACCCCTATACCTGTAGGTAGAGTAGAGTCAACAGCGTGAACTAATGGTGCAATAGTTATCTATGGTGAACATCCGGTTTTCGGCGGTTAAACCTCCTTGGTTAATATAATAGGTATATCACTAATGTGTGAACTCATACAGTAACTACGTACCCAAAGAAACATATGTCGACAAGTGGGTCAGTCGCGCATGCGCTCACGGTCAGCATGAGCAGTGATACGGCGATCGCTTATATAACCATTGTTCGGCGCCGGCGCCATCTGACAGCCCATCGGTTGCGCTTGACCTTCGAGACTTGCGCGGTTTCCATCATCGGAAGACGAGACGCGATCCTCGATTGTTTTCATTCACAAAAACAGATGACGATCGCTTCATTTGGTTGAATGTATTGCAGGTTTTTAGCAACTCTACACTCTACCACAGATTATTTAATAGTTACCTCTACCACAGATTATTTAATAGTTACTATGTAAACTCTACAGCTCCTTTGCTGCGCCTAATCCGCGTCTATGTTTATTAGGTACTAAACCTAAGACTTATATTTTTGTAAGATGGTGTGCAATAAATAATTTCAGATTTCCCCTTCACATGCATTTAAAGACTTATTGAAATGCTAATTTAAGAGCGTCACTCTTGTTGTTGGGATCTTCGTCACTCTAATGTCTGCCGTCCGTTTGAGCACCTGACACGACACAACTTCTGTGTCCTCTTTTTTATCTATATATTAAAAATCAAATATAATGTAAGCAAGGAACCCATGAATGAGATGTTGTAATCTCCCTTTATCAGTTTTATCAATAAGGTGTAAGGAGAGATTATGAAGGAAGAGAGGGCAATGACCTCTCATGGTGTTTGAGGAGGGGGATAGCAGCTGTGTGTGATAAGAACAAAAGGTGTGTTATACGCTTTGGTTGTATGTATACGGTTGAAAAAAAAGAAATAATATAAGATTCCTTGAGGAAGTACTTGTGTATCTTTATAGAGTCTTAAATCAAATCATTTTAAATAATTAAGAAGCTACTCTTTTTATTATGTCAGTACTTTTCTAATAGAGCTCAATTTTAAGCACAAATATTTTTGCCTTAAACCCAGCCATAGAAAAAGATGCTGTTACTACGATTAAGACAATGTAAAAAATTACACATACGTCAGAAAGCGAAAATTGTATCTATAAAAAAATTTAATTTTTCCTGGGTGACTTTAAATAAGTGAACAATAGAAAAGGATATGCATGTACTCGTGATAACAAACAACTTTTACTATGGGACCAAGGTCGAAATCATTAAAAAAAAATTGAATTCCCCATACAAAATGCACCAGCTGATAGTATTGGGGCGGGGATATTTTTTTTGTAATTTCAACCTTGAACCTATAGTAAAAGTTGTTTGTTATCACGAGTATATGCATATCCTTTTCTATCGTTCACTAACTTGAAGTCACCATGTATAAGTACCTATATTTACTTTCAAACACTATTCTTATTACTGTGACTTTAATTATAACATGCAAATACAATTAATTATATTTATATATGACTTTTTTAAACACAAATTATAATAATAAGGTACAAATGTGAATACTTATGGCTAATCAAACAATCCCCCCCTGGTCGTTCCCGGTGCAAAGGTGCCCATGACGCTCGCCGCGTTTCCACGCTGAATGGCGATGGCCAACCTTTGCACCAAGAACGATGCCGAACGGGGGTCACCTGTTCTGTCGCTCAGTCAAGTCAAGTACAATTAATTGATATCACATTATACCTATATATTGGAAAAGCATAGAGTAAAACCGTAAAAGAAAAACAAACTAGGTAGGGCGATAATGACAGCTGATTTAATATAAGAAAATATCGCAAACATTGCGGTCTTGTTAGTGGTTTCATCTTAACGATCACGTTTATAGCGAGCAATGTATTTAATACCAGATGATGGTATGATGCTCATAACCACACACTCTCCCTTTTTTTGTAACTAGTTGCAGAAATATTATTTAACTTTAAAACTTTTACTGAAAATCTGCTGTTTACTTGATTTTTTAATGTGGTGAATAATTTTCAAAGCAATCAGACGTTCAGTTTGAAGAGTAACTTTTGTAGTTTGACGAATTCTTAGACACAATCTAAACTTACCTTTGTAGGTATATAATTTGGGTTGTATGCGTTCGATTTGACATTTGATATGAAAACGTCGATATCAAATACTACAGTCTAACTACTTTATCATAAACTAAACCGTGAGAGCGTCCCAAGTTGACCCTACAGGGGTTGAGTTGAGACTCTCAACTCAACCTGTAGGGACTACGGTATAACTCCCTGCCAAGGGAAATATTAGGTACTTCTATGTTGCCAATAATGTGTAAAGACTTTTTCTAACACGCCTTTGCAGCAACAGTACATCTAGATAGGCGTACTCAATCAAACAAGTCAAGTATAGTTTTCACACGTCAGCTAGTTGCGGTGTCGCCTGTCGCTTCTAAAGGATGTGCAGGTGGTGATTAGCACTCTAATAGAAATGCTAGGCACCTCTACGCAGCCAATTGCTGTATAGACGTGGTATAATTAACTTAGAGACATCATTTGCTGGCGTTCGAGGCTTTCTGATTGCCTTAGGGCATAAACTCATCAAGTGGCTTGTTAAAATGAGAGGATGTCAATGATAAGTGTGATCTTAGTGTTAATTATGAGCTGGTGAAAAGTATACTGTAGGTACTCTAGCATCCAGCAAATAAGACCCAGAACACACGGTGAAACGCAACTGCAACGCAACTGAAACTGCTAGTTTCTTTTGAGTTTCATCGCAGTTTCTGCTATAGACTTCCTTAGAAAACTGAAAACTGAAACGAAACGTTTCAAACTAGTTGCGTCGTGTGTGGTTTTCTATGGAAGTCTATAGCAGAAACTGCGATGCAACTCAAAAGTTACTAGCAGTTTCAGTTGCGTTGCATTTGCGTTTCATCGTGTGTTTTGGCGCTAAGTGTTCAGGAGTTTTCGGTTTCACGCTAGCGTTTAAGCTAATGTGTGAATCGTGGCGAGTGGGTGAAAGTGGACTTTGCCTACAAACAGGAGCCAATGTGGACCCAAATTTGAATGCTTAACCCAACGGGCACTTATTAGACGTTTTAAAATTTTGCTTTTTGTCTATTAAGTTACTTAAACTTAGGCATTGTAATCTTAGATCTAACAACGTTTAGATCCAACGACAATTAGTTTTTTTTTAAAATTAGGCTTTCTGTTCTTATATTTTTTTTAAATTTAGGTCTTTCGTCCATATATGCATTATTTCCGTAGGTCTGTTACTTTAGATATTTTGATATACGTAAACTTTTTTACTCGACATACTACATTGGCGACTGATGAGTGTGGATGAAGCGAAAGAGGTGTGTTTGGATCGAAGCAAGTGAAAGGAAGTGGTCTCTGCCTACCCCGATGGGAGAGAGGCGTGACGGATATGTATGTATGTATGTACTACATAGTACATACCACATTAGTAAATATACATTATAGTACAGGAGCTGAGTCACCGATACACGACTTTACTTTCAACGTAGTCAGAGAGCTTCTTTACACAAGTACATATAATATTTGACTAGCTGACTCTACGCACACAGGAAACATCAATTTGAAACAACTATAATAACGCCATTGTTTCATTCGTGATGCACTTTAATGCAACTGCATATTGGTATAAGATGTGTGTTTTAGTAATGTTATAAGTTTATTCAAGTAGTTTAATATAGGATTTTATGGTTTTTTTTAATGTAATAGAAAATAAATTAGTTACCGATTCGTAAGTTGTGTTATAATGCAAATAAAATCGAAGTGAATCCTTGTTAAGAACTTTAAAATACGTACCTACCTACATAAGTACATATGCCAAAAACATTACCCTTTCTTTTAGCCTCTACGAAGTCGGGTAAAAATTGGTTTCAGGATTCGAAACAATCATTAGAAATATAAACATAAGTAAACTAAAACTACAAACTCAATAGATGCAATATCGCAGATGAATTCGCAATCCTCAAACACCTACTAATTAAATAATTACATTTACTAAACTGCTGTACGTCTACCATAGACTGCAAATAATACACACTAGTGTTTTCTTCCTTCTTATTCCTCTTGTTCTTCTTACTAGTGTTTTCTTTTCTTTCTTTCTTTTCTTCTTTACGAGTACTAACTCGTAAAAGAAGTAGCAGTATGATTAGGTCATTGGGGATTGAAGTCTACCAAAATCGCAAGTCTATACGCAAAAAGACTTAATCGCAAAAAGTTATTATATCCTTTAACGATTTTATGATTTTGTGCAATAAAAACTGATTAAACATCATACATTATACGATAGTTTTGTATGGTCATTTTACGGTTACATATTTCCCTTACCGTACCGGCTGCGGTAGTTATCGAGAACCTGCCTTTATCATTGTTTTCTATACCTCTCCCCAACGATGTAGACAGATCATAGATTAGAGATAGAATAACTTCATCGTATGCGATCAATGCATAAAACAATCGCGCATCATCCTCATATCCTAATCCTGATAAATGTCAATGTTTGTGCCGATAGACGGATGTTTGTTACTTCATCACGTAAAAACCACTGAACAGATTTTGATGAAACTTTGCTATATTGTAGCTTATACATCAGAATAACACATAGGCTAAATTATTTTGAGGTATCATGATTTTTTTCCAAGTTATGACGATAAATGCGTACGAAGTCGCGAGCAGTCACTAGTAAGGTATATTTGTGATCCCAGTACAATCTGTGCAGTATTGTTTTATAGTCAGTAACTACATCTCTCTATGGTAGGTCTCGTAATTAGCAAACAATGGGTAGGTAGCTCGGAGTGCGACATCGCCAATGTGTTACTAACTAATTGTTTAGCATACAACATTGTAACAGCGGCTGGATGCCTTTTGTGGAGCACTTTTGGCGGTTCCTGCGAATTCGTGACGTCACGTGCTGATGAACTTTACTAATTAATACTTAAGGAGTATTGGGAATAGGTTTGCGATTCTTGGAGCTATGTCGGTGTGGTTTGTGGGCAGCGCAAGACCGGTCGTTGTGGAGATCCTTGCGATAGGCTTTTGTCCAGCAGTGGACATCCATAAGCAGACATGATGATGATGATTGGGAATAGTTTTTTAAATAGCCTATTGTGTCCCACTGCTGGGCAAGGGAAAGATGGAAGGATGTAGGGGATACATCCTTCCATCTTTCCCTATCCCCGGCAACCTTTGGTCAGCTTGCCAAGTATGCATCCAAATCGTCGCGCTGTCTTCTCTTAGGCCGACCTCTACCTCTCTAGTTGGTAGCTTATTTCAACTTATGTAGGTTCGAATATGAAACCTTCTTTAAAAATTGTAATAAAAAAACACTATATTTTGAGTATTTACGTTACAAGACGCTCAAGTTGAACTTCCTATTTACCTATATCAAACTATATTTACATCCAATAAATTAATTATTTCTCGTCACAAATGAAACCATAAATAAAGACAGGTTACTAACTACAAGTCATAGTTTTTTACAAGCCCGGCCTTGAACAAGATGTTTACTCAATACATTATCTAACTTCTAATTAACTAAACTCATACATAAATCAGATGAAGCGTTAAACTAGAATTAATTACGGATATTTTATAAAATTGGTTGTAAAACTAATGTAATTTATTGTGGGATTATCTGTTTATGTAGAGTTTATGTTGGTCTTTTGTAGTAGTGAGAGGTTTTATTTTTAAGAAACACTTTTAGCAATAAAGCAATTTTGAATTATACCTCTAATATCTTGTCCTACGCTTAAAATATGTCCCGTCGTGTGACAAAGAGCAAGTATTTATGTTGTATGGGTTTTTGAAAATGGAAAGTGTTTATTCAAAAATAGGCAAAATTCATTACACTTTTTTGATGTCACTTTTTTGATCTAAAACTACTGCCGGTTTTGCTTAAGTACCTACATACTTTTAGGTGCTTTTAGTTACTTGGTTTTTCTTTTATTTATATTTTATTTATTTCTGTTAGACCCAGAACACACGGTGAAACGCAACTGCAACGCCACTGAAACTTTTGAGTTGCATCGAAGTTTCTGCTATAGACTTCCTTAGAAAACAACATACGACGCAACTAGTTTGAAACGTTTCGTTTCAGTTGCGTGTGTTTTGGCGTTTAGGGTTTACAGACAAATATAAAACAATAAATATACCTAGCTATGTAAAAGCCTGAGTACTTATTAAAGAATTTCCACCAATACAAAAGACAGAAATAAAGCCTAAGCCTGTCTCTTTATTTTATGATTAGGTTTACTTCTACTCAATCTTTCCACAGCTCTCACATGTCAACGCATTGGACATTTGGATGCGTGGGCGCATAAAGGTGTGTCAATTATAAATACGTGGCATACTTTGATATGGTTTCAAACTAGTTCAAGTCATCGATAAAAAGGTAACACCTGTGGTTAACACATACTTGAGTAATTCATATTTAAATATTTTTATAGGGTTTGTGTTATAAGTACCATAAGACCCAGAAGACACGGTGAAACGCAAATGCAACGCAACTGAAACTGCTACTTACTTTTGAGTTGTATCGAAGTTTCTGCTATAGACTTCCTTAGAAAACTACACACGACGCAACTAGTTTGAAACGTTTCGTTTCAGTTTCACCGTGTGTTTTGGCGCTAAGGGTACTACATAAAAATGGCAGGGGCGTTTTCAGACTAGCGTTTCATACACGCGCAATGCGCATGTATGTATATATATAAACGCAAATGCAACGCAACTGAAACTGCTAGTTAACTAAGATAAGCTAAGCTAGTTAACTGAAACGAAACGTTTCAAACTAGTTCCGTCGTGTGTGGTTTACTAAGGAAGTCTATGGCAGAAACTTCGATGCAACTCAAAAGAAACGAGCAGTTTCAGTTGCGTTGCAGTTGCGTTCCACCGTGTGTTTTGGCGCTAAGCTCGTATTTGGCTCGTATAGTCCATGTTGATAAGGATACAATACCACCACCGCACCGGTTTTAGCGAATACGTGCGTCCGGTTTTTCGAAGCGCGTATTTAGCGCGCGTGTATGCGTTTATGCTGAAAACTACCGTATACCTACGCGCGAATAAAACGCTGATCTGAAATTTACCTAAAGCAACAACAAGTTGTTCACCAACCATAGACTAAATAAGCATTCAACCAGCTCAACACATAAATATGCCGACTGCGGCTTAAGTACATGGGAACATTAGCATTTTTCACAACATGGAAATGTTGGACACCTGATTAAATAAATATATTATTTACGTGCCAACATCCCCGGTAAGGAGTTGAGATTAACATGACAACTACGTATCGGATCTTATAATGACGCAAAAACTAGAAAATAGTTATAATGAAATAACTTTAGTGAATGCAAAAGGTATGGAAACTACTTGAAACTAAAATGTTTATCTATGTATATACCTATATGATATAATTTGACGCAACAAACACGCATGCTAGTCCTGACAATTTGAGAACCTTTTTGAAGTGGGTTAAAACCTTAGTACGGAACTAGTAGGCAACCGAGCGAGTAAAAATAACACTTAGCTCTTCACTAGGATAATAGCAATGATGATGATTCCTTTCATTTGTTACCCTCCTACTTACAATACTTCAATGTATAGGTACCTAATAGAAATCTTACGCAAGGAGTCTATAGTAAGTAGGTACCATTAAATGCGTTTGGTAACAAAGTAGGTATAGAAATGACAATGCACGGGTGTGTCACTTTCCTACAATAGAGAATGCATCACGCGTCATCGCTCGTAATGCGTTTTTAAATTACTGCCGCGGTGTAAACGCACCTTTATGTAATAGGGTTACCACATTGCATTTCTAAGAAAGGAATCAGATCCTTTGCATAAAGAGTGGAAAAGGGTTTAATTGCTGAATAAGCCTCTTCTTGAAAAGTAAGCTGTCTAGTTGATGCCACAATACTTGCCATTTCCAGTCCCAGGCTGAAATTAAAAACTTCGCTTTTTATTCCAACAGACCGTGGCAGAAACATAAAAATTGCAACAGCTGATTGGACAAATAGTCAATATTTTGTCCCATGTGTTTTGGTTCGGCAGAAAGTTTCTGTTTCATCCGAAAGACCAACAGTTTTAAGCTTTCCAGAGTCCCTATTAAAGCATTTGCTAGTACCTGGCCACTCCTGATCCCCCTGACGTGACGCGTGACGGTCAAGTGTCAGTACCTTCCTGTGCACGCGTGTGACATGGTTCACTAGTTACCTCAGCAACCCTTTCAATACTAACCGTGGTATTGATGCTATTGTTTGTCAATCATTGTACATTTATGTTATACTGAAACTATACATGAGTATATACAATACTGATTCAGTAAAGAATGCATTTTATGAGAGTTTTGCCTCTGATTGGCAAGATGTGATAGATTTAATGGTCTAAGATTTCATTGCAGCTCATTTGTTTTTCATATATTTTCATATTTGAACCATAACGAAAGGGCGAAGCGACTGATGAATTTGAAAGAATCGGGAAGTGTGTTTGGATCGTAGCACGTAAAAGAAAAGTAGGCAGAGTCTACCTCTATGGGAGAGAGGCGTGACGTCCAATGTAAAAAAAAGGATTTCCATAACATGTACAAAAAGGTATAATAATAGGAACCTAAGTATAAAGAAGCGACTAATTACAACTTCGTTCCTACAACGTGTAAATACATAAGGAACGTAATGGACTGGAGGCTCCGAACGTCACGACTTTACCTCATTAGGAGTTGATAATAAATTCAGTGTAAAACCACAACAACGCCACGGTCCTGACCTACTGAATGCTCTAGGCTATGTAAACAATCACTTGCGTGGCCTGGATTTGTGCCTTCTATTGGGACAGGAAAATATTAAAAAAATAACAATTTGTTTTACCAAGTAATCATTTGATTAGAATAAAAGTGTGACGTTTCAAAATAAGCTTTGATGAGGAGGAAGTAAGAGTTAATTTTAGGTATCTTATTTTACATTCATATGCTTTTTTCCAATCAGGGTAGCCAGAGACCAGATATTTAATCCTGAAGAACCATTATTAAACCATGTGGTTCACATTAAGGGACCAAGTCTGCTAATTTACAAATTTTCTCAGATGTGTGTCGCAAGAGTATCAATAGCATTTTTGACATTTTGGTCGCAATCAGTGTACCTACTTGTAAGCCATTGTTTAGCAGAATACCAAATGTGTCAAAAATGCCATTGACACTCTGCTGACACAAAACTGAGGCTATTTTGAATTAGCAGACTTTGGCGCCAGGTTACCTAAGTACGAAGAAATACTAACCGAACTTTTAATAAATAGAAACGTGTTAAACAGCTATTAAGGTCTATCGTCTATTCAAACACGCGCCGAAAGTATGTCCTTGCAGCTGTAGGGAGCTACAAGTAACAAAACACGACCGAAATGTACAAACAACTCCTCAATGCCAACTAAAAGCAAACATTGATGAAATGTTATATGTAAACTTGACCCCTTTGGAACATCAAGTCGTTCAAGGTCACACTTTCTGTGGACACCAACTGTAGCTTGGTACATGGTAGGTAAAGTGACTAACTTTGACATATTTACACTTATGGGAGTTTACACAGCGTCGCTAGTGGAAATGAAAACCGCAGGTAAATAAAAGTTGCCATACACGAACTATAGATAGCTCATACAAATAGAGAAAACAAAAATTGTTTCCAAATGGTGTAAAATTTTGAGGGTATGATCCAATATTCTTAATTACAAGATTAGGAAAGACAAAATTAGACCTCATCATTATCTCGGCCTATGCTATCTGCTGAACACAGGCCTCCCCAATGACTCTCTTTTGTTTTTTTCTCCAATGACAATGATGCTATTACGAATATTTATTTCACTGGCTATCCACTCTTTGTCTTTTAAAACGCACAATGTCAAAGCATCGGTGATGTGATTCCGGTTTCCATGCGTCCGTTGACATGACCCGATGACCCGGTCCCTTCTGTTTGAGAGACACATGTTTTGAGTGAAATTGCTTTCCTATCCAATAGCGCAGGGCTTCACATTTATTTTAGCTAGCGGTGCGTAGGACTGGCATCTGGAGAGTGTTAATTTTGTGCTACTGTTATGGAGGCTCGAGATTTCCATGTCATTTCACACGAGGGAACTAACAGCTAGTTCCCATTCGTCGTATGTCGAATTTGGGTGATTAGATAAATGATCCGGTTTGCATATACAATTGGTCGGGTACTTTATTTTACTTTTTGAATGCATTTTTTGTGTTCCAGACGATATATAAACGGCTTTGTAACTTAGCTACCTTCCTTTCTGCCTGATAGATGATCAGGTGCTCTCATGAGTTATTTTCAGTGACTTATTGTCTTACTGGGATACTCTTTGTAGAATCACTTGCATATTTAAAAAACCGTGTTTCTTCCGTTGAACTTGTCATTACAATCTTAATCAACCACAGGGAAGTTCTGTTTCTTTAATTGAACTCGCAATATGAGAGCTGTCCTCCACAAAATAGCAATACAACGATACGATTCCATCCAATTAAGCAAACAGACCGTCCACGCTATATTTCTCAAATTTCAACAACATTTTCTTAAGCCCCGGTGTCGCAAGTCAGTTGCAGGCAGATGTGGCATTGTGGCCAATGTTTACATCTAGTTAGTATGCGGGGATCGTTTCAAAACACACTGCATTATGTGAATACTTGTTTTAACTGTTGCCGCACGATTCAATGATTGCCTGTATGGTTTCCATAAGTTCTTTTAATATCTCTTTTACTTTGACAGCTTATCTAACGTTCGTTGCAATTAATTGGTGTTTTATCATCCGTTTTAAGTATTTCATTGCTTACTTATTTCATTCTGTAATATTGTACGGACAGCGTTTATAATTATAAATTCTTTTAATCGGCACTTTAAGCTTCTCCTACATTCATCTTTTGTTTAATTTTATAAAGCCCAGGTGTTAGTAAGTATGTATTTAGTAATCTGTGCCCAGGTTATTCATTATTTCGTTTGTTGTATTGACACTATGTACTTAGATAAGTACATTATGTTTTTTAAGTCAACATTATTCCGTCTTCTAATTGATCATCTACAAACATTGCTATCGCAACTGAATGTAAACAAAAAATTCGTAATGTTTGATGTTTGGTAACGATTTGTCAAAGATCTACACTTTCCCTATCTTTAAGGTTCGATATTGTTTATAATACATTTTCAACACGTTCTTTGTGATATTAGACATGAATGGTACTTGAATCGGCTGCAGTTTGGTAAGTAGATGTTAAAAAAATAGTGTTGGCGCCCACGTGAGGTGTCGTGGGAACTAGATACCACCGGTCAGAATTTAAAGAGTTCACAGACTAGCGGCCGAACCGCTGAGTGAAACTTGTGGGCACATCACACGCTGAAATACAAATGTAAATATTTATCAAACGTGGAACCATAGCGTCCGCTAGTGTGTTAAAGCCTAGATAGTGTCATTGAATGGATAGGTGTCGACAACGACACGTCAGAAATGTATCGAAATGGGACTTGAGTATGTTGAATTTCGACATGCGCTTCTACATAATGTTTCTTGTACTATATGGTATAATGTATAGAAGGATATTATAGAAGGCGTATGACCTAGGTACTCGTATATGTCAGATTTTATAGAAAAGTAGTAAAGTTTGGCTCTCAAAATTAAGGTTTCCATCACAGTACGTATGAAAGAAGAGAAAGAGAAAGGATAAATAACTCAAGTTTATTAATTAATTTCTCTTCCGACTTCCCTGCGAGTTATTTCGAACCAAATCTAGTAGTTGGGTTGAAGCGGCGGCCATTAAAAAAGTTAATACAAATAAATCATTAGTTCTCGGCGCCGAATCTCAAATAAATCTTGTTCGTCGTTAAAATCAACTATTAACATTTTCCCGTGCAATGTAAATCAAACTGAGAGCGGCTTGGGAATACATAACTAGATACACACACACACACACACACATACATACATACACATACATACGATACACTCTCTATCATTACTGGTTAAGTAGGTAATAAATTGATAATAGAAAATACGTTTATTAAACTATAATTATATTAAGGAATGTAATACAACTTCTTCTTGCCAGTTTCTAAATAAGAAAATAGGACAAAAACCGTATTCAAATCGGTTTACCCGTTTCAGCTAGGGAGTCATAGGTCATAGACAGGGATGAAGCATCCCTCTCTTTCACATCACGAAACAATAATAACATAGAGTTTCTACATGAGCGAATTTGCCTTTTATTATCTATGTACTAAGTATGATATTACAAAATATTAAAGTACCTACTAGTGGCTGCCCGCGACTTCGTACGAATTTATCGTCATATCTTGGAAAAAAGTCGTGATATCTTAAATTATAATAGCCTATGTGTTATTCTAATTTCCAAGCTAAGTTATTTTAAAATTACATTAAAATCTGTTCAGTAGTTTTTGCGTGATGACGTAACAAACATCTATCCATCCATCCATCAGCAAAACCTTTACATAAATAACATTAGATAAAAGGATTTTTCTACACCGGTACCTACTTATAGTTACAATATTATACTGACTAACTTTTTCAATTTCCCACTAACTACGAAAAAAGAAAAATCTAACCTTGAAAAGCAAGTGCATCGACCTTCCTCGTACTTTCAGATTGCATAACTATCACTCCATACTTTGTGCTTGATTTGACAGCGTCACACCAACTTCACTTGGTGAAGAAAGGTGGGCTGGGCTCCGGGCTTCGAGCTCGCCTGTCACTTGACGGATATTGACAGGCGCGAGCGATATTTAGATGACAATTATGGTGCTATTTATAGATCAATTTAATTAATGCATAGAGGCTTTCGATGGAATTCTCATACATTTAGTTCATGTGCTAAGAATGCTTGATTTACTAGAGGTTGCCCGCGACATCGTACGCGTTTATCGTCATATCTAGGAAAAAAAACATCATACCCGAAAATAATACAGCCTATGTGCTATTCTGATGTGCAAGCTACAATATTGCCAAGTTTCATCAAAATCTGTTCAGTAGTTTTTGCGTGAAAGAGTAACAAACATCCATCCATCGGCACTAAACCTGACCTTTATAACATTGGTAGGATACCTACAGTCACTTCTTGATTTGATTTCTTATAAATTAAGCCTTCCCTATTGCTTTTAAACTTTTCTAGGGTTCTTTTTACAATATTACCTAGGTACGTCTTATATTTTTTAAATAATAATTTAAACAAAATGGTTTTATTAGGATTCTATTTTTCAGTTTTACTGTATCTACATATTACTTAACTCTTTGTTCTTAATTAGAATAGAATAGATTTTTTTTATTCAATATCAAATATTATGGTACAATATTATACTTAAAACTAAAAAAGAAAGATTGGTACTGAAAAGGCTTAACAACTCAGCATACTGCTGTGACTTATGGTCACAACAACTGATTACAAATGTTCAGACATCAAACATGCGAATAAATATTGCATAAACCAGTCAATTGTTTCAAAAGAAAGTAAACAAAATAGTGCATTACAACAACTAGACAGATAACAATAACAGTTGGGTACCTAACAGTAAATCAGTGTAAGTCACACCTCAGTATTGTTTTGTTACTCAATAACAAATACACAAATGAAATAAAGATGTCAGTTACAACCAGTCTAACTAAACCCTTTTAGTTCATTCAAAATGTAACAAAAACTATAGCCGTCGCGGGTTCATTTGAAATGGTCACCCGACCGGCTTCATTTGAGCTCTTTAGTTCCTAGTTTTCTAAGCGAATGATTAGCATATGAAAGGCCAGGTTGTGTTGGTGATGTAGTATTATGCAAAGTGAGTGATTCGCTGTTGTTTTAGTAAGCCCGTCACGAGTGGCACGCCGCTCCGTGCGGTGACTTCCGGGCGTGCACTGCCTCATACGGCTCCTCGCTCTACACTGCAACACAATGCATCTTTAATATCCAACTTTACTTCATTCATAAGTAAATAGCCGGCGTTGTTGGATCGAAGGAGTTTGTTTATCGTGTTTTCTGGACACTAACCACATATCCTCCACCTTGAAATGATTTTCTTTTCCATCTATCAATTCAATATTAAAGCAGCTAAAATTGAAAACAGTCGACCGAGGGCCCAAGATTTATAATTTAAAATAGCCTCAGTTGTGTGTCGGCAGAGTGTCAATGGCATTTTTGACATATTTGGTATTCTGCTAAACGATGACTTAGGTATACTGTTTGCGACCAAATGTGTCCAAAAATTTTATTGAAGATTTGCCGGCACACCACTATTGTAAATTAGCAGACTGGGGCCCCGAATTACCTAAGTATCACAGCTAAGTATATATTTTATTTAATTCATTAAGGTATGTCCTTCAACGATAATCCTAATCCAAAGATAAATAAATACCTTAGCTTTTATAAAAACTAGTGGTGGGCCGAGTACCTGTTTTACCGAGTAACCGAGTACCGAGTATTACTCGGTTTAAAGTTTACCGAGCCGAGTACTCGGCCGAGTTACTCGGTACAGTTAAAGTAGGTAGAATTTCGCGCGAAGAAGCTCGGGAGCGAGTGGTGATAATGGTGTTAGAACTGTCCCTCCGCACCCCGCTAATTATTCATAATGAAAACAATAAACCGCAACCGTCAAGTGGCAATTTTTTTTTGGAAAACACTGCTTATGAATTTTTCTTCTAAATAATTATGATAATAGCAATTCATAACATTGCTCCAGCTGGGCAAAGGCCTAAATATGTACCATTAGAAGGAATTAGACTATGATCTACCAAGCAAATCCAATGCGCAAGGTAGATTTATTTGTACTGAGTACTCGTCATTTTTACCGAGTTATTCGGCCGATTACGAGTAGTGAAAAAAGTGCCGAGTACGCCGAGTACCGAGTATTAACCGAGTACTCGGCCCACCTCTAATAAAAACCTATTTCACTAATTCCGAGAACTTAAGTATGATTAAATTATTTGATGGTATTTCCAACATTAGAAATATTAATACCTAATCTAGTTTGAGAACTTACAACATCCGATTGCAACCAATTGTTCCTGTAATAATTACTCACAACTTTAAAAACAAACTCGGTTTATTCACGATTATTATCGTAAATGACTCATTAGTTTATTATTAGTCAAAGAAATGTTATGAAAATATTACTTTTTATACAAAACACCTACAAACCTAAAGGAGGTTACGTTAGGTCACTCAATAAATTAAGTATTATTTGTTACACTTAAAACAAAAAGATATTTTAAAACAAATTTTATAAAATGTATTTACTTAGGTAATTAGCAAAATAATAATTTGAACAGATAGAAATTATGGCAAACGGACATAAAGACAGCTGGCTGATTCTCAAAAAAGTGGCACCGCTGAATTAAATTTGCATTTTTTTTTTAAGTTTGCGATTTTAAGTTTCTGACTTCAGTTATCGCTAGATATATAGACCAGTATTCGATATCAAGTGGAGGGAAGTAAATTATTCAAATAGTTTAGGAAATATAAGCATTTAAAAATACTAGGCGTCCAGGTTAATGACTGTGATGACAGGTGAACGAATATCAGGATCCAGGTTATTGATAAGAAGTGCAGGATACCGACAATCCAATACAAAATTAGTTGAAACTATCAGCGGGTTAACGACAATGTGCGCAGGTTAATAGTTTAGACAAATAAAATACAGTTCATTTAGAATAATCAATCACATTTATTTTAATTATCTTTAATATTAGCCTTTTCAAAGTACCTCTTAGGCTATAACGAAAAATAAACAAAGCATAATTCTAAACTTTTTCCAAATAATTATTAACGAAATCAAAATTTTAGTAAAAAAAAATTGATTTCAAATGCCTAACAATCCGTAAATATATCGCAAGTACTTTAGAAGAAGGGTAAACAACCCGATTGGTTAGTCTTTTGTTTAACACTAGCAGGCTAACGACTTACAGGTGACCGACAATTTAACGGTTTTTTTACAATTACAAGGAAAGTATTTGGTTTATGCCCGTAATATGTTTTGACAAGAAAATAAACACCAATTTACATAATGCAAACGAATTTGATCACATCAACTAGTACATAATTTTCGACTTTTGAATGGCAGAACAAAGACAACATACCTGTTACAAACTCCCGCTCGCCGAATATTTTTATTTTCCACGTCGCCTACAATAGCTTTAAACACGTGAACTTGTAACAGGAGCTGGCCGAAATCTGGACGTGTCGATTCATGCAAGAGGGGGCACGGGGGGTAACATAGTGCTTACTCTATAGGAGTGTTCGTGCGGTGGCAGAACAACGACAAAAACTACCTCGGACAAACTTAAACTGCATTTATCTACAAAAAATTGTATTAAGAGCAGTTGTAAAATACTAAAATTATAAATATGGAAGGTATAAATAAGCTACGTAAAGCACTCAATATTTTTTTGGTTAATGTTTTCTATTTTATTTTTAACCTCAAAGTTCGGTATCTGGCGTTGGGACACGTCAAGTGAACGACAAAACGTAGTTACAAACTAAAGTTAATATAATATTATACATTTTATTTACTTTTAATTACTAGGCCTCGATGTAGAAAGTGTCTTTAAATAATAATTGATAATTTAAATACGATTAGGACGTACTGTAAAAAAAAGTTCTAACATTAATTGATTGACAGGTTGCGGTGCCACTTTTTTGAGAATTAGCCAGCTACATTAGAATGTAATCTTAGATCTTTAGTCTACTGAGAAAAAAATAATATATTCAAAATGCTAGTTGTAGTCAGATACCAAACAACAATATACTAATCACCGAAAATTCCAAAGAATTGTTTACAATAACAAAATCACCGATAGTAAGAAAGAGGAAAACTATCATAAATAGAATGTATAAGTATCTATCACTGTACATTATCGTAGTTTTTATCTGTTTGTATCGCGACCGCGGAAGGCCGTTCGATATCTAGACGGGCGTTATCTGATAATTTCTGATACTGGATTGATCTACGTGATGCAATGGATAGCTGATGATTTGAGCCCGTTTGGAGTGTGCTGTAAACATTGTAACACTTCTTTATGCTTATTGTAAGGGATTACTGGTTATATATCCTATCTATTTAATATCTGACGTTGCACAAAAAGTATAGTGTCTGGAATAATGTCGCAGTGTTTTGTTTTGCAGGCGTGCACGAGGAGTGAGCCGGGCGTCTTTATGTCACACTCAAACGTAGAGCTGTCTTTATAAACGCTACACACCAAGGGGCCCAAGTCTGCTCATTTGAAATAGCCTCAGTTGTGTGTCGGCAGAGTTTGAATTAAAACACTTTTTAATACTTTTAGTCACAATCAGTGTATGCCATTGTTTAGCAGAATAGTAAAAATGTGTCAAAAATGACGTTGACACTCTGCCGACACACAACTGAGGCTATTTATTTTTAAGACCATTGTAACTTTGTGGAAGTGCAATAAACATGATTATGATTATTATTATTTCAAAATAGCAGACTTGGGCCCCAGAAGACCAATATAACTCAAACTGTTTCAAGCTATTGCATTATTCGATAAATGTCCATCTAATAGCGATACAACCCAATAGATAAACAGAGCAGACCTGTTTAAAAACCCACTTACTCAGCTCAGTCATAGGATTGGATTAATGCAATGAGAAAATGCATGTAAATACACCGTAGGCGAATCGTGCGCATCCAGAGTTCAATACACTGGTACTGGCCAGATATAATAAACGTTAGATGCGGCGAAAAGATATTGGGATATAGGACTTTTAAAGTTGTGGTTTGTTCTAGCTATTTTAGTAAAATCTGAGGGATTCAAGTTCTTTTTTATAACGGAGTAAAAGAAGTTGGGCTCGCGCAGGAAGGGTTCCGTACCACTCACTATTGATATCGAGCAAACAAGGCAAAAAAAAAACTTTTGTTGTATGGGAGCCCCCCTCAATTATTATTATTATTCTATATTTAGTATTCGTTATTATGGCGGCAACGGTAGTAAATCATTTGTGAAAATTTCAACGTTCTAGCTATAACGGTTCATGAGATACAGCCTGGTAACAGACAGACGGACAACCAAGTCTCAGTAATAGGGTTTCGTTTTCACCATTTGGGTACGGAACCCTAAAAATGATGCAGATGACAACTAACCGATCGCGCTGGAGAATCAGAGGCAATGCAATGATGAATGATGAAATGATCGTTGGATGCAGGTGACAACAAACTCGTCACGCTCGAGAATCAGATGAAAATGATGGTGATGAAATGAAAAAGATGTAGTAAAATGCAAAACTGTCATTTCAAAGTGTCATCGATCTTTGACATTCTACTATCCTACAAATATTATAAATGTCAAAGTTTGTGCCGATGGATGTTTGTTACTCTTTCACGCAAAAACTACAGCACAGATTTAGATGAAACTTGGCAATATAGTAGCTTATACATCAGAATAACACATAGGCTATTATTTTATGTTAGCATATTTTTTTAAGTTATGATAATAAATGCGAACAAAGTTGGGGGCAGCCACTAGTACCTAATATGAAAGCTTTACCCAGCCTGTTTGGACGTCCTACCTCTTTAGTAACTCTAAGTAATTCTTCATTGGATTACAAGATTCAATAGAATTCGTCATGCGCTGTTATGATCGGTATTACTCATACATATTAACTTTGGTCAATTTCGGCTACGATATTTTATCTGATGGTTTTATTATTACACATAGAAGATAATGGAAGCGACATTGTCATGGCTACTGACTAATGTATTTTGTATTTGGAATAAGTGACGATTCTTACCAATTTAAGTTATAATAAGTATCGAGTTAGGTCAACAGTTTAATACAAAATTCAAGTGTTTAGATATCGCTAGCTCTATGCAGTTTCATCATAATTAGTCCAGTCAAAATCAGAAAAAGCACATAATATTTTTCAGAAACAAGTTAATGAAATCTGGGATAATCTTTAGTTAGGCATACTACCTATATCTATAAAGAAATGATTAAAAATACCTAGGTATTTATTTGTGTACAAACATTGTGTCTATTCCTAGCACAAGCGAAGTGCGCAAGCGTTGATTTAGCGCACAAATTGGCCTTAATTTTGACAAATTCGGCTTCAATCCGGTGTGTTTTGGCCTTAAAGGTTCATCAAACAAGCTCAACATGCTCGTAGAAGTGCTATCTATACCTAAGTCCATCTACCTACTGTGTCCGATTCGTGGGTGTCAGTTTGGCGGCCTAATTTTGGGACACCCGTAGAATATAGGTAATAATAAATCAATAGGGGACCATTTTAATTTATCGATACATATGATAATAATAGTTTTCTTTTTTAATCACAGATTTTAATATCTGAACTTAAAGATCGTTTTAAATAGTCCATATTTCGATTCATTAGTATAGCAAACATAGAATTGAAAGTGTCCGATTTTCTTTTATCTTGAGTTTTATTTCCATTACCTATACAATACAATAAAAATAACGCCTTTGTTTATGAAGACACTACATTAAAAGTTGTAATTAATTAGGTTGTAATTAAGTAGGTTTTAATTTGAAAAAAATATAGGTATTATATCGAATTTTCAAATATTTGATATCAAACGAAATAAATACATAAGACCTTTTTACACAATAACAGTTACCTATATTAAGTTATTTAAACAGGTATTTTATCTTATAAATTAATCTTTGGTATCCAAACATGGTTATTAAAGTCGAAGCTCATCGTAATATCTTAATTGCCACTTATGGTTCACAATCATTCTGTTATTACTTCATATAAAGTTTGTTTATATTTTAATTAACGAACTTTCATATAAATCTTATGAAAACATCGTTTTATTTTCTGGGTAATTGAGGAAATGAATTATTTTGTGTGTTTGTGAATTGAGCAGTGGAACATAGATGACAATTGAGATGTAGGTAACATCAGAAAAAAAAAACCAAAACAAAACTGTTAAGTCTTATTAAAAGCTCGAAGTGTTTCAGAAAAGGTCATTAAAATTTTAACTCCATTAAATTAAATTTTATTGTCAAAATTAGACGACGCCACCATATTCTTTAGTAGATAATAATCTATTTTTAATTTAACTGGACATTCTGCAACAATCGCCAATTAAGTATTTTTTATCATTTATCAATCCCGCATCAGTTTAAAAAAGACGTAACTCACGCGTCTAACAATAGAGCAATAGACATTTCAAAATAGCTTGTTTACAAAAGTGATTAACGTCCTAAAAGGGTAATAGCATCGCTTAACCGGCGTTTAAAGTTGATTAATTGTTTATTGGATAGAGATGCGCGCGCGCCGCGCAAGTGGCCGCTGCCCACTGTTTCGTAATTAAGTGGGTCTCACAGAGCGAGCAGCTTAACGAGGCAGATATTTGGTCGCTCTTGAAAGACCTTGCTATCCTATTGAGTTGAGTAGTTCTTAGAGGCCTCTTTTAATTGGCCAAACGCTTGCCTCGCGATGCTGCTCGCTCTGTGTGGACTCGCCTATTGAGATATTTTTGTACACGGCTTTAGTGAAGTAGTTACAATGGAGTTACTTTGATGATAAGGATATGTTTATTTTTGTTTGATCATAATGTACCTAATTAATTTGTAATATAGTATATTGAGGTACCAGGGTGGCATGACTGAGAGGAAGTCGCTGCGTGACGACGACGATGCGACTAGGCGTGTAAGTAAACTGTCTCGTAACAAAAAAAAAAAAACAATTATACAATTTTGAACAACGTAATACGAGTTGGTCAACTGGTCTTGTCTTTTATCTTAATATTACATTTTTTGTTTAATAAAAACATAACTTTATTGCGGTAACAAGTGATAAATCCTAAAATTTTCATATAAAGTGCATTATTTAGATCTATTTCGTAGTGCGTTATGATTTATAGAGTAGAAACACTTTGATCGCAGATAAAGAAGCAACTTTTGCTTTAATCGGTCGTAAATATGTCCCGAAACACTTCGCCCACTGTGCAACGGGATTTTTATAGTCTAGTTTATGTGGGTCTGGGCTGTACGTTTTTTGAACACTAAATGACAGTTTTAGCTATATCTTTATACAATGTTTATTCCATTTGCAAAATATATTTTGGTCTGCATTAAGGAAATCATAATAATATAAGCATAGATATAATTAAGTACCTACTTAAATATTTTTTCGTTGCTAGTGAAAAGAGTGGTACCTACCTATAATGTTGATGGATGTGTCTATCTATGGTAAAGAATTGTGTTTACGTATTACCTATAAAACCATGTTTCTGTCTATACTTCATTATCTTCTTAAGTATATAATTTTAGTTGAACGACTACAATAGGCATGATGACTAAAAGAGTTTTTTTAGCCCATCACATATATTATTTTAAAGAATTCGATACGTATTTTTTCTTTTTTATGTTAAACAAAAATTACAAAGATAATTACACTGGGTTAAAGTTTCTCGTGATGTAACGCCTAAGTAAGATTTTTACCTAGGAGTGACGTCAATACCCCCCTCCGTAACTTATACTCCGTAACTTTGATGCTCTGTATCTATGTATTTTTATTTATGTTTCCCTGATACATGTTCTTAATCGATTTGATTAAAAACATGTATATTTTTAACATGTATAATAAATATTTTTAATAGCCTAAAAGACGGACTAATTAATTTTTGAATATACGTAGGTATATTCATCATCCCTATTATATGTAAAAAACACTTTCGTACTATATTACTTAGTTTAAGAGTGCTTATGTTACAACAAGGCTCAAAATAACATCTAGTAACGGTAAATAGTAACCTAATTAAGTGTAATCCCTCTCCAAAAAAAAGGCTGACCTAAAAATAATCGTAGACTAAAAATCCAGTCTGTAAATACAGCATTTGTTCGTGACCTAGATATAATTCGCACAGGATATAATCACTTGAGCACTATGACCTGGTAGGTATGACACGGTCGTTCAACTTTCAAGTGGACCACTCATATTTTAATTTATTTATATGATGTGATGAGTGTGAAGCTATAGTTTTAAAGGATTTTAGAAAATTGATATTTTTTACTATAAGCGCCAAAACACACGGTGAAACGCAACTGCAACGCAACTGAAACTTTTGAGTTGCATCGACGTTTCTGCTATAGACTTCCATAGAAAACAACACACGACGCAACTAGCTAGAAACGTTTCGTTTCAGTTGAAACGTTTCGTTGAAACTCAAAAGTAACTAGCAGTTTCAGTTGCGTTGGAGTTGCGTGTCACCGTGTGTTTTGTGTCTAAAGGTGTAAGAGTGACGCAACCGTGGCCAGATTCTCTGATGCTTAAGGACTTTAAGTACCTAATTGGTTTTGAACGAAGATTGCTTCTAGTCATAATATTTCTATCGAGCTGATAATGCATTGCGTTGCGTACGTTGCGAACGTAAGGGCCTATTATACAGGCTGACTTTAAATTAGTGAACGATAGAAAAGAATATGCATGCACTCGTGATAATAAACAACTTTTACTATGGGACCAAGGTCGAAATCATTCAAAAAAATTTGAACTCTCCATACAAAATGCATCAGCTGATATGGGGGAACAACTTTTTAATATGATTTCGGACTTGGCCCCATATTAAAAGTTGTTCGTTATCACGAGTGCATGCATGACCTTTTTTATCGTTCACTAATTTAAAGTCACCCTATATACATATATATTTTTAACTTTAAAATGAGTATCTTAATATAAATCTATTTTGCATTGATAAAATAAGCTTCAGAATAATACCTATCTATCAATCTTTCAATATTTTATCAAAATCATAGATACAAAAAATATATAGCTACATCGTTAGTGTCCAAAGCACGTTATCTCATTGTAAAGTTTTTGCGAGTGTTTACAAAAAGTAGCGCAATTACTATTTCGGTCGTCGCGTACAGATCCAGGCATTTCCGTTCTGGTCTACAACTGGTTTATACTTCGTTATTTATACATAACGACTTTAAATACTAAGAATTGTTTGTCGCGACGATGTGGGATTGTTTCCTGATTTAAATACCTAATACTAGAGGCTGCCCGCGACTTCGTATGCATCTAGCATCTAGACAAAGTAATATCTAAAATAATATAGGTAGCCTATGTTTTATTCTGATGTTTAAGCTACAATATTGCCTTTCAGTAGTTTTTGCGTGAAATAGTAACAAACTTCCATCCATCCATTCATCAGCACAAACATTGACATTTATAATATTAATAGGAATAGTTGTATGACTTGTATGTATCTTAATGCATTGTGCAGAGTTCATGAACTAGAGGCCGTTGAAGTTTGTAGGTATACCTAGGGTAAAGGAAAATATCAAATCACGACGCAGGGTAAACTGGTAGTAGTTTTGGTGAGACCGGATTTCCCAACGAATCGACATTTTAATTGACAGAATATTCTAGAATTTTCTTTGAATGTGTAACAAGCAAAACCTAAAACTTCTTATTGTATCGGTTAACCAACCATAAACCAAATAAAACATAGTGTTTCGCAAGAACCCGATTGGGGTTCAAATGTCCGGCAGCCGCGTGATTATCCAATTGGCTCGGGGCATAAATCCTAATGAAAACTGGATGCCCTGTGACACGGGTGCCGGAGAGGGGGGATGGGCCCTTTCTCATGGCGCTGGTTGCTGCAGCCCGTTACCGTAACACATTACATATGGCACCAATGGAGGATGATTGGCTTTAAGTATACGACTGCAGATCGAGACGCGCTTAGACTTCCGACACAGAATTTATATGCTGTTTTATTTGCGAGTGGATTCTTGTCATGCCGAAAATGGGAGATTTTTATTAATGGAAGTAAGGGAATTAAGATAATGTACTTCCTCTATGAAAGTAGTTGAAAGTTTCATTTTGTTAACTTATACTTAGGTGACATTCAGTACATGAAGTAGTAAGTCTTTAAGTTAAAATTTGACAATGAATGCTTTCGCATGTTGATTGTTGAGTTGTTGATTTGTTGGACATTATGTTCCTGAATCATTTATTAAATGCTGAATTAAAAGTACATTCGTCCAGCACCTGATATCTAAGAATTTAAAAGTCACTTGCGATCTCCCCTCACCTTAGAGCACCTAGGTAGAGACTTCCCTACCTGACCTAACAAGGAGTCTGGTAAACGACCAGTCTACTCCCACTTAGACTAGAAATAATGTTGCATGACAACGTGCCTCGAGTGTTTGGGTTCAAATCAATTCCAGAAACGGATAGAGGGCATCGAGAGCAACAACGGCTGTATAACGGGGCGAACCGTTTCGTCCCGTAGCCGCTAATAAGAGTAATAAGCTTAAATGACGTTGCAATTATTCTGCAATGTCGGTCAAGGTTATGTACATAGGTATATTATATATGATACTTGAAGAGAATAGGGAATAAAGAGTGCAACGCGTGTGATTAAACAGAGTTTTTTTTATGTGACTACGTCTAATAACTCGATAATACGGACTGCATGCACGAAAAAGATGACGTCATTGTTCCGTTCCGCAAGCGAGAGGGCGGCACATACGAAAAAGATGCATGATCGGCTCAGTTCGGTTGCGTGTTTAAGGCTGCTTCCCCAGTAGGCAAACTGTTAGCGGCTGCCACAAATTGTGTCGAACTGAAATTTGAGTTAGGTGCAAACTTACATCAATTTTCATGCGGACGCTACTGTGGACGCAGCCTGACCTTATTACGTCTAACTACCGTCTGTAAATCGACTTTACAGACAAGCATTTTTTTAAATACTGAGAAGTGTATTAAAAACATGATAGTTTATCAACTTGATGAGATTCCTAGCTCTTATAAAAGGGTATTATTATGTAAGTAATCTTCAAACAGACATAACAGAGGAGTTTAAAATACTTTTATCAAAACACCTCAGGAGCAAGCATAAGATTTTTTATCGACGACAAAAATGTAACTTGCAACACACAATCTAGAAACCGAGTCATAAAGGTGTGACATTCCACGCCGCAAACACTAGCTTACCTAATTTACCGCACGCTCGGTTACACACTCTGAAATGTCCAATAATATTTAGTGGTTATTATTTATACGTATTAACCTAATAAAACCGCATCCACAGAAGCAGAGTCGGTATCAACAATACAGCTGTGGTGGACACAATGCCTCCAGCGGTTACAATACGTGCTAATTTTCACACAAAGTGTCATGAATATAAAATGTCAGTGTAACATACCGTTCGACTCGTAAACCTTGTGTTTCAAATGTTACATGTTAGCTTGAGATCTGAGACGTATGAGTGCTCTTATTTATGGCGTCTCAAGTTGTTTTTTGCTAGTCGGATACTAAGAATGCCTTTTACTTAATAAAGGGTTAAGTATTTACAATATCTATTTTCTAACGTTTTATGAAAAAGTATGAAGGGCGTTTTCAGACTAGATACGCTCGTTTTTTGAAGCACGTTTGTAATGCGCTGTACGACCGTATACGCATTGCCGAAAGGAAAGGAAAGATGCTGGGTCATTTGATGCGACACGACATTATAAAAAACATCTTGCAAGGAAAAGTAGAAGGAAAACGGAAGAGAGGGAGACCACGAAGAACTTACATAGATCAAATGAAAGAGGGGATAGAAGTTGTGTCGTATCAGGTGCTCAAAAGGATGGCAGAAAACAGAGCAAAGTGGCGTAGCTACACCGACAAGAGCGAAGCTTTTAAATTTAATGATGATGACGCATGTATGCGACGCTAGGTCTAAAAACGCCCATAAACACAAAGTTGTGTTGACCACCCATCACAACCGCATCAGTTATTGCTTTACTTCAAAGATCGACACTGCTAGTTGGTCACACTTCCAACAGGTAAATAAACTTTGCAGGTGTTTCGTTTAAACCCTTGCAGTTCAAAGTCAAGCACTAAGTTCCGTCACATCAAAGTGGAGACAAGATTGTCTGCGACGGATGTGGTTATGTTTACTCCGGTAGTAAAGAACCTACTCTATGCTATTAGTTGAAGTTTCGCTGAATTGTAAGAGGTATTAAATCTGCCTACTTATGTGAGACTTGGCACTCATTTTGATGACTAGAACTACTAGATTAGAAGGGTTTAGTAGAGATAAATTGCTTTATAAATACTTCGAATTAATCAAAAGTGTATCATTACTTATGTTTATTTTATATTTTAGACTTAATGTTTCCTTTTAGTAAATTAATTAAGTATTTTTACGGTTAGCTGATATTTAATGTAATAGAAACGAAGTAATATACTTAGTGAATAAGTAAATGATAGTTTTTATAAAAGTTGTTATTAGTCTCATGGTGTTGCAATTGTATTGTAATAAACCTTATAATTTATCGTAGACTGCTTAAAATTCAGCCAGTAACTTGTTTCATTTCAATACAATAAAAACTTTTTGCCTAAAAACTCCATGTAGTGGAAATAAAAATAAACCGAATAGGATGCACCATTTCACCCAATTCCGAAACGGGACATCATGTTAGTATAGCTCATTGGTATAGCTAATAATATCGCCGGAAATCCACTTTATACTTGGTTGGAGATTGTCTCTCGACTGAATTCATATTTAAATAAAATACGAAGGAGTTTACACACTTATGAACAATAAAAAGATGCGTTTAAAAATCTGTTGATTGTTATGGAAATATCACAGACGCTAACATCGTAATCGTAATTATAGTATATAGTTATGTAAGACAATTATTTACAACATATTTTAGGGCTCCGCACCCAAAGGTCAAACTGGGACCCAATTACTGAGACTCTGTCTGTCTGTCCGTCCGTCTGTCTGTCCGTCTGTCTGTCCGTCTGTCTGTCCGTCTGTCTGTCCGTCTGTCTGTCCGTCTGTCTGTCCGTCTGTCTGTCCGTCTGTCCGTCTGTCCGTCTGTCCGTCTGTCCGTCTGTCCGTCTGTCCGTCTGTCCGTCTGTCCGTCTGTCCGTCTGTCCGTCTGTCCGTCTGTCCGTCTGTCTGTCTGCCTGTCTGTCCGTCTGTCCGTCTATCTTTCCGTCTGTCTATCCGTCTGTCTGTCCGTCTGCCTTTCCGTCTGTCCGTCCGTCCGTCCGTCTGTCTTTCCGTCTGTCTATCCGTCTGTCTGTCCGTCTGCCTTTCCGTCTGTCCGTCCGTCCGTCCGTCTGTCTGTGCATCCGCCTGTCACCAGGCTGTATCTCATGAACCGTTACAGCTAGAGCGTTGAAATTTTCACAGATGATGTATTACTCAAGAGTAGGTACCTAGGCGGAGGAAGCTCGAGACAGAAAGTCATGGCGTATGAGGGAAGAGGCCTTTGCCCAGCAGTGGGACACGAGTGGCTAAATAAGATAAGATGTATTACCGTATTGCCGCTATAACAACAAACTCGATAGCATTGGCTCAAAAAAATACTTTTTCAATTGAATTTGTATCTCATTCAAGTATTTATCTTGAATGGTCTTTTAAGAAAAAATGTAGGAAAACGACACGCGATGTAATGTTATGGTATGATTACAGTTATTACACCGTTTAAACGCTGCAATTACGTACTTTGATGCAACTAGTTGATGATTCATTGAATTAAACACGTATAGATAGTATCTAGGTACTAGGAATAACATGACCTGTATCAAACTTGGTATGAATACTACTACAAGAAACGTTGAATATCTGAGACAGTTTTCAATAGGCATGATAGCTAAAAAAACATTTTTAGTCCATCACATAGATTATTTTAAAATATTCGACACGTATTTTATTCTTCTTTCTCTTAAACTAAAAACGACAAAGATACACTGGATTAAAGTTGTTCGTGACGTTTCGCCCCATTACGATTTTAACCGAGGAGCGACGTCAATACCCCCCACTCTGTAACTTTGATGCTCTGTATCTTTGTATTTAGTTATGTATTTGATCAGGTAAAAGATGTGTTTCAAATATTTTTTAATAGCCTAAAAGACGGACTAATTATTTTTTGAATTTTCGAATGTAGTCATCATCCCCATTATCTATCTGCTTACGTTTTGTACAACTTCCTATTCAAATACATACTTACATACATATCTGTAACGACTCTCTCCCATAGACAGAGACAATTTCGCTCCATTTGCTACGATCCAAACACACTTCTTTCGCTTCATCCAAACTCATCAGCCGCATAATCGAGTTCTTATCGAGTCAACTTATCGACCTATAGCGAATATAGTAGCTATAAGGTGCTAAACATACATACATACATATCCGTCACGCCTCTTTCCCATTGTGGTAGGCAGAGACCACTTCCTTCCACTTGCTTCGATCCAAACACACCTCTTTCGCTTCATCCACACTCATCAGTCGCCTCATACATGCCTGTCGGTTTAGGGTACTCTTGATTTGGCCTTTGAAGGTGCTAAAAGAACCTATAGTATAAGACAGACAGACAGACAGAGTTACTTTCGCATTTATAATATTAAGTATGGAAATATGGAATAGTATGGATAGTATGGAAGTATGGATTTAGTATTAAGTGCCTAAATATAAAGTTTCATGGTTTTATCTTTGAATAATGACGATCTCCCATACTAACTTTCATCCCTTATTACCACCCCCTTAAGCCTTTTTTCGCGACAAAATATAGCCTATGTCCTTTCTCAAGGTCTAGACTACCTCTCTACCAAATTTCATTGAAATCGGTTCAGTAGTTTAGGCGTGAAAGCGTAACAGACAGACAGACAGACAGAGTTACTTTCGCATTTATAATATTAAGTATGGATATAATAACAACAGTAAAACAGTAAACGATATAATAATATTCTGTCTTTAAACAATAAAACAATGTAGTTATAGTTCACCTTCACCTTTGCGTCTCCGTGACATCTTCGAATAAAATAATAGCTGCTAATGTTTAAGTACCTATCTATGTACACAACTGTTTTAATACTTACTTAACAAGCTAGCTATACCTGCGTAGGTATGTATAGAAGTATTTATACCTAAGCACTGGCATTCTAATGTTCTAAACTTTGTACATGAAGTGAATGCTAGATGACTGAATTTCAGGGTAGCAATTCCGCTAAATTAAGTTAAGCGACCAAACTATAGCCAACAGATAAACATTCGACAACAATATGTCACAAATTTGGTATTCTCTTAAGTGCCACGATTAATAGTCGATTAGTAGTCTCTAGAGGGTTTTGTCTACTGTCAAATATCCAAGAGAATACCGTTTGGAACTGCCACTCATGTGACAATGCGGAGTAGAATACCGATTATAGCGTAAAGTAATAAAATGTACGGCCGATCGCTGTCCACTGTCAACTTAACTGTTAAGAGAATACCAAAATGTGTCAATTCATACAATTCGCATTCTAGAGAGACACCATTTTTCATTTGGTAATTAGAAGAATACGGCCCAGGTGGTGGAACCCTTGTTGACATACAATGATAATACATACATACATATCCGTCACGCCTGTCTCCTATCGGGGTAGGCAGATACCACTTCCCTCCACCTGCTACGATCCAAACACGCCTCCTTCCCTTCATCCACATTCATCAATAGCCTCATACATGCTCATCGATTAGGGTTACTCCTAAACAATTTGTAATATCCTAATAATATTATTAATGTCAATATGTTTATACCGATGGATAGATGTGAAGATAATTGTTACTTTTTCACGCAAAAACCACTGAACAGATTTTAATAAAACTCTACAATAACTTAGCTTAGACATCAGACTAACACATAGGGCAGATAGGCCTAGGCTAGTTTTCCAAGTTAAGACTGTGCGTACGAAGTTGCGGTCTTTGTCTAGTAATATTATAAATGTCAATGTTTGTGCTAAAGGATGTGAAGATGCTTGTTACCCTATCATACAAAAACCAGTAAACAGGTTTTAATGAAACTTTACAATATTGTAACTTGCACATTAGAATAACACATAGGCTAAATAGGCCTAGGCTAGTTTTCCAAGTTAAGACTGTGCGTACGAACTGGCGGTCTTCTTGTAGTACTTAGATAAGCAGTCTTAATGCCGATTAGATATTGCACCGAATGCGGTAACACTCGTTGGATGTATAATATATTGACTGAGTGCCGCCCATCGTCCCTATGACTAGACTCTGATTGGAGCTACGAAAACAGCGGGTATAGAACAACTTGGATTATCAAAACATTCAAGATATACAATTATACAAGGAAAAAGTAGCAAGTAATTAAAATTAGTTATATTGTATGTGCTCCTTTTCGTTTGGTAACTTAATGTAAAACTATCAATCAAGTATTTAAGTCTATTTTATAAGTAATCCATTTCTTTAGTTAATCATAATTCATAAGATAAGTGTTTTTATAGCTCGCGCGTACAACACTCGCCACGCCAGATATTGTATAGGTATGTAGGTATTTACCCAATTAGCTGTATTTCTCTTATAAGTAAATTGTAATGTGAATCTTTTAGAGAAATAAACTTATTTAACCGTAAGATACAAAAAAAAAAAAGTAGCAAGTACCTAGATAGGTAGGTAGGTACTAAGATTGGCGATCTAAGTAATGTTAAAGGCCAAAACACACCGGATGCGTATGCGTTGCGTACCTATGCGTAGATGTATGCGCACCTCTGAGTTGTAATGTACGGAACTGTTTTAAAAACTATACTGTAAAACATATCGATAGTAGAAAACTTCCTCTAGGGAAATACTAATAATTATAAATGTCTAATATTATAAATGTCAATGTTTGTGGCGATGGATGTTTGTTACACTCCCACGCATAAACTACTGCACAGTTTTTAATGAAACTTGGCAATATTTTTGCTATAATATATCAAAATAACAAATAGGCTATATTAATTTGAGATATCATGATTTTTTTGCAAGACATGACGATAAATGCTTACGAAGTCGCGGGCAGCGGACCTTTTCTAGAAGTAACTAGATTTGCCTCTTCACAAATCGCTCCCCGCTAATTTCATGGTCCAATTAAAGGCTGGCAGTAAATAATGGTTGCTTCTACTAAGAATCGAACCAAGGACGCCCGGTGCTGCTCCAACTGAGACATACCTCACATTCGTTGCCAACGAATCACACTTTAATCATTGTTTACGTTAACTGACGGTTTACATTTAAATACTCGTTTTGCAATTCATTGATACGGTTAAACAACAGTTGAGTATATAAGGACCATAAGATACTATAAACCGGCCAAGTGCGAGTCGGACTCGCGCAGGAAGGGTTCCGTATAAATCACTATTGATATCGAGAAAAAAAAAAAAAAACTTTTGTTGTATGGGAGCCACCTTAATTTATTATTATTATTCTAATTTTATTATTTGTTGTTATAGCGGCAACGGTAATACATAATCTGTGAAAATTTCAACGCTCTACCTATAACGATTCATGAGATACAGCCTGGTGAAAGACGGACAGTCAGACAGACAGCGAAGTCTCAGTAATAAAGGTCCCGTTTTCACCCTTTTGGTACGAAACCCTAAAATGATAGAAACAGAGAGTTGTATGTATGAAACCATGAAACAAGAGGCTGCCTTTGACTTCGTACGCATTAACGTCTACATCTTGGAAAATAATCATGATATCTTAAAATAATATAGCCTATGTTATTCTGATGCATAAGCTATGATATTGCTAAGTTTAATCAAAATCTGTTTAGTAGTTTTTTCGTGAAAGAGTAACAAACATCCATCCATCGGCACAAACATTGACATTTATATTATAAGTAAGATTTAACTTGTTTCAAATAGGTAGGTAATTTATTTTTTATCATTTATGTACTGTAAACTAAATTAATTCTTCGAAAAATTACCTCTAATTAAAACATAATAAGAAAGTAAATCCAGCACAAGGATCGTTGAGGAGGTGGACACACTGTCGCCGACAGGAGCGGAGATGCCGCGCGTGCCGACACTTGACACGCCGCCGCATTCCGACCGCTGTCCTGCGCGTGAGTTTATTTTTGTAACACTCCTCGTCCTGCGCTACCGATACGCTATATGGATTCGATACTTTACTTTTTTTTAAGAAGTATGAAGAACAATAATAAAAGCGAAACAATTTAACTGGACTTTACGCTCGTGCGGCTTTTTTATTTGACAGGGTTGATGCTGTGCTTAGCTAAACAGCAAAGTGCGTATTTTGAACTGCTTCCATAATAAACGCGAAGGCGAATCAACCGCTAGTGCTTGAAAGCCTAAAACCCAGAATAACATAAATAAAGCTAAAATAAGCAACCTAAATTGTATAAAATCGATATTCCCAAAAACAATCGAATACGTCGTACGTATCAGGATTAAATCTGCGCACGCGACGCGAACAAATCATTGACATTGTTCTTCACTGAGACTGATTGAACCATTATTTGGTTTTGATGTTTTTTTTTAAAACGACTGCACCTACAGCAGGGTTTATGGCCACCTACATTTATTGCGAAAAAAAGGTAAGTACTATAAATCAAGTCAATGATGAAGCGACTGAAGAATATGGTTGAAGCGGAAGAAGTGTGTTTGGATCGTAGCAAGTGCAGCGAAGTGGTCTCTAAGTACACAGGCAGGAGGGAAGCGTGACAGACAGGTATGTATGTAGGTACTATGTATGTATGTATACTGGGTGTAACAGAAAGGGGGTATAAAGCCGAAACACAGCGATATTCCTCATGAAATTGAACAACTTTCCCCAAGGAACATGGGTCGTAACTCGAAAAAAATTTTTGGATAGCCCATATTTACCCCATTAGCTGATCGGACATTTTGTATGGGAAGGCGAATTTTTTTTCCGAGTGTCGACCAATGTTCCTTAGGGAAACTTGTTCAATTTCATGAGGACTGTCGCTATGTTTTGGCTTTATACCCCCTTTCTATTACACCCTGTATATGTTAAACCAAGTCAATGATCGCAACCGACACTACTCGTACAGGTGACACGCGGTATTCTGTTTATTTCAAATTCCAAGTGACAAAATTACGCTGACCCTCAGGCTCTGACAATCAGCACCATATCAGCTCTGATAATAAGCTTTTACCTCATAAGCAGGGGCCCAAGTCTGCTGATTTAAAATAGCCTCAGATGTGTGTTGGCGGAGTGTCAATGGCATTTTCTGACACATTTGGTATTCTGCTAACCAATGGCTTGCACTGATTGCGACCAAATATGTCAAACACTGACATTGACACTCTGCCGACACACAGCTGAGGCTATTTTAAATGAGCAGACTTGGGCAACTGTGTTAAAGTAAGACCCAGAACACACGGTGAAACGCAAGTGCAACGCAACTGAAACTGCTAGTTACTTTTGCAATTACCAGTTAGTTAGACGCAACTAGTTTGAAACGTTTCGTTTCAGTTGCGCCGTGTGTGGTTTTATAAGGAAGTCTTTAGCAGAAACTGCGATGCAACTCAAAAGTAACTAGCAGTTTCAGTTGCTTTGCAGTTGCGTTTCACCGTGTGTTTTGGCGCTTAATCCACGTTTAAACACACCTTAAAAATACTTAAAATAGCTCTTAATCCTGGACCTGCCTCAACTGTTTCCTATAACAGGGATTATCTCTGCCCAATATATTTAACTACTCACACCTGCATTGGCATCATGAGAAACAGAGACAGTAAGTTAACAAATACCCAGGAGTAAAAGAGATAAGTACTGGTAGCTAGGTATTTATGTGTATTTGATGGGAATTCTTTTGTCAGATGATCGTTAAATTGTTGTATTTGCTGCCTTATCGGAACGTGGATTCAAAAAGTAGTTTGGCTATTTATGGCAGCATTCTTTGGGATTCAAGATTTTCTATTCTTCACCTGTCACTTGCCACTAAGTAGTTACAAAGAGCATCCAACCTAATTGGTATATGTTGAAAATTCTTACATGTGAACATTTTGTCCAAAATATTATCGTTTTATAATATTTTTCTCTATCGATTGACGTTAGTTTCATCAGTGGCCGTCAATTTATTTTTCTCCATACTTGCACAAATGGGGCATGTGTAGTGTAATTGATACCGAAAATTTTACTATACCGGGCTCCATAGATAGATAGATAGAAATTCTTTATTGTACACAAAGAAATACAAATACAACTTAAAACTAAAACATTGTGCGCAAAGGCGGCCTTATCACTAAAAGTGATCTCTTCCAGACAACCTTTGGAGTAGGACTAGTTTAGGAAGACTGTAGAGTAGAGCAGGGCAATAAATAAATAAATACTGTAATACTGTATACTGTATACTGCTCCATACAAATATGTTCGATGCCATTTCAGTAAGTGTATAATTGGGGTGGGCTCCAATGATATTCATGCATTCGTAAATTCCTGAGAATTTTGTAAATTAGCAGAGTTGGGCGTCCGCTTATTTACAATAAGTATCCTCAGTTGTGTGTCGGCAGAGTGTCAATGGCATTTTTGACACATGCAGAATACCATCAAAAATGCCATTGACACTCTACCAACTCACAACAGGCATGACGACAAAAAAAATGTTTTAGGCCCATCACATAGTTTATTTTTAAATATTCGACATGTATTTTTTCTTTTTTCTCTTTAACTAAAAATTACAAAGATATACTGGGTTAAAATTGCTCGTGACGTCACGCTTACGTACGATTTTTACGTAAGAGTGACGTCAATACCCCCCACTCCGTAACTTTGATGCTCTGTATCTTTGTATTTATTTATGTATTTGATCAGGTAAAAAATGTGTTTCAAATATTTTTTAATAGCCTAAAAGACGGACTAATTATTTTTTGAATTTTTGAATGTAGTCGTCATCCCTACTAAGGCTATTTTAAATTAGCAGACTTGGAAGTAATGCAATAAATAAGCAAAAACTTAAACATTAAAGTGAGAGAGAACCTTTTAATAAATGTCTAGGAAGGTACAAGACTGGAGAAAAGTAAAACCTGTAATGAAGGCAAAGCAATGTTGAAGCAAGACCTCATGTAGCTGACACACGTTGATTTATAACCGCCGCCGGAATCTTGCAGCTGTCAATCAACGCATCAAACTCCACTCGTTTTTAGGGTTCCGTACCCAAAGGGTGAAAACGGGACCCTATTACTGAGACTCGACTGTCTGTTCGTCCGTCCGTTTGTCACCAGGGAGGCTTAGCATACGTGCCGCGACAATTATCTCACGTCATGCTGTCCTTATCACATTTAAAACTAAAGACAGAGACGTAAGCGTGACAAACGCATGACAACGTCTTGTCACGGAGTGTGTGCTAAGCTAGCATGTTGACTCTCACGAACCGTTAAAGCTAGAGTGTTCAAATTTTCACAAATGATGTATTACCGTCGCCGCTATGACAGCAGATACTAAATATAAAATAATAATAATAATTAAGGGGGGTTCCCATACAACAAACGTGATTTTTTGCCTTTTTAGCTTGATATCAATAATAGCAACTGGTAGACATCATAAGTACATTATATTTATCTCACTAGGCTATTGTTAACCTAGAGTATGCTACGGAACACTTTACGCGCGAGTCCGACTCGCACTTGGGCGGTTTTTAACACGTACAACCTGATCCAGAAGCCTTTTACTACCGTTCACACCTTATAAAGCACTCGTCTGTTTCATTTAATACTTATTAACGTCAGTTAAGAATTATTCATCTACCCGCAATTTATGAACATGTTCCTATTAGTTTGACTGAGTTGTTTTTATTCAGAAATAGATTTAAAATAAATCCTGATGATCAAAAATTTTATGCAGCCTAGCCCTTAGCATACACTCCGTGAGAAGACGTTGCCATGGGTTTGTCACGCTTACGTCTCTGTCCATAGTTTTAAATGTGATAAGGACAGCATGACGTGAGATAATTGTCACGGCACGTATGCTAAGCCCCCAGGAAGGATAAATGGTTATTGAGCCGAAAAATTCTAGAATGGAGACTTCGGATGCAACGTGAACCTTTGCAGCAACTGTAGTCTTCACCAAACCGTTTCACGGTGGAACTAAGTTGCTTTCGACGGAGACGAGTGGAAATCTTTGGGAATTGGGAGACCTTATGCAACAGTGAACTTCCTAAAATCTTGGAGTTATTAGACATTATGGTATTGAGCCAGTAAGATGCCGAGCTCAGTAAAATGTCTATTGGCGCAGACGGTTATTTGCTAACATTATCACCATTGTTTAAAAAAAAAACCGACCAAGAGCGAATCGGACTCATGCAGGAAGACTTCCATAACATTCACTATTGATATTGAGCAAAAAAGGGTAAAATTTCAAGTGATAGTGAATGGGCATGATGACTAAAAAAAATTTTTTTATTCCATCACATAGATTATTTTAAAATATTCGACACGTATTTTTTTCTTTTTTCTCTTTAACTAAAAATGACAAAGATACACTGGGTTAAAGTTGCTCGTGACGTCACGCCTCAGTACGATTTTAACCGAGGAGTGACGTCAATACCCTGTAACTTTGATGCTCTGTATATTTGTATTTATTTATGTATTTGATCTGGTAAAAAATGTGTTTCAAATATTTTTAATAGCCTAAAAGACGGACTAATTATTTTTTGAATTTTCGAATGTAGTCATCATCCCCATTATCATATGAAATAAAGATATTTGAGTTTAACTTTATTTAAGTGTTAATTACCAAGTTGAGAATCACATGATTACCCATAACCTTTTCAGTGACGCTATACAAACACAAAGCTATACTCACACCTATTTACACAGCATTTACGTGCACATTTGGCAAACCCTTGCACACAAAAGTGAGACCTGCCACGTTTGGCATAAAGTCTGGTGACTCAGCCAGCCTACAAACTAAAAATAATAACTCCTAAATAGGTATTACCAAGTCTACTTGTCACGGATTCAAGTGAAGTATCTTATTATGGCTTAAAGTAATGAAATGACTAACATTCATCGACTGTAATCGAGTTTAATAAATGCTTTGTTCAAACAAGTTTTTAACGCCCACTTGTAAATTGTAATCATCTTTTTTGTTGTAGTCGGGTAAATATGTACAGACCGCTTAAGAATGATCAAATTTTATTGAATGGAATGACAAGATAGTATGTTTGAATAGATTTTTTTTTATGATTTTACTATATCTCGCAAAAAATCATGATATCGTAGAATAATATAGCCTTTTCTGATGTGCAAGCTGCAATATTGCTAAGTTTCATCAAAATCTGTTCAGTAGTTTTTGCGTGAAAGAGTAACAAACAAACATCCATCCATCCATCCATATCGGTAAAAACATTGTCATTTATAATTATGTATTAGAAGGTTAATATACTAAGGTTCTTTAAATCTTTTGTGAATGAAACATGACGTGAAATTATTCATAATAATGGAGTCACAAATAGCATTCTATAAATGTATAAAATCCTCCGAATTACCTAAAGTTTCCTCTTAACAATGAGTCGAAGTACAGAGAAGTAATTTTACTCGTAATCAGTGACTGGGTCAAGGTTGCGTTTAGTACGCGATTCAGTATCGAGTAGTCAAACTGCTACTTTACTACCCACACTAGTCGTACGTACTAGTGATGTTAAATGTGCGTGAGAAAATAGAAATTGAATAGTTTTGAGCAAACAAGTTTCCCTTGGGTATCCTTCAGCACTAAAACTCTTTATACTAAGATATAGGTACTTAATCTGAAATTGTATTAACATTTAAAAGGTATAAAATTCAGAACGTAGAAACCATTTGTTGGAATAAATTGATAAATCTGATAAAAAAGAATTAACGTCGTGTCGTGTCCGGAAGTCACATTGCTGGCAGAAGAAATGCAAAGATGGCGTTTTCTCCAACGACAAGAGCCTGGCTCTAAATAAATGATGATGATGGAAAAGAACTTCGTTTTGTTTCTTTTTCCCTTGTGATTAGATCCATCCAACTTTTATACGTAATGACGATAAGCTGATCGATTGATTTTAAATTTTTAAGACCCAATTTCGAAGAAAAATCGGTAGATTTTTCTCTAACATTTATTCAGCAACATGGAATTGGGCAAAGTTCACATATTTTTCTTTTAAATTCCAACGAAATAGTGCGTAAACAAGCACCGTGCGTGTTGGTGCAGGTTGGTGCACACATGCGGCCAACATAAGGTCGTCCGACAGCAATGACCCGTTTCGCCTTCTACGGCGCGGTTGCGAAAAACCGCCTCAACATTCCTGTAGCATCTGTCGTTGAAGGTTGCTGCCTACTGCCTGCTGGGTACGCGGCCGGAGGCTGCCTCTGCCGGCACAAGGGCAATGGATGGCGTAACAGGTGGAAGGAGGAAGTTCTCACTTCCGAAGTTCCGACTTTACTTTCGTCAGAATTTTCGTTTGAAGTGAAAACTAGGAGGTTTTTGTTTTCGGGATATTGTGCGTGGTTTAGTCTCGATTAAGTAGGTAATTAGTTTAAAAAATGCAAGTTGCACATCCCATTTTTTATATCTCTTCGTTGCGACATTCGCTTTTGGTGATGTCCAACAAGCAATAAGCAATTTCATTTCAATTTTTCATTCTTCTATTCAATCCAGTTAAGGTACCTATCTCCTAAAATAATTGAGAAGAATTTTCAATCGGTACCCTAGCTCTTTGTACATTTGTTTGCGTATCTCTTATCAATGTCTTTAGTTACTGGTCCCGGGAAACTAATTGAGTATTAGGTAATTGACGGGGTAGGAGAAACTTATTGTACCTACCATCTCATCATTCATAAATAAGATCTAATTTCATGAATGAACGTGCTGCCAATATCATTGCTGATGTTCGCCGTCAGCTGCTTACTACACTAGAAACGCATCGGAATGTGTTCGGATACGTTCGGTTCCGGTAACGAACGGGGCCGCTCCGGGCGAGCTCCGGTCCATCTCCGGACGCGACGGACGTCTTGCGTCTCCGTGTCACGCGCATGATCCATGTAGGTAGATCGATAGATACATTGGAATACTTTAAAGCACGCCAAGAAAGGCAATACTTAAAACTATAACATTGTGCGCAATGGCGGCCTTATCACTAAAAACGATTTCTTTTAGACAACCTTTGGAATAGGAATAGGTACTTACTAAGTTATTATGTCAATGTTTGTGTCGATGGATGGATGGACGGGTGGATGTTTGTTACTCTTTCACGCAAAAACTACTGAATCGATTTTGATGAAACTTAGCAATATTATAGCTTATATATCAGAATAACACATAGGCTATATTATTTAACGATATCATGATTATTTTCCTAGATATGACGAAAAATACGAAGTCACGAGTAGCCTCTAGTATGCATTAAACATACTCCACTCTTCATTTAACCGCCACAAGGTTGTAATGCAAACAAGTGACAGCAATTGTACAATTTCTATCAATCGCGCGCTGGTTGCGAGTAATTGATTGGATCCAGTTGACAGATCACCAATTAATATGCGCCTGCGACGGCCGCGTGGAGACTTGTTGAGAGATCACTTTGTTTATTGCTCTAGCGCATTAAAGTGTTGCAAATATTATGTTTAACCTTCAATAGGGAGGATGATGGATACATTTAAAAATTGCATTATATTTAGTCCGTCTTTTAGACCGTTAAATATATTGGACAAATATTTTCTGCTTTCTCAAATATATTATAAATAAATACAAGTAAAATGTTAATAGAGTAAGTGAAAATCTAGTTAAAAACTCCTATTATTAAAATTTTATAAAAATTAAGTACTTCACGTCTGCCGCATGCCAGAAGACTTATGGGCAAAAACAGCTACCCAATGGCTACCAACTGCCAAACGGCGTCGCGGCAGACCGCGGAAAAAGTGGCGGGTCGAGCTGGATACCTTCTTGGGTACCTGGGCGGAGGAAGCTCGAGACAGAAAGTCTTGGCGTATGAGGAGAGAGGCCTTTGCCCAGCAGTGGGACACGAGTGGCTAAATAAGATAAGATAAGTACTTACAGATAAAAAGCGCGCGACGTGAATCTCACCGCATACACTCACACGCACAAGTTTAGTCATCGGTTGTATTAAATCACATTTTACGGGAGTCGGTACTGTGTTCGCCACTGTATTAACGTTCGAAGGAAACCTGCAACAAAAGGAAATTGAAATATATCTATAGGTACTTATTTTTGTAGAAGGTAGCAGAGTAGTACTACAGAAGCCTTTAATCATGTTTTGCTGAAAAAGCGAACAAATACCTTCAAAACTTAGTAAATTTTTAAGCATTTCCTTGGCACTAATATGCTTCTAAACTAGGTACAGAAAAACCATGTACCTACTAAATATGTAGTTACCAACCCATAATTCTTATAGCATAGACGCTACCGCCCCATAATTCTTATAGCTTAGACGCTACCGCAAGCTACAAGTACCTCAACTAGTGTGCTTAGGAATACTGAGTGAGACATTTTAATACTTTCCTATAGGGAATACCGATTAAATGCCTTGCCCTCATTTTAATTTCTAGATACATAAAATTCACACGGAAAACATCGACATTAAGTTAATTATATTTGATTTAATTCGTTTCGAGAAGCAAGCAACCACACGCAACTAAGCAGCACCATAAATCCAGAGTCAAAGGAACTCTTTGGTGAAAAACCTTTTTTATTTTTAAAAACAATGTGTCAACTTTTTGACGTTTTGTTTATGCAGTGTATTTTATTTTTTTATTTCCTATAAAAAGTTGTTGGTGCTTGATGAAAAATGATAGATAAAAATTCAGTTTTGTATTTTTATACTAGACGAAAGATCAAACGCTAAAAATAGGCAATATTAAGTATAAGAGTAACAGTGTAGGTGATAGTGTATATTTTTTTAGCACCAGTTGTTAAATGGATGAACGGATTTCAGTGCAGTTTCTTTTTAAGTGTATAAAAGTGAATGAAGTGTGTGTTATTGTGTAAGTATTTCAAGAAAATTTTCATGAAGACTGAAGTTGAAATACTTGGTAAGTCTTTGAACTATTTACTACGTAGTGTTGATAAAAAAAGAAACCTATCTTAGATTTAGGAAAAAACTAGATAGACTCATACCAGCAAAGCAGTGCCACCACCACTTGAACCGAGCCATGCATACGGGCATGTAGCATAGTAAACCTTAAACAATATTTTAAAAACTAAAGATAAAGAAAGCTTTATTATTTCATAACATGGCTTCTGTCATCGAGGACAATTTTGCCAGTGTCAGGGTATGGAAATACACGATATCGGTAAAAAGGACAAAATGGTCGGTGTTGCTAGGTAAATTATCACAAATAAAACAGGATATCATAATTATACAGGCAGTAAAATATAAAATGAAAAAATATCCTCAGTTTCCTTATTATTGACATTGACATTCGATTCGTTGACATATTCTTAGGGCGGCTGTACATAGCAATGAAGTAGGAATAAACTACACGGACTGCTTCAAGCAGTTGAGATTGAGAATTTGAGACCTGACTGCTCGAACCCGCGACCGCGCGGTGAACTATTGAAGCGGTCGCGATCGCGACTGCTTAAGCAGTAGTAGCGGGTGTTGTGTATATGGAAGTGAATGAATCTATAGTTAACCGGTCCGGCTTCAAGCAGTCGGGTCTCAACTGAAGCAGTCCGATCACAATAAAATACAACTTGCGTCAAATTGTTTTAATTTAATATAACGATTTTAAATGAAAGCAATTTCTTGCATTTGGTACTTTTTGATCATAATTACGTTATATTATTCGTGGTAGGTACAATCTTGCTTGCGTAGTTTACGATTTTTCGTTAGTTTATTTTTTTACGTAGGTACCTTGTTGGTACCTACCTTTTTTGTTCATAAAATGGGTAAGTAAGTAAAGGTTTCGAGCGGTTTTAATATCTATGTTTAAATAACTGACCTGACGCATTATTACACTCGTTTCTGGCTCATCAACTATACTTACAAAATCGTTCTTATCATAATTAGTAAGTACGTTTAGTTTATCTCACGATTGAAAAATAATATACCTCTAGACAATGAGTGTACTAGGTGCAGATATGTTATATGCGCGCACATTTTGAAGACTGTAAATAGACCTATATAAGACAACTTGTAGTTAGTCTCACTTAGTCTGAAGACATTTGGAGTATGATTTGAAGTGCTGTCATTCATGTCATTGTAATCATTGTTCGGCACAGATTAAAAACGCCAATCACTATAAAGGTAACATATCTGTGTACCTATAAAAAATCATTACCTCTAACTATGGAAAAAGGCTACTTACTACAAAAGTTACGTAACTATAGAATATTTAAGTTGAAGTGCATCGTTATCATCTCTCTATAAATAACAGACAGAGCTGCGCTGAGTGCAACAGCTATGCACCTTGCACATGCAGACGAAACTCGACTTTACTACATTTTTATAAAGCAGAGTTTTAACTACGAGTAAAACGGGGTGGCGATCAATACCGGTGAGCTTTTTACCCGAAAGCGTCGAAAAGAGGGGTTATGGTTTAAAGCATTGTGTAGAGATTTATTTGGGGTGTCTCCCTTTGTCTGTTTCATAATAAAACATACTTTACTAATTTGTATAGGGATGTAGGTACTTAGTATTTTAAACTCTGTACCCTTAGAAAGTCGCCGTTTTAGACCAAATAATTTAAGAAATCGTAAGCTATAACACATAAATGAGGTAATTAATGATAAAACTATTGTGAAGTTTAAGATTAAATTGTAGACAATGTTTGTGCCGATTGGTGGATGGATGTTTGTTAGTCTTTCACGCAAAAACCACTGAACAGATTTTAATGAGACTTGGCAGTATTGTAGCTTGTACATCAGAATAGCACATTGGGTATGTTATTTTAAGATGTCATGAACCTTTTCAAGATAAAACGATCATGCGTACGAAGTTGCGGGCAGCCACTAGTTTGTGATATTTTTTTAAACAAAAATCAATATTACCAGGAAGTTACGTGTACTTTGATTGTTCCATTCTATTTCTCATATCAAATACATAACAGCCTTTTCAGAAACTGTCGGTTAAACTAGTTTACTTGTTGTGCATACCTTATTTAACTATTTAACATTAACATAAAAAGTATAGCAGAGTAACCTGTTCATAATATGTTACATTTGATTGATATTACCGCCAAGTGAAGCGGGTTGGGCTTGAAGCCCACGCGTGGCCTTGTTCGTGCCAGCTTCTAGCTACTGACTACATGTACCTACATTATAACCACGGATGTAAACTTGAAAATGGTGAATTTTAAAAAGACTTAAAAAAAGGAGTAGTTTCTCAATTCGACCGTATATATATTTTTTAAAATATCCATTAATTTACAAAGCCGTTATTTTATTGTGAATATAGTATCCTTTTATTATAAGCGTTTTAATAAGATTCAAGCTTACGATTTAAAAGTTAAAGAATTTTGTAAACCATATACTTAGGTCATACAAATTTAATTAAATCAGCAAAGGTAAAAATATTGAAGGTCACTCCTAAAAATAACCCCATTTAAAAAATCTAACGCCATGCCAGCAAGAATCCTTAAAACTAATTAAAACCTATCTTTGTAATTATACAACACAAAACAAACAATACATTTCGATAATAATATTCGATTCATTAAATTATTCTTCATCTAATAAACAGTAAGATAATTTAACGCAGATTTATACAATAACAAAAACATCCCGCATAAATATACCTCATATTTTCCCAATTTCCCAGCGACAGTCAATTCATTTCCTTGAATCAAAACATACCTCTATAACATTAACCCACGCAACAAAGCTTTGACGAGACAAAATCAATACGAACCCCTCCGAATTTCCCAAACACATGTTATGAAAATTCTATATTTTCAACATGTCATATCCAATTCTGTATCACAGATATTGAATCCCAAGGTATTCTAAGCACCAGCATGCGCGAGCATGTGATGCTTTTCAAAAATTATTTGCTGATAATAATAGGTACAAGATAGTGAGGAGGTAACTCACAACCTATAAGGCAGTTATGTTACTCCCATCACATGCCGGACTGAGGCCCGCTCGGGCCTTATGTACCCGGCCGCTGAGGCAAACGATAGCGTGTTCTACAAAAGTTATAACAGCGCCAGCTATCATCGAATAGATTGATGTTTGTTATTTATTATATTGGTGCGTTTCAATGGACGGACTCTGATTTCAACCCTCCAATTTCAATTAAACTTTGGAAATGTTACCCCTAGCGCCATCTCAGGGGGAGTGGCGGCAGGTATCCCTACATGCTCCCTTGTTCCCTACATATTACGATGCTGGTGTCTCAATTTTACTACGTTCTAGAGATAGATTTATTTAGTAAACTGGACATTGAGTTAAATATAGGTTTAATTACAGCTAATCTATTAAATTTAAAACATTTTAATTCGTCGATTCATTCGTAAAAAATGTGTGTTTCTGTGTTTATGCCTGAGATTTGTGAAACTTAAATTGAAAAGAGTAACTCTTTAGAGATTCTTGCTAGGTTCTTCTCTGGGGAAAACTGCACTCTTGCGAATCTAGCATTAACTTTAAAAAATGACCCGTTCTAAGTGTTGTCAAAACCTACAGGATTAAATGATTTTTGATTTTTCAATTACATTTTTTTTTTGAAAATAATTTATCCGATGTGTTATTCTGATGTGTAAGCTACAACATTGCCAAGTTTCATTAAGATCTGTTATTGGTATGTGTGTGAAAGGGTAACAAACATCCATCCATCCATACATCGGCACAAACATTGATATTTATATAGGATTTTTAACTTACTTACCTATCTAAAACAATTTAGCAAACAAATCAGAAAGGGAAACAGACCATAAACAATCCACCTCAATACATAAATACAATTATTTAATGACCTGAACACAATTCCTTGAGAAACCATAGCACGATTGTTTATTCAAACTTTGCTTGAAATATTATTTAAAGTGACCGAGGAAAATCTCCCACAGGGCTTAATTGACTCGTCACACGTAATTTAAGTAGACGTATCGCAGATTACATAATATCATACAACAGTTGGTGAAGTAAAAGCAATATCAAGATTCCCAAGCCTCTAGATCAAGAAATCCCTTCTCAAACGACGTTAAGCCCCATTTAACGAGCACCAAACATCACCAAAAACGACTTCAATACAAACCCCAAAAACGTAACAACTTCAAAAGAATCCCAAACAGATAAACTTTATAAAAATGCCATAACGTGGCGCCAAAATATTACGAAACCCCAACGTAAATAGATTCGTGGATATTACAAAGTTATTAAGGATAATTATGGTGAAAATTAATCTCTGGCGCGTGCGTTTGATCTATTTTCCGACGAGGAAGCAAAGCCCTCGACAATTTTAAGGAGATCCCTGACTTGTCACCGCTCGACACCGCATCAATGATTCCAGTACAATAACGTCCCGAGGATAAGTCACAGCGGGACATTTGACAGTCCACTTAACACTAGCTGCATAGTTTATCTATTTTTATATTTGGTCGCGAAACGTAGACACCTTCCGCTACACAGAGCTCGTCTTCCGGCGTCTCCACGCTTTTCTTTCTCCTCGGAATGTTAACTAGGACCAGCGATGATTTAGAAATGGAAAGTTTAAAAATACTAACCGACGCTGAAATATTGTTATGAGGAAATACTTTCCACGCGAAGAGTGATTAATGATGATGGAGTGAGACGCGGTGACAATTACGAATTCTCGGCGGCCGTCTCGAAGCAGGAACTACTCAAATCAAGTGCCACAACGGACAAAATAGCAAAGTATGACAGGCACGCAGTTACTAGGCAGGCATAGATTACTGTTGACCAATAGAATGCAGCCTAGATAATCAAACTACATTATTATTCTTAAGTCGTCCTGGTGGTGTCACTTCTATGAAGTACGGTCGACATAATAGGCATAACGTATTTCGTTTCGTTTCGCTTAAAGTTTCGCTGCGAGTCGGTTCGGAGGTACTCGTGCAGGGCGATCAAGGCCCCACCTCCTGTTTTGGTTCGCCTGACCTTCTCGCCTCACCTACAGATTTCCAGTTTAGTGCTCCGATCGTTCAAACCTTTTTGTGTGAAGGGTCTGCTTTTGTACAATAAAATGTAATAACTTATGTATAAACTGGTTCGTTAAGTCTCGCGTCATATCCATATTCCCTGTGTTATGATCTACGACATCGTATCTAAGTATACCTAGTAAATCAATTTGAAAAATCTCCATTATACCATGTTTCTATTTAAATCTCATGACCTTTAAAATTATGGTATTTTAATATCGTGTCTCTTCAAATTCCGAGTGTCGTCTTCTAAGTTTCCGCCCATCAATACTGTCTCCAATATAATTAACTGCGCTTTTATCTGACTAGTTAACCCTAAAGCACCATCCTCATATGTAAAAACATGTATTGAATTATTCATGTGGTAGGTGGCCCTTTTATCGAGAGCAGCCGATACTCGCGGCTATGCGACAAAGTTGGGAAAACATGTTGCGAGTGCAGCGTGCGTGTTAGGCTGTGTTTTGTAATTTGTTAGGGTAACATCGGAACGGGTTCCCTAACCGGGTTCTGGGTGGGATGTCACTGCGCTGACCGCGACCTCGTCACCGCTCAGGTGTTTGACATTGAATTTCTAATATTTTGGGGAAATGGGTTACTCTACAGATATGTAGGTACTTTATTCAATTATTTGGCTCTGATTTATGACGCTCTTTATAGTAGGAAAATTAAGTTTTTCATCTCTTAAAATTCTTGAGGACTCTGTCAAAGTCCAGTAAAAAATTTAAAAATGTTTGCAGTTATCGTCATATATTTTTTATCACGATAGGGTTCTATTAATTATTAAACGCGTACATTTATCGCCGATGCTTTTCAATTCCGTAGAGTATTTCTTATTAATTGATAAAAACAATCTATTTATTTATCCGACAACATACACTGAGACAATAAAAACTGCGCATTAACATCGTGAAGTTCCACAATTCAATCAACAGTTGGAAACAATAGAGATCATAAAAACATGATTTACAATTTACTCGACAATCAGAAACAAGTCTTGCAATACTTAAAAAAACTTATCTAGAATAATAAAATCCTCTTAATCAGGTTTTAGCTCTCGTTTATGGGAATTTTAAATTTAAAGACCGTTGATGGCATCTCGCCAATAACATCGACTTGGCGACTGCCTTAAAAATCTAAATAGACGTAAAAGGCAATTGACTGACGAATATTTTTTTACAAAAATAGATAAAACGGTAAGTAAGAACGTCAAGGTAGTTTAAAAGACGGGTTTTTCCATTAGATGTATTGTATATTCGATAATTAAAGATGTTTTTATGATAGTGCGTGATGAAGTAGCTCCAGATTATGATAAAGTTGTAATAATTAGATCTACTGACTCTAGTTCCCAAACAATTTTGTGTAAAAAACTCGGTGCTGATTATCAGGAGATAAAATATGTGATTGTGATGATGATAATATTTCAAATGCTGATGAGGTTGATCCTATTGGTGATAATTGCTTGATATTAATTTATATCTATATCTAATGCTGAAAAACTTAAAAATAAAAATAAATAAAAATAGTCAGAAACTTGCCACCTGTTTCATATGTAATATTATTTCAAAGGTAAGTGATAAAATTTAAATAAGCAAAGAAATGTTGTAAACGTATTTTAAAATGTATAAAATATTACATATAGAGACAGATGATCAAGGTAAATTCTGCATATCGCCAAAAGCCTTAATTAATTCATAACGCCAGCGGCATTAGCAACAAAATAATTCGCAACGCTCCACCGTTACATTCAAACATCGCAAGATGCGCGCACGCAGCTTCCGCCTCCAGAAATATTTGAATAAAAATATGGACATACTTAAATGTGTATTTGTGTTTGGAAGACCGTTTTCAAAGTGTGAACGTTCGAAGTTCGAATCACCAGGCACTGTCACACGCGAGAGTGGCGCGAGTCGTGCGCGCGTCGGCGGCGTCGGGTACGCACTGGCGGCAGCAGCGCACGGCGTCCTTCGACTTTCACTAATGATAATACCGAACAACGCGGCTGGATTCAGAAACGCTAAGCCTCCATCCGATGTCCTACCACCAGTAGATATTCCTCCGCAGCCGGATTATCCGTGACACTGTCAAACGCCTGTCTTAGGTCCTTTTGTACAGGGCGCGGTTACCTTGCATAATTTGCTGCATGTTTACTTGAATTAATTGTTTTATTTATTTACATATTCTTATGATAAACTGAACTGCTCTGTGTAATATTTTCATGAGTTCTTGTCTTATAGTAGCAATCCCATTACCGAGCAAGGTCGTCACCAACATTCTTGAAAAGTCTTGTTGCATTAGAAACTTTTCAGTTCTAAAGGGTTTATGCTTAGTTTGTAGCTTCATTAATTTTTTCATTTTATCTTTACATTAGTATAATATGTCTAAATATAAATTAGAGAAAATCGGCAAAAGTAAAGGAATCATAAATTATACTTACACTCCTTCTAATAGTCCAAAAGAATCCTACTTCCAAAATAATTGAGAGAAATAGCAAATCATCGCGCTTGGCAGACACTCCCTACGTTTAACCATGATAAATAAAATAGGCCCAAGAAAGTCACCTTGTATACCCTACACTTAATTGTGAGTAAGGTTTGACATGTACCATCTCGCTTCCTCTTTTGGCGCGGAAAAATACTGTCCAAAAATGTCTGTTAAAGTTCAAGGCGCGGTCTCTGGATATCCTGCACCAAGGAAACTGCTGCTTTTCCCAAAAACGGATAATGTCATGAACAACTTGGCATGGTGGGGCTTTTACATCCTGCGATACCATTTCGAACAATACTATTATTATTAGATACTTACCATATTTTAGGTCGGTATTTTTACCATAACGTTCCTTATTTTTATTATCGTGACATTCCACCAGTGTCCAATTTTTTGGCTACGAAAGGCTCAGTATAAAATATAATTCAGAAAGTACTTACCTACTTATTTAAGGTCTGTATTTTTCCGTCTTACTTAGCTTTTAAATATTGAGAAGGGTTTCTGTTAGTTTCGTTTCTTCAGGCTGATTGGTAGATGCATCCATCCTCAGAAGGACAATGTCAAATAAGAACCTACTACTATTTAGTTAGCATTAAGTAAGAGTAAGTACTTTCAGTTTGTAATAGGAGCGTGGTCGTGTCGTCAGTAATAAACAACTTCAGATGAATTACCTTAAGGTGAATGCGCTAAAAGCAGAAAAATAAAAATAAGGACATAAAATTAATGACACTATAGATAATTTCGAATTAATTCTACGTTTTATTAAAATATAGTACGTACCGTACAAAAATGGAAGCATGAACCTACACCTACGAAACAGCCCTATTATATCTACCATTTAAAAAAAATAATCGATATACAGCGCCACGCTTTAAGTACCTAGTCTATTTCTAGACTTGGTCACACAAATTTGAAATTACTGAAACTCATCTCGAGGTAACTTTAATCACAATTAAAGGCGATGTCATTTATAATTCAGTTCACGAGACATTTATTTAGCTAAGTAACAATATTAAATAATAACTGTATTTAAATATACTTATAAACCGTTACCGACCTATTTACTAGATGTTTAGATTTATTTATTGTGTAATATTAATTGTCAAATAAATTACTATATTACTTTATTTAAATAAAATATTTCTCTATAATCAGTCGCAAATCTGTTTTATATTGTTTTTTTTACAGAATGCCTACTTCTTACACTAGAATCCCTTAATTATTAAAACACATAAACTTGATAATGACTACATTAAACAGATATTCACAAATAAACATAATTATTCACCATCAAAACTTTTTAAAACATACTTCTCTCCGGGACGTCGTTCATAAACTTCGGGTTGATTATGTTCCCTGTCACCTCTGACGACGAACACCACTTCGTTGCTACTGCCTTGCTCGTCTTGGTTGCCAGAATTCTGCTTTCGTTCACCGTCGGCACCTGCTTTGAATTCCCCATAAAGGCGGTCGGACTGAGGGCCAGGAAATGAAAACCCTTTGGCTCGTCCCAAATTCTCTGGTTTAGCTTCTTGTTCGGCTGAATTCAGACCTTGTCCTGGGAATTTGATTTGTTTACTCACTCTCCTTTCCCTGAGACGTCTCCCGTTGTTCCCGGCTCCTTGAGACGCGTGATAACTGTTTTCAGTGTCGGCGTCAACCGCAGAGTACGCCCACTTAGGATGAAACTCGCGATTTCCAAAATACACCTCGTTGTAATCAGAAGGCTGCAGTCTCAAAATGCGCTTTTCTATTTTTTTGTTATATGAAAACTTTTTGGTGTCGTGTGCTTTGGTACCGATATATTTTCTGTTTTCGAGAAATACCATATTTGTTTTAGATCTTTCTTTAGGATTTGAGGGCGAAAGCTCTCTTAGCTTGTATTGGTTCCGAGGGCCGTAGCCGAAATCAGTGTCGTACTCCTTGACAAAGTTGCGGCGTTGAATGTCAGGTGTAGCTACCAGGTTTTGGTAGCCGGGGTACAGACCGTACATATTATGTTTGAATTTGTGCGCTGGGATCGGTTGTACATGCTCGTGGGGGTAGTATAAGCGGTAGCTTGGATTTGAGGCGTCGTGCCCATAGAGTGCGCCTACTGATGGAGCAGATGCGGCTAGAGGTCCAAGTATCGGTCTTACCGGCTTCGGTCTAACTGTTCCTGCTCCCATGGCTGGTCCTAGGAGGCCGGCGAGACTAGAGTGTAGATTAAAGGTCCTTATCGGCAGTCGGGTTCCACCAGCGTACCCTGACTGCGTATATTTGTGGGTCTGGTGCTGCTGGCGCTGGGGCTGGTTGAAGAAGCGGAAGAAGCCGCCGTTGTAGTTGTTGAGGTAGTTGATGAGGTCCTCGGGGTCGGTGGGGCAAAGTGGATATGCGTAGCGACACGCCCCGGGGTTACCCTGTGACGTCATACCGAGGTACGCCGCGCGACCGAATATGAACAACGGGGATGCACTAACGCTGCTGTATGATGTCAACAGGCTGGAAATATAAGAAAATACATGAAACCTTGTTTTTTGGCTAGTACCTTTTGTCAGTTTTGTTTGGAACAGTGAATTAGATTTTTTAATCCAGAATAAAGCTAAGCAACTCCACAACTAAACAATAAATTAGTCAACAAAATATCAAGTGAAACAAAGAAACACTTTCTTAAAGAATCACTTACGTAAGCAAATTTTGGAGTCCATCATTCTGCGTTGATGGAACAGGACCGCTATTGTTGTTGCCCAAGACCCCAGCGGCGGCTTCACAGACCAGACGCGGCACGCAGTGGTAGGTGTCGAACCGGGCGATGGAGGATAAAGCGTCAGTCACTGATGTCAAGGCATCCAACGCCAAAGACGACGGCCGCGAGGGGTAGTAGTTGGGGGTCGGGACTGGTGGCCGCCAACCTTTGGATGACAACAAATTTTATTAAGTACTAGGCGACAAAAGGTATATCCAAATGCAAAAGTTTTAATCACTATAATGTAAACAAGACAGCGCAACCGGTCGTTGTGGAGATCCTTGGGGTACGCTTTTCTCCAGCAGTGGACGTCCATAAGCTGATATGATGAATGTAAACAACGAATTATTTGAATTCAAAACTTACGATATGCATTAGCTTGGTAAACTGGCGCCTGTGAATCCAGTAATCCTGAGTAACTGGGGTTTGTGATGAAACTGAACTGCTTTCGTGGCCATCTCTTTGTTTCTATCTTTGGTTCGTCTTCCTTTTGACGTATTTTTGGATTTACAACATTAGGTCCTGCTTCAAATGTTATTTTAACTGGCCCTTCCGTTATTGGGTTGTTGTTTTCGTGGGGTAGATTGAAGAGAGCGTTTGGATTGGCTTGTTCCTCATCATTAAAAAAGAACTGTTTCTGTCTATTCCTCTCCGGCAGCGTGTCGTCAAATCTGATCTTTCCACCATCTTGCCTTGATTGTACATTATCGTATTGGTTATTGTAGTTCTGCAAGTTGCTGTAAAACGTAAAATAAGACGTTAGCTATCAATAGCCGGGAAATGTTTACAAATCGTAAAAAAAAGGTCTCCAATACGCAATGAATGAAGTTGATCAACTGAAAAAAGAAACGACCTTGGATTCATTAAGATTGTGTTAAACTCATTGATTTAGTATTTGTGAATTACATTAATAAGGATAATGATTTTGTTTAAATACGTCTATACATGTGGTCACTCAAATAGACACAAAACCAAAAACACTATCGTCTTACTTCTTCAGTGGCACAGGTGCATATCTCGGCAAGAAAGTTTTATTCGAGGCCAGGAGTTGAGCTTCACAGAATAATGCAGACATGAGGATGACCACGGCTCTTGCAATGGTCTCCATATTCCAAGAAACACCTTAAAAAAATATAGCTTCAAAATTATATGTTAAATGATATTGTTTACTCGTTTAGTATCCACCGACCTTAAAATATGAATTTTGTAAATTAAAACACATTCGGTTCATCAAATGAACCATTAATTACTGACTGGAAAATAGTACATGCCGCTCTTAGGTAGCTACTTAAAAATCGCACAATAGCCATAGTGTACGCATGTTATGCAATTCAAAGTTCGAACAAAACAATAGTTCAAAATTATGTTTGTTTCAATTATTATAGGTAATAATGGAGTTTTGTAATGAATAATATAATAAGGTGTGGCATCAGCGTGAAAATATTTGGTAAAAATGAGAGAAATATGATTTATTCCGATTGGTCAGGTTCAGTTGAAATGATCTTATAATCCACAACACGCGATTCCGTAAACCTTAAGCGAACGAAATTATCTGCTCAGTTATTTTCAACAGGCGCAACGGAAAATCTTATACCATCTTGAAGAAAAATATTCTGAGAAATTATTGATTTTGGAGATCATAATAAGGACAAAACTGATCATTAAAATCAAGAGCAAAAGAAACAAAACTATTTCGTACATAGAAAATTCAAATACATACTTAAATCGCATGTTTTCATTGTGAAATTTTATTCGCTTCAGCATGAAAAAGTACGCGGTTATACCTAAGTACTCTCACGTCATAATTACGAATGTAATAAAAAATATAACGAACTTACCTTTGCAAGAAAGAAGGACACAAAACACTCGAAGGACGTTTGAACGAGAAATGCGCCTGCGCATAATATCTGCAAGTGTTGCGTCGGCGTTGGAAAGCGATGATATCATTTGCTATAAAAGACTTATACGATGGAACCTTATAAGTAACATCCTGCTAAGTATTAGATAATAAGCAGCAGATTTTGGTGAAATGTCGTGTTTTTGTTTCGTAATTTTAGATGGTAAGGAAACATATCCGTCACGTCTCTCTGGGGTAGGCAGAGACCACTTAGACCCTGAACACACGAAACGTTTCAAACTAGTTGCATCGAGTTGGTTTTCTAAAGAAGTCTATAGCAGAAACTTCGATGCAACTCAAAAGTACAGTTGCGTTGCAGATGCGTTTCATCGTGTGTTCTGGGCCTTACTTCCACTTGCTACGATCCAAGCACACTTCTTTCACTACGGTAAGATTTTCTTTGTAACAATCTTGTTTGTACTTCAGACCAAAAAGGATCTTATTTCTGGGCACTATCTTTTTCCATAATAAGTACCTAACTACCTACTTACCTGAAATACCCTAACTACTCTATAATATTTACTTTTCGAGACACCCAATACTTTTTACAATCAATTTTAGCCGAAACTAAAACACTTTTCCTAGGGAACCTGGATTTCGAGTCATCGATACAATCGATGTAGTGACAACTAATTAAATTCTCTACAATCTTTGTTACCTAGTGTTCCAGCTAATACAACAATTTGTAAGAGAAGACATTTTTTTTTGATTTTCAGAAACGTGTTCCTTGGAAAAGTTGTGTGCTTCTTAGACCCAGGACACACGGTGAAACGTAAATGCAATGCAACTGAAACTGCTAGTTACTTTTGAGTTGCATCGAAGTTTCTGCTATAGACTTCTTTAGAACTTTAGAACTAGTTTGAAAAGTTTCGTTTCAGTTGCGTCGTGTGTGGTTTTCTAAGGAAGTCTATAGCAGAAACTTCGATGCAACTCAAAAGTAACTAGCAGTTTCAGTTACGTTGCAATTGCGTTTCACCGTGTGTTTTGGTGCTTATTGTTACGTGTTGTTACTAAAAACTTGTAAGTAGGTAACATAGGTATTCTTTGTTGTTACTAAGTATTGTTACATCTTAATATCATGTAGCTTAATGTGTTGTTCTGAGCTACAATATTGAAAAGTTTCATGGAAATCTGCTTAGTAGTTTTTGCGTGAAAGAGTAACAAACACCCTCACATACATGTATCTATCGGCACATTAGTTCCGATGATTGAGTAACACTTCCACAGTATCGATGGCGAGATGTGGCAATACAACCAGCCTGATTAGATGACGAAACTCAAGGTCAATGTCTGTCCTACTTGCTCCCGTCACATCGGTCACGATCACGACAGTGACAGCTGAAGATCGCGAGATTCGATAGTTCGGTGCTGTCGTCTTTTACTTTATAAGTGATGTGATAAGGATGATAAAGAAAAATAAGTCATTGATAGGCAAAGGAAGAAAAAACCGAGTGCGAGTCGGACTCGCTTTAGTAGGTTACTAGGTTAACAATGGCCTAATAATAATGACTTCCTACCAATAGCTAAAATTATGATATCGAGCAAAAAAAAGCAAAATATCACGTTTGTCTATTTTTAGTAGGTACTTACTTGTTGTTAAACCAGCAACGGTAATACATCATTTGTGAAAATTTTAACGCTCTAGCTATAACGGTTCATAAAATACAGCTTGGTGACAGACGGCCGGACAGACAGACAGACGGACAGCCGAGTCTTATAAATAGGGCTCTGTTTTCAGCCTTAGGGTATGAACCCCAAATGAAAGTATTAAAACTACACGCAAAACTTACTTTATTTACCTAGTTGTCTTCAGTAGAATTTATGAATTAACTATATTAGAAATAAGTAGACTCTACAATTACTACGAAAATTATAATATTTGTGTTCAAAATAGCAAAGTTAAGTCAAGGATAATGTTGCTATTTCATTATTTTCAACGCGAACCCTCGTAACTTACAGCTTTCAGCTTGCTACCCGATAACAGATGGCGCTTTCAACTATTTTGTACAACGCGGTGTTAAGATTTTTGACCGAGCATCTATAAAGAATTTTCACTTATTATAAAGTTTTGCCAATTTTCGTTCATTTTCAAACAATTTAGGCCTTTTGTAATCAATCAAATAGACCTATGACTCTAAAACAATTTGATAGGAAAGTTTAATGTCTGAATAGGTATCTAAAGTTAAAAACTGAAAAAAATCTCGCAGTTCAGTAAAATAAGTTCATAAAAAGGAAATTTATAAGGATTGAATTTTTTAAGTCATCCTACTCTTTAAAAATCAATCCATTGATAAAAGTTGGAATCACAATATGTTCCTAATTTGTGAATAAGTAAGTACCTACATGAAAATATCAATAAACACCTATTTGGTTAGGTACCTTTGAAACCAGTCAGATCCTCACCGACCTTGAACTGCTGCAGAAGACATGGATCAGCCATGGTCGTGACTGGAAGCCCAGGCCAGCCACGCGCATGCGCGCCGGCATCGCATTAATGTCCATCAATCATATTAAATACTTATTAAAAGTATTGCGACATTTTGTCTGGCTTCTGACGTTTTTTTTTTTCAAGTTTTCTGTATTCCCACTACTGGGCAAACGGTACTATTGGGGCATTATGTTAATTTCGCAATGTAGATTTAAATGTTGATAATTTAATGCGTAAATGTGTTGCTGAAATGAATTAATTTAACCGGAATATGTTACTCAAAAGACTGCAACTATTACAGTTTTAAGTTTTAAGTTCCTTTTTTATTTTAAGTATTTTTTGTTTTATGTTTAATTTTGTTAATTTTATTTTGTTTCTGTACTCACATTTATATTGGACTGGAAATAAATATTTACTTTACTTTGCTTTACTTTACATTTTAAATCTAAAGAAACTGCCTGTTTTGACGGATTATTAAAAGCACTTCACCTGATTCTGAACCCCCTTAAAAGTTACTAGGGTTGTATTTGTAATTTCTCGTGATTCAATACAATTTTACTTAAGTAGTTAAAACAAAACACCATCCCTCATATTAGCGCCACAATAGCGCCTAGTAAAAATATGAAAGCAATTATGACAGTTGCATGGTTTTGCCATTTTTATGAAAACTAAAAACCATATTTTGAATTCTATAGAAAAGCAATTTATTTTCATTATTTATTTACGCATGAAATGGTATTTCTGGTTGTTTCTGTTCTAGTGGAGAGTAACAAGTTCCGCTACTCGTCCCTAGATGCCTGTACTTGTACCCTGAACCGCGGTAACGATGTTGTCAATAGTTTTATACTTAGGTAGGTATCGAATGAAATACATCGTTGCCATACTTGGATCACCACTATTAAGTACATTATATATTACAGCAATTTTTGAAGATCTGCCACTCAGAGTGGCGGGTTGTATAACTCTGTGTGATTTATTTAGTTACTAGAGGTTACCTCCGACTATGTACGTATTTAACGTCATAAATGTTTAAAAAAATCATGATATCTTTAGTATATTGTCTAAAGATATCATGCCTATGGCTATGTGTTATTCTGGTCTATAAGTTATAAAATTGCCCCACATCAAAATCAATTTAGTAGTCTTTGCTTGAAAGAGTAACAAACATTCATTCAACAGCACAATATTATAATATTAGCAGGATACAGTCAGGTTAAAGTACATTAAGCAGAATGTAGGTAGTTAATTCTATCAACGCTCTATCTATTAAATTGTGTTTGTTTCAACAATTGAAATAAGCTACACGATGATTAATGGATACTTAAATATTAAATCGCATTATGAGCGTTTTATGTAATCAATAATAAAGACTTATCATGACAATATGCCAACCTACATTTGTAGGTCTCAAAAATAAGCGTATCAAAAATAACCCACTCTGAAAAGTAGCTAGATTTTCTAATTCTTATTTTCTTTATTCTCTCGCATATAAATAGTTTATTTTCCATTTGCACTGACTTCCGACATTAAAATTCTTTTTAAACATTCATTGGCAGAGTTGCTATCTCTACATAAGTTTGTATGTATAAATGTATAAGTAAATAAAATAAGGCGACTAAGTATTATCTTTATTACCTCTTTAATAAGACGATAACATCTAAAATACGAGTAGATTTGTCTATTTCAATTCACGAAACACTCGACATTAGTTTCACCTACCTAAATGTCTAGTGTCGGCCAAAGAAAGAAAGAATAGAAGTCAGAGATATTCTGTAAGATGTTTGTACTTGTAGACTTTTCTAAGACTGGGCGCATACATAGGTACTGATTCCGGATCAAGGGTCCAAATCAGCTAATTTAAAATAGACTCAGTCGTGTATCGGTAGAGTATCAACGGCATTTTTGACATATTTGGTATTCTGCTAAACAATGGCTCACACTGATTGCGACCAAATGTGTCAAAAAATGCCATTGACACTCTACCGACACACAATTGAGGCTATTTAAAATTAATAGACTATCTAGGCCCCAGTTTTCCGTAATGTTAGACAAGGCGCACACTGTTCTTTTCCGACCGGAAAATAAAACCGAAAAGTATAAATAGTGTGTGCGCCTTGTCAACATTTTATATGCACGCGGATCATTCAGGGTTCCGAATCTAAAACCTTATACGGAAAATCTGATCCGGAATCAGTATGTATTCGCCCAGCTTAAGTAGGTAGGTGCCTATTATCATACCAAAATAATTTTACATGTAAATCATTTATCGCAATGCAACTTACCTACCTACTTACCTAATTAGGTTGCGACGAAACGTGTTTTAATTTAACCTTTGACTATGTAAGGATGAGGAGTTTTTCCTCATACCAAAGCTGCACCAGGCTAGACGAGTCTCGATCGAGCGCGCTTCGAGCAATTCGCTCGTGCTCAGTTGCGTTCCGCCAGTTGTCGGGTTTTTGACGAACACAAAGAAATTTAGACATAGACATAGACATTTACTTATTTCTTACAAACACAGTACAACACACAACACAAACTTAACAGTTCACAATTACATTTTTAAAATAACACACAGATTTATTTACCAAACAAAAAAGGGGAAAAAAAAAGAAAATATACCTAAAATAACAGAAACAAAGACTAAAATAAACAAAAGAAAGAGGTAGGGTGTGTGTTGTAGCGCGATGCAAGGGTGGCTACATCTCAGCATATGCTGCAGCATTACCACAGCGCTGATTTGAGGACAGTGCTCGATGGAGGTTCGTTTTACGTCCACTTTTGACACCGCAAACTACGAATTCGAACGCCTCGACTCGTGCTCGGTTCGGGTAGAGGACAGCTTTACAAAGTTTATCCTTTCTAACCAGTAAGGTAGGTATTATTCAGATTTTCTTGATTAGATACAATTTAAAGGTCATCGTACTTTGATCTTTTAAAGATGCAACGAGGAGGATTGCAAGTAACCAGACTTAGGGCCCACCTACAGATAAATTTTAATTGACAGATATTTTATACCTGTCTCTGTCTGAAACGACATGTTTTATGAAATAGATATAGGTTTATCTGTTAGTTATATTTGGTCTGTGGGTGGTCAAATAGGCAGTTGGTGTAGTTAATAGGTCCCGGTACACTTGAGCATAATGCGATTCCACCGCATGCTATCGCATTATGCTTTCTGTCTCGGTCTAGCAAATGGCAGTTCTAAGCGACAGAAAGAGAAAGGGCGACGGAAAAAGGCGATTCCGTGCTGCCAGATGTGGTCCAACCCTTATTCAACGTTATGGGGGAAAATTGGGGTACAGTCTAGCCATACACATTTGAAACGGTATTGTTGGCTTGCTCATTTCATCAAAGTAGTCATACATTCTTTTTTACCAAACGGCTATGTTGGGTATACTTAATTTTGTCATAACTTTATTAGCCAGTCATCTTTGGATTGTCAAAATTTGCAAAATGGCGCATCTGTGGCGGAAAATTGCAACAAATTTGCAAATGCAAATTTTTTAATTTGGGTTAGTAACTTATAAGTAGGTACTATTATAATAAGCAATAATAAATCTAATATACGATTCCTTTCTATATTTAGTTAGCCAAGATCCCACTGCTGGGCAAAGGCCTCCTTTCCATTACGAGTATAAAAACATAGAAGTAGATATCAAACTTATATATAACGTAACATTGTATTGTAATCTTTATGAGTCCTAATTGAAATTGAATTTTTAATTAAGCATTGACGGTAAACTGAAACGCATTAGCCTGCTGCAGCTATATGTAACCGTTTTCAACTTCATTCATATACCATAGTACTTATATGAACTCCCAGCCTTCAAAGTCCCGCCATATTTTTCTAGTCACAGATCTAAATAAGTACCTTAGTATATCAATGCATGTCATGTACGTATGATGATGTCAACCACAATCTTAAATAACCTAACCTTTTTATTAAAAAAAAACCCGACTGCGTTTAAAAAACGTATTTTTTTAAGACTGTAGGGCGTGCGAAAGAATTATACATGCAAAAATACATAGATACATACTCTCGACAAACATAACCTTCCTTCTGGCGCTGTCGGGTAAAAAGTAATTCTAATTTATCGAAGGAAGAGAAGAGCAGAGGACCTCTGCTCTTCTCTTCCTTCTTTATAATTTCCTGTCGTATCAGGTGACCCAACACCAGGTGTTGGGTCAGACACAACTTGGTTCAAAACATCATGGAAGGAAAAAGTGGAAGGTAAAAGACCGAGAAGGACGTATAGTTTGTGTCGTATTAGGAGGCCAAACGAAAGGCAGGAAATGTATCGGAATGGCGTAGGCTCTACCGACAAGATCATAATAATGATGGTGGGTATCATTTGTTATGTTAATTTTGGACATTAACCAAGCAATTTGTGCAAACAAAAAGTTCCCTCATAGATAGACACCTGTTGTCACATAAATATGAAATGTTTTTATATTTTTTTAGGGTTCTCAACTGCAGGGTATAAACGGTAAATAGGTACGAGTATGTTAACACTAATGTAATTATTAAAAAGTTAGAGGTAGGTAGGTACGTAGTGCCCAATTTATTATCATTTAATAGGTAATTATTATTCGATATGAATAAGGGTAACACTTCGAAGTTTTTTTTTTGGAATAGGTATTTTAGATTTGTAAAGCTTTCAAATACAAATATTCAAATAATATAAAAGATAAAGGAGGGGCTCCTATGCAACAAACTACTTTCTCTTCTATATTTTTATTTCTTTTTATTCTTTCTTTTCGTTTTGTTTTAATCTTATTGTCAAAAGATAATAACAATGTTGAATAGAAATGAGCAGCCTTGGAAATAAAGACGTAAGTCAAATTATAATTCTAAGGCAACCTAATCTATGGCCAGGCTCCACCTCGCTCGACACGCGCTCGCACGGTTTTCCTCCAGTATCTCTACAGTCGCCAATTTAAACACAACACTTACATTATAATATATTATTTACATTTAAAAACGTTCGCGTTTGATTCATTGTTTCTGCCTCAAGTTATTTTAAAGGTTTATTGTTTTATTTATTTAAGAAGATTTTGCATGTGGTAAGTAGTATGTTTATTTTTATTTAAATATTAATTTAGTTTTATACAGTTTTTCATACAACATTCAAAGATTTCTTTTTATACTCAACTTCAAATTGTCTTATATTTTTCCAAGTAAAATATGAAGTAACATAAATAAGGTGATTGTGTTTAGAAATGTGCATTGTTTAAGTGGTCCCTCCTCGAAACTTGTTCAGTGTAATAATTAGGTATCTAGATTTACCTTTTTTATACATACTTATTTGTGTAAAGAAAATGTTTTCAAAACATCTTCTTATGGGCGTTAACCTTTCACCAAGCCATGGCTCGCGATGCTAAGGAACAAATTATTCCTATTTTATATATTCAGTACGGAAAGTGGGTACCTAGATTTTTCCAAGTGGTTTTTCTTTCAAAAGTTCTACAATCATAAGTAGGTACTTTATTCTGATCATTTTATAAGATTTTAAATAATCATTTTCCTAAAGAAAGTCCCTTATGCTGCCACGTGTAGACTTATAATACGACGTCGTATTCCAAAAAATAGTTTGTCAATCTCAGTCTAATGAACCTCAATATGTCAATGATTTTTATAGTAACTCTAGGTGCCTATGTAAAAGTCTCATAAAGGATATTCAAAGTTTCGCCACTTAATATGCACTTTCCATAACAGTGAGTGTTTATTATGAAGACTTAAAAAAAGTCCTGCGCATGACTGTGCGTTGATCGTCTTATGTTTTCACCATGTAAATATCTAGATTCTAGAGCATATTAAACAAGTCCTGCGCAAATAGGTGATCTGAACGAGGCTGGCCATAATCTCGTAGGATTCAGGTCACGGCTAAAGTTTGATCTGGTCGGAGGACTTGTTCACATCTGAGTTGAAGGTCTTAACACCAGGTTTGATAAAATCTAACGATTTGTCGACCTCTTTATCTATTAACGTCTCTCGCTCATTACAAATGCTCACAACCTTTAACGACCTCGCGTTTTTATTAAATGATTTATTCGACCTCAACTTTTTATTATTATTTTTACTATAACGATTGCTGAGTGATTGTTATGGCTGTTATTAATAAATTATATGCAGTTTTGTATTGCGAAATTATTTTCAATTTGATAGGTATTCCAAGGTTTTTATAATGGGAAGGTAGATTTGTATCATTTGCCTTGTGTTTACCAGGTACTAAGTAAAAACAACTCTTCTTCTGAACAATCCAATATTTCTTAAGAATGTCCACGGAAGAGTTACGAGTATCTACACATTATAATACCTACACGACGCTGTGCGACTATATTTTAGTACTTAGGTAAATAGGTATAATTTGAGGGTTCCGTACCCAAAGGGTGAAAACGGGACCCTATTATTGAGACTTGGCTGTCGGTCTGTCCGTCCGTCCGTCTGTCACCAGGCTGTATCTCATGAACTGTTATAGTTAGAGCGTTGAAATTTTCACAAATTATGTATTACCGTTGCCGCTATAACAGCAAATACTAAAAATAGAATAATAATAATAATTAAGGAGGGCTCCCATACCACAGACGCGATTTTTTTGCCTTTTTTTGGCCGATATCAATAGTGAATGATACGAAACCCTTCCTGCGCGAATACGACTCGCATTTGACCAGTTTTTTTTCAACTTGCTATGCGCTATGTCATCATATTTTAAACAAAAATAGGGCAATTCAATAGCAGTATCAGCATAAAACTATATAAATATTCGCGCTATACCCGTTTAACTCTGAAGGTCAAACATAAATACATTTACATTAAAATTTTTGATCTAAACAATAGGAGAGATGAATAGGTAATAATTTATTAATGTCATCCAAAACTTGAACTTTAAAACAAGTTCGTGTAGGTTTTTTTTTAATTTGATTATTGATTACCTTACTTCATCGTGCATCCTTTTTGTGCCTTTTATGTAGATATCTATTTTGTTATTTTCTTTATAAATTAAATTAAAATAGTGATCAAAAATGATTCACAAAAGGTAATAAGCAGAGAATTTTGCCAATACATAAATAATAAAACAATATAATTAATTAGCTTGCTTTATTATTCTCTTTTTATAAATTAACAATAGTTTAAAATTACTAATATAGTTACCTACACGTTATGGTTATCTTCAAAGAAAGCAGGTACTTGTGTAAATATTTATAAGTACCTAGGTGTATCCATGAAATGAGTACAAGTGACACTCACTTATCAAAATGTACTATCCACATCGCGCGACTTAATATCTGGCCTCTAAAGATATTGCCTTGAATAAAAAAATTGCCATTTCTGTAGTAGTCTTGCAGTTAATACATATTCAATGATAAAGCTATTTAATGTCGTTGACTCTTAAATATATACTTACACAAATTAGTATTATGTATACCTACCCTTACTTTACTGTTTTTTTTTTAAATTAAGATCCTTCACCGAGCTGCATACAGGCATACATCGCCGATGATCCAACCAGAGCTGCTATGTTGCTAGTGACGTAGTACTTAAATGAAATGAAAACTCTATCAAATGTAGTTCAAAACTTATTTTCGTACTGACTTGAGTAGTCATTTGGTTTTATTCTACAACTCTTTCCTTGAAAGACTCTCGTTTCAACAATTTGTTTATTTTGATGACAATTTCGCCTAATGGATATCATACCTACATGAGTAATCATTTAAATTTCAGATTTACAACACTGCAAATCGAGATGATATTCACAACAAATAAACAAACTCAAATATAAACGCGCGACCTTGACGTAACATCTCCGAAAAAAATTAAAGAATGATAACTACTTTTGAAGTGGCACTTGTTTTATAAAAACAATAGTTATTGAAGTAAAGCATTCATTGAACCAAGATGGTTATAAAAAGTCTACCAAAACTAACAAGGGACACAGATTCGCAACCGAAAGAAGACAACTTTGTGAAACTAGTCGGACATTTTGGAAAATGGCAGCTGTTTATATTCCTTTTAATATTCTTGATTAAATTTCCATCAGGATGGGTCCAGCTGTGTATAGTCTTTTTAACATCGAAGCCTTCATTTTGGTGCGAGAGTTGGAAGACCAATGTCACTCATGTGGGGGAGAAATCTAAGTGTTATGATGATTGTGCTGTGTATGGATACGATGCGAGTCCTATGGAACAGAATATAGTGTCGGAGTGGGATCTGATCTGTGATAAAGCAAGGTTGGCGAGCTTCACTCAGACTATGTTGCAACTTGGCATTCTGATTGGCAGCGTGTTCTTCGGATTCTTAGCTGATAGGTCAGTAAAACATTTTACAAGCGTAGAACACTCTTCCAGCTTCTTCAGTCAATTTGATAACGGACTTTAATCTTGCAAATCTCTTAATCTATCAAACGTTCACACCGACTGATATGAAACTCAGACGCTTTGTTTACCTTATCATTGAAATAATAATATTATACAGCTCAATGAGATAGAGATAAGATTGCGGTACACTACTAATCTTTATTTATATGGCGTCTCGAGTTTATGTACATAAACAAACGACATTGAAGGGACTGTCCAAAATTAGATGATCACCATGCAGATAAAACAAAAAATTACCAAGTTGAAAATTTTCTAAATCCGTATGATTCATGGAAAGTTATGGTTGTAATACTGTTTCAGATACGGCCGCAAGCACACTTTTCTGTTAAGCATCATCATGTTAACTGGGTTCTCCCTTGGGGTACCTTTCTCTCCCAACTACGTCGTGTTCACTGTCCTCCGGTTCCTGATCGGCTTCGCTGTCGCTGGCACTATGGTAGTCTCCTTCGTTATTATCATGGAGGTTATTGGGCCTAAGTAAGTTAACCCCAGGAAATTATTACCTACCATATTGATTCGCTCTATTACGAGACTTATATCTTGTTGCTCGGAAATTGTTAAATATATTCCACTAAAGACAAAGTAAATGGATCTAAACGTTATTTGTGCAACAACGTACAAATTAGATGATAAAAATATGGTAGATGGTGGTTGGTCCTTTATGTATCTTCGAGCGGAATTACCAATTGAGTGAAAATATTTGTACATAGAATAATAATTAAACATTGTGTTTGCTGCTTAAATGTATTTATGTACCTAAATGTATTATTTCTTCAATCGTTTCAGGTATCGTGAAATAATTGGCTGCTTATACCAGTTTCCCTTCTTCGCAGGACATATGTCAGTAGCTCTAGTAGCGTACTTCTTCAGATCATGGGATGACTACCTCCTGGTGCTGGGCATCACTAACCTGGTCTTTTTGGTGTACATCTTCACCGTGAATGAGTCGCCGAGATGGCTTCTCAGTGTTGGGAGGATTGATGATGCTACTGTTATTATCAGGAAAGCTGCTAAAATGTGAGGATCTATTTTATATTCTAGTAGGTTACTGCAATACGTTAAAGTGTGGAGATGAAATGGCGATTTTTAATTTTTATTAAGCGATTGTTATCTTCTGAAATGTTGAATATCTATAACACCATTCGAATTAATCTTGTCACCTTTATAATTATTTTCTTCTTGTTTATCTACTTAATTTATTACTCCTATAAGTAGTCTTTGAATAATTTTCACAAAACCCTAATCAGCCCCTTTAACGTCCCCACTACAGGGGCACGAGCCTATTCTATGACATCACAACTAAATAACATTAAAACAATCTTATAACACCTTTCAGGAATAAACTACCAACAGAAAACCTCGAAGAAACCATAAAAAAGGTAGCACTAGAGATGCAATCAAACTCTGATGCACCTAAACTAAATTACTCTGCGTTACTACGACCGGAACTGCGAGTGAGGACTGTCTGCTCTCTGATCATTTGGCTGGTCGCGGGACACACCTTCTTCGGCTTCAATCAGTATATCGGACAGACCAGTCCTGATCCATTCATTAGTGTAACCGTCGCTGCACTTGTGCAGGTTAGATTCTATAGATTATGGTATTTATATTTGGGTATAGACATTTTCTATAAGAAGTTTTAGATCATTCCTTTACCATAGACTATAATTATGTGGCTTTATTTTTAACTCGTTTATTGCATAAATGAATAAAAAAATCTTTAAAATTCCAGGTCCCTGCCAACTTCACAGCAATCGTACTAATGAGGCTAGTCGGGAGGAAGACGACGACAATAACGAGCTTCGTAATATGTGGAGCCAGCATCATTGCTTTAGGGCTCGTCCCTCAGACCTTCTGGCTGACTCTCACACTAGCCGCGATCGGTAATGGCTTTGCATCCATTTGTGCTACCTGCATCTACGTTTACACCTCAGAGCTCTTTCCTACTGTAGTTAGAAACATGGGTATTGGAATCTCGTCAATGGCTATGAGAATAGGATCGATGTTGGCACCCTTCGTCGCCAGTTGGGGCACTTCAGTATTTTGGTTGCCAACCGCCATTTTGGGAACTGCACCTATTTTGGCAGGAATGATAGTTTTCATGTTGCCAGAGACGAAAGGAAAGAAATTACCAGACTGTATTGAAGATATCAAGGTTGATAGTTAGTTTTTAAGAAAAAGTTAACCGTAGGTACTTACTTTTAAATAATTAATTTTATTTTGTCTTAGTATAAAATGATAAATAATTATTTGCATTACAAAACTTTTAATTGTTTTAATTTTATCTTTGTATTTTATACACAATTTAAACAAATACTTCCATCCAATGTTGAAGACCTAGACGTTATCAAATGGAATCACCTAAAATATTTCTGCATCAGATGACTAGGTACACATATATTTCTAAAGCAGATAAATTACAATTCAGTCGGTATGGAGTTATAGTCGATATTACTTTAAGACTCATATCAAAAACAGCGTGCAAAACAGAATATAGTTACAAAATGCACCATAATTTAAAGGGCATATTGCAGTCCTATGATAGTGCTTCTTGGATCTGCTTTAGAACACTAGATAAGATAAATCTGGATTCCGAAGTCAGCGTAGCTTCAGTCAGTTAATTTGCTTTTACTTTTGTTAACTTGTTATAATTTTGTTTTTATTTTTATTTTGTTTTATATTTCTGACGCATTCAAGTGTAATTTTCGGTTACCTATGAATAAATCTCTATTGAACTTGAACTTGAACTTGAAATATTTGTACTTCATAGTAGTCAGTAGATGCTGATCAGTCTGCACCGCGCTCTCCTAGTGCAAACGGGGACTTCGCCGCTGTCCGCAAGTAGTAATTGCCGCGAAGTCTGAAAGTTAACAAAGTTTAAGAATATAATCATCATGCTTTAATTTTGGTCACGGCGATGCGAATTTTAGAACTGTTATTTCCAAAGCATAATATGGCAGAGTAAAGTCTCTATTTCGCTTTTTAGGGGCCCGTATCACCTTTTACTGATACAATTAATCTGAAAGTTTATACCTGTCTGTCTAAATCGTCGAGTTTTATGAAATAGACATAAGATTTATCTGCCATAATTTTTTTATCTGTAAATGGTGAAGCTGTCACTAAATCTCCTTAAAAAGATTAATTCAAACTAATGCACTTGCAATATGCAAAAATATTAATATTTTTATAATATAATCAAAGTAATTAGGCTGTTCTGAAGTTATTAATCAAGGATCAACTTACTCAGGACTGGCTTTAAGCCCCATGTAGACGATCTCGTTGTCGTTGCAGCGCCCACGCAGGAATGAATCGTACGAGTCGCAGCCTCGCGACATGAACTCTCCACCAATCACTGACTCGGCCCAAAACTCCCACGAACGCCAGTGGCTGCAGAAATCTGAAATAGAAGGAATTGGCTCTTAGTGTGATGGATTTTTAGAAAGCTATAATATGATTTTAAGTAAAAGAAGAAGTTAGGCCATCACATCAGTTAAATCAGAAGAAGTTCAAATAGCCGAGTAGAAAAAACAAATTTTCTAATTAGGTAAAACTCATTGATTAATTCATTTAATTCTGGAAGAAGTGGTCTTTACATTTGTTCTCTACATACTTCAATGGGAGAGAGGCGGGACAGATATGTATGTTATTTCCGGAAACAGCTATTGCCAATGTAGTTCAGAAAAAACAAACCAAGACTTATGTCCAACAATATCAACTCACCCTCAACAGTGAGCGGAATAGTAGCAGAGACGCATCCAGGCTGCTTAGCTTTGCCCTCATTAGGCCAGAAGTCCGCATGGCCCGTAGGTCCTGGGGCCCCAAACCCCCCGCCATCAGTGTGGATCACATCCACGAACGAAGCATCTTCATTAGACATCGGGAGAGACAGTAACGCTGGGTAGAAGCCAGGGTAGGCCGGGTCTAAGCCTGTTATTCTGGAAAAATCATTTGCATTTTAAAATAAATGGACTTGGGTCAATGAAGTAAGCGAGTCAAATTAAGATATTTATAAAACATTGTCTGTCGCACAGGCAATATTATTAGCAAAGAAAATCCATTCACTATAAGGACAGTGACGTAGCCTGAGAGCCAAGTACCTTAAATTCTATAGTCGCAAAGCATGTGTTGAAAACGTTGAATGAAATAATACTTACCAGTGACAGATCTCTACAGCATATTTGATTAAATACCTTGGGACTTTAAATCCTCTCCGAGCGAGGTCTCTAGCAGCAAACGCGACGAGGTGAGCTCCCATGGAGTGTCCGACAAGATGCAGTCCTTCCAGAGCCAGGCCATTCTTCAGCAGTGTGGATAACGCTTTGGCTGTCTCCACACCCATCTGTAAACCACCCGATAAATTCAGTTGTCAGATGTGTATTTTCACATCAGTTGAAACGTCTTGTTTAGTTAAATGCGTTATGCGATGCTTAAACAAACATTTCCACAAAGCTAATCTACCTATATGACCAAGATTTAAAATTTTGGTCAACTGCGTACAGATATATTATATTTCTATGTATGCAGTTTTTCTTTATGGAATACAGAAACTCGTAGAAAATAATTAAAATAGATATATGAATCCACGTGGTAATTTTCCCAATTTAAGACTTCAATGGTGGCTGTCTATTAATATTATCATTATCATCACCATCATTTTAGCCTATAGCTGTCCACTGCTGAGCAGAGGCCTCTCCGATTGAAGGTTCTCCAACGCGCCCTTTTCATCGCCACCTGCATTCATCAAGACTTCGCGTCTATTAGAACAGTGAAAGCATATCAAAAGGAAATATCTAAAGAGACAGAATGTGGAGGTAATATTACCGGCTTAAGATCCAAAGCTACTGCGAAATAGGTCCCAAAGCCGAGGTTGGCCCAGTCCAGGAGAAGGAAATTGTAGTCACCGTTCTGCTGGTATGCGCGTGCCACTCGAAGCACGCTCGCATCGGTTGACAGTTCCACGTATCTGTGTACATTAAGAAATGTTTTTTCATCATCATTATCATTGTCATCATCATGATCACCATTATTATCATCTTCATTATGATCGTCATAATTTCAGCTCATAGCTAAATAATTTCCTTTGGTCTGTGTTCATAAAGATTATTGGAGGATTTTATCCAAGCACTTAAGACTTTAAGGGTATCTTATAGCCCAAGATAACTCCATATACCATAACAGTAGCTAACTTAAGCTATTTATTACGATTACGAGTACATAAAGTACCTATTTATTCCCATCTCTTCTCTCATTTTCCCTTTTTTGACGAGCTAAGTTATGAGATGTATCTAAGTGAATACATTACCCGTGCGCGTACAAAACAGTGGGTCTTTTCGGGTCAAAGTCAGGGTCAGAAAGCAGCCGCTTAGCTTCTTTGATGCGGTACGACGTCGGAGCTATTGAGTTGATCCTGAAAATGTTAAAATATAACGGATTTTAGACAAACGTCCTCTAAGTAACCCTAGATGAGACTCAGTGGAGTCAAGCGACATTGCCAATTCGATGTGGAGGTCTCGGGATACGTTGCGCGCGTGACGTGGGCTTGCCAGCATTCTTGGCTTCGGCACATGGGGTCTCAAATCTCGTTGCTCTTTTACTCCATTCTAATGGTGGCGAGACGAGCATCCCTTTTGTGTCGGACGCCGTGTCGGCTTGGACGTCCCTCAACTCTGGTGTGGCTATCCCTGAGGCAACGCAGATTCAACACTCATGGGATGAGGTAGGAGTGAAGCAACTCCAAGATCAATTGGTAGAGAGAGCTGCAGGATCCGATAAGGCTAGACTGCGAGCTGTGTCGCAGCCGGAATCAGGGGCATGGTTACAGGCCTTACCTTCACCTCATCTGGGCACTTTACTTGACGACGATTCTCTGCGTGTGGCGGTGGCTCTTCGCCTGGGCTGCAAGGTGTGTGAACCCCATATATGCACCTGTGGTTCTATGGTAGGGGCCGATGGCCATCATGCATTGAGTTGTCGGCGATGCGCAGGCAGGTTCTCGCGACACCATGCTCTGAACGATATAGTTCGTAGGGCCCTAATATCGGCCAACGTCCCTTGCACGTTGGAGCCCCCGGGACTCAGCAGATCTGATGGGAAGAGACCGGACGGGCTGACTTTGGTGCCTTGGAGGAACGGCAAGTGCCTTATTTGGGACGCAACATGCGTCTGCACGCTCGCCGCCAGCCACCTGAGTCGCACCATCCACTTTCCGTCGGCCGCCGCTGATGACGCCGGTTGCAGAAAGAGACTAAAGTACGCGTCTCTAGAGCTGCTGTACGAGTTCGTTCCGTTGGCTGTGGAGACTATGGGCAGTTGGAGTGGTGAGTGTAGGTCTTTTGTAAAGGAATTAGGTCGAAGACTGAGTGATAGAACAGGTGACCCCCGTTCGGCATCGTTTTTGGTGCAAAGGTTGGCCATCGCCATTCAACGTGGAAACGCGGCGAGCGTCATGGGCACCTTTGCACCGGGAACGACCAGGGGGGGTTTATTTGATTAATTATAAGTTTTGACATTTGTATTTTATTATAATAATTTGTGTTGAGTAATAAATTTTTTCTATTAATGTATTTATAGTAACATTTGAGTACTGAGTTTAATTGTAAACAAAACGTGGCCTTAGTAGGTAATTGAGAATATATTTTAAACGATGCTGTGGTTAAAGTTTAAAATTAGTTCCCTTGGCATACAACAATGAGGTACCTACTCAGAAACGAGAAAAAAAAATACTTTAAAAAATAAAACATGGTTTACTTAACTTAAAACCCTGTATAATCGTCTTTCTTAGATAGTTCTTCACATACATACATACGTATCGGTCACGCTTCTATCCCATTAAGGTAGGCAGAGACCACTTCTTTCCACTTGCTCTACGATACCATGCTTCTTTTGCTTAATCCACATTCATCAATCGCCTCATACATGGTCGTCGGTTTAGGGTACTCCTGACTTAGCCTTTCAGTAACAAGTTCCCGATTTGATCGAGGACCCGTTCGTCTGGTTCCTTACGTTTTCTTATATTTCTAATTTTATTAAATAAGTAGGTACGTAGTACCGTACTTACCCGTAATGCCTAATAATGATGTCACTCAAGGTAGCTGTTCTTCCCGTAGGCACTGGAAAACAAATTAAAACACCAATTAGATATTTTCCTTCCTTTTAGACAAGATTACTTTTTGAGGGACAAACCTAAAATTGTCGTGGGAACACTTCTGTTTCCATAATATCTAGATATTTATCTTTATAGGCCGCGGTTATTTTATAAAATACTTTAATTAAAGTATAAAAGCTGAAGCTCAATATTCTTCTGTAGATTTGATGTAACAACAAACACGTCATCTGTGAACATTTTAAGTAACTCTAGCTTCCACGGGTTCATGAGATACAGCCTGGTGACGGGCGGCCAAGTGTTGCCATTTACGCAGAGTAGGTGTCGCACAAACTACACAGTACCTATTGATCGCCTAAAAACTAGTATATAAGCTATCTGAAGGCATAACGTTTATAATGCCTGGTTTTGAACCCAGCGATAGGACAAACATTCTGAAACCATCCACCACGAAAGCAACGAAAGTTCTCCAAAATACGGATAGATTTTTTTTTTTTTTTTTATTGTGAAATATCCAACAGCACAATTAGTACATACAAAAACCATATTACAAAAACATTATACAATAGCCAATGACAGGATATCAGCCAAAATAATATTATGATATACAGAAAGAAAAAACAATGTGATGACGTACTCGTACAAATATCATATGCTTAACATAGGTATTTTGTAAGATTTTAGACATGCAGAAATATAAACAAAAAAATGATTTTAAAACTCGTGTACCTACCTGTATAAAGTGTGTGTGTGTGTATGTATGTGTGTGTGTGTGTATGTGTGTGTGTGGTGTGTGTGTGTGTGGGTGCGTGCGTGTGTGGGTTGCTCGGGTTTGTTTGCCTTTTGTAATTTAGGGTTCTTTAAATTTTTTTAATAACCTGGTTTTAAAAACAGGTTTAGAGGATGCATAAATATCAATGTCACTGAATTTTTTATTGTAATTATCGGCCACTCTGGAGAAATATTCATTCCGGCTGTAGTTTGTACGACTTAATGGTACGTGAAAAAATGTATGAGTATTATGTCTAGGAGAACGCTTCGGGATATGTAATGAGACCAAGGATGTGAGTTGTGAACAGTCGAGATTAGAATTAACAATATCATAAAGGAAATACATATCTAAAAGATTCCTTCTATCCTGGAGACTAAGTAGTCCATGAGCCTTACAGGCGTCCTGGTATGTCTCGAAAAATCTTTTTGTCCTGTAGTTAAGGTGTCGTACAAAACCTTTCTGAATCTGTTCGATTTTATTGACATGGACAGAGTACAAGGGATTCCATATAACGCTGCCAAATTCTAGTATGCTACGCACGTATGCATAATAGACTACCTTAATGCAGCTTATGTCAGTGAAAGGCTTACAAACTCTTATGACAAAACCTAACATTTTGTACGCCCTGTCGTGGATAGATTCGACATGTTTGTCTAACAGCATTTTGTTATCTAATACGACACCTAAGTCTCTGGTCTCATTAACCTTGCTTATGATCTTGCCTTCAATTTTATAGTCAAACGCAACGGGTCTATTGTTACGAGTAAAAGTCATTTGCATGCATTTATCGGTGTTAACACTAATTTTGTTACATTTGTAATATCTGGAAAGGCGGTCTAAGTCTGCTTGAAGTTTCTGACAGTCTAGGAGGCAATTTATCTTTAAAAAAATCTTTTTATCGTCGGCATACATGAGATAGTTTGAGTTATGAAAACATACGTCAATGTCATACAAATAGGCGTTGTAGAAAAGCGGGCCCAAGTGCGAGCCTTGTGGTACTCCCGATGGTATTTGAACAAAATCAGATTTGAAGCCTCCTATCACGACCGCCTGAGAACGATTACTGATGTAAGATTTGACCCACCTGAAAAGATCACCTTGAATGCCAAGTTTATGTAGTTTTGAGAGCAGGATGGCGTGATCTACACGGTCGAATGCTTTTTCAAAATCCGTGTAGATCACGTCAACCTGAGAACGATTTTCCATGCTTTTAAGGATGTAATTGGTAAATAAGCAAAGGTTGGTGTTGACAGATCTACGTCGTAGGAAACCATGTTGCTGTTCACTTAGATTGGAAGCAATAGTTGTATAAATATTATCAAAGACTAGTTTTTCAAATAATTTTGGGATTGCATTTAATATGGATATTGGCCTGTAATTTGGGATTAATAATTTGGAACCTTTTTTATGAATGGGGACAACATGGGCTTCTTTCCATATACTTGGGAAAATTCCTTCCTTGATCGAGCGCTGGAAGATAATACACAGAGGTGCCGAGATGCTTTCAGCACATTTAACGAGGAATACGGGTGGGATATTATCACTGCCTGCGCCTTTATTTGGGTCGAGCTTCTTTAGATATTGAGTGACAATATTTTGGCTAATAGATATTGAGCTGATATAACCGCTGTCGCCTCTAGGTGCGTCTAGTAAGTCTAATATCACGTTATTATCATCCGTAGGAATAAAAACACTGTGAAAATAATCGTTAAAGCCTTTACAAATATCTACAGAGTTATTAAATTTATCAAGACCGTTGGACATACAGTTCGGGTAACCAGTGTTGGCACGTCTGCCTCGCATCGTTCCAACATAATTCCACAACACTTTAGGATTGGCTTTCAAGCATTCCTGAGATAATTCAAGATACCTGTTATAGCATCTTTCATGCATAGATTTAAAACGATCCCGTAGTAATGAGAATTCGTCATAATGACGGGGGTTGCCAGATCTTTTCCATTTTCTATGTACTCTGAATTTCTCTTTTATGACCTTAATGAGGGCACTCGTATACCACACGGGATATATGAGAGATTCTGCGTTTCGAGAAATAGGAACGTGAAGGGAGATGATGCTATCTACAGCCCGGTAGAAAGCTGCGGTAGCCTCATCAATGGTACCCTCGTTAAGGAGAGCGTGCCATTTTATCTTATGTATTTCAGAGTTTATTTTAATGTAATCAGCTTTATGAAATTTGTACTTAGGGCGCGGTTGTTTAGTTATGGTTGGTATAAAAATGTCTTGAGCAGTTATTTCTAAAGTGGTGTGATTTTTGTCTTCTTCAACAAGTGGGTTCAGAGATTTATCAATATTTATGTAAAAATTTGAAAAAACTAAGTCTATTGTATTTGAGCTTGAGTTAGAGAAGTAATTATATTGTTCTAAGCCAAAAAAGTTACAATCATCCAACAGTTTGTTTGCAGCTTCTTGGGTTCTGGTAAATCCTTCATGCGCTACACTTACATGAGATGGGGACCATTTTATCATGGGAAGATTGAAATCACCTGCTAATATAAAATGATCTGTTGGGTTAGATGCTATTGCATCATTAACAGAGTTGATGACATTGTATAGATTTAAATCTTGATCATCTTTACCACCTACTACATAAACAACGGCAATATGTAAATCAGAGCTAGAACAACCTAGGGAAGAAGATGTCGCTGTTTAATGGAAATATTCCTTTAATTTATCGAAGGAATATTCGCCATTCTATGTAGGTGTTAATATGTACGAAAATAATTAAATACCTATCTAAAATGTGCTGTCCAATCCAAAGATGGTATCTATATGCTTTATGCGTGGATTTTATTGTGAACCGAATCTGATATTTAGGTAGGTACCTAATTACAGTCTGCTATTACAAAATATATGTCCCCACCGAGGGGCACGAGCCTACTCTCATACAGAGAGCGATTAGGCCGTAATCCACCACGCTGGCCAAGTGCGGGTTGGCGGATTTCACATACACCTTCGAATTTCTTCTCTGGTGTATGCTAGGTTTACTCACGATGTTTTCCTTCACCGTTAGCAAGTGGTAATCGAATAAATTGATCCGTACATGAGAAATAAACTCAGAGGTACGTGCCCGCGCCTGCACCCCTAGACAAGTGGCAAACGCTTCGTAACATTTCTAATTCTAAAAACGTTAACGCTACAACGATAACGTTATTAGATTGGTAGCCAAGATTACACGAACTACGCTAACGCTCATTCTATTCGTTCAGACGATAAAAAACGAAAATTGTCTATGGTTGCGTTCGAGCGCTTCGACGGCAGACGTCAAATCAATTGTCAAATAAGTGTGCGGCGCGAATATTGAGTTCTGTGATAAAATTAAAATTACTTGTGAAATAGTAAGTGCTTGTGAATTTATTCATTAATTTGGTAAGTATTTCGCAAAACTAATAACTCACTTTAAATTAACTTTTACCTTCTAAGCGTATCGTTATTTATTGTTGAGAATGTTTAGAATTGATATAATTTCCATCTTTAAAGTCAACTTAAACTTTCAGTGATGGAACCGAGGTTGCGTGCTAGTCCTGAGCAATGAAGTGCAAGTTCTTAGGTCGATGCAAAGTCTTCTAAATGTACTTTTATTTAACCTAAATTGCTCCCTGAATAATAACTCTGGCATCTCCGCAATTCTCTCCAAGCAACGACGAAAATCGTTTCTTCTTTGACGCCTGAGCCACACTTCTTCATTATGAGCAGCCCACAATAATCTTAACGTATGCATTTTAACAAAAAAATCAATGAATTCGATCACAAATAACACGAATGTCCATCAGCTGCTTATACAAATCGCCATTTTGTAGCGAATTCTACGAGGTGTTGGCGTTCGCCTACCTAGCGTACAAAGAAAACGCTCACGGAGCGTTTTGGGTTGTCAAAAGTGCCACTTGGCTGAGGACAGCGTACGGCTATGCGTTTTGTTTGATCGAATAGAAAATTAATTGACACTTGTCTACGAATTTTCTAATCGTTACGCTTGCTATGAAATCATTTCGTGAGCTAATGTCAATTTCATACATTTTTTATTCTATTCGATGAGCGTATACGTTTTTAGACAGCCACTTGTCTAGGGGTGCTGGTTTCAAACCCGCGCCCTCAGAATTCGAGGCAAGCGTTCTACCAACTGGGCTGCCACCACTTATAATAATAATTATGTTGCTATAACCACTGCCCTTTGTAGTTAGCAAAAACTGGTAGGTGATCTACCAAAAAATTAAATAAATAAATAATAATTACGTAAAACCATAAAGTAGCACCATCTTTAATAATATATAAACATACAAGTAGATGTACCTTGTATTTTGATGCGTTCTATCTGCCGGAAGCTCTCGGGAGACAATGGCAGAGTCGCATCGCGTTGAGCGTAGCAGCACACGAATACTTGAAAAAAAAATACACACGAAAATAATAAATAATTACTTAGTATTTTGGTAAACAAGGTTCTTTATGTAAAGGGTCAGAGATATATTCATATAAAATGTTTCCTGTAAACAAACAATGACAAAGTTTAACAAATATATTCAACCAGTTATAAAATTACAAATAATGTTTTAGGGGCTGTTTTACTATGTACAGATAAAATTTATCTGACAGATAACCTTATGCCTATTTCATAAAAAGTGACGATTTAGACAGTGACAGGTATAAAATATCTGGCAGATGAATTTTATCTGTAGTTGTTGATACAGGCGTTTAGCCTTTTAAGAAGTCTCGCAGACTTAGGCCTGTTTCTCTTTTTACAGATAAAATTTATCTGACAGATAAACCATTTCCAATTCATGAAACATGTTTTAGACAGAGACAGGTATATACTATCTTCTTCTTCTTCTTTATCAGCCCATATATGTCCCCACCGAGGGGCACGAGCCTACTCTCTTACAGAGAGTGATTAGGCCGTAATCCACCACGCTGGCCAAGTGCGGGTTGGCGGATTTCACATACACCTTCGAATTTCTTCTCTGGTGTATGCAGGTTTCCTCACGTTGTTTTTCGTTCACCGTTAGCAAGTGGTAATCAAATAATTGATCCGTACATGAGAAATAAACTCAGAGGTACGTGCCCCCGCCAGGATTGGAACTCACGCCCTCAGAATTCGAGGCAAGCGTTCTACCAACTGGGCTAGGTACCACCGCTATCTACCAATTAAAATTTATCTGGACGTGTTGAAACGGGCACTTAGAACGGTGAGTAAAAAAAATAGGTATTTAATAGAATATAACCCTCTTTTTAGCGTAGTCGGGTAAATAGGTTTTAGTAACGTGTGACGCAAAAGCTCTAAATGAGTTCTCTGACATAATAAAATAGTAACATTACAAAATACGTCAACTAACCTAACTACTTAATGTGTTGTGTTACGCATACGGCAAAAAAAACTTATAAGTAAAGTTAGATTTATTTTTGTTGCGAATATGAAATTGCAATGTATTTGCAATAACATAAGTAGACGAGATTTCTTTCGTTACTAATTCAAGATAAACAGTACTAGGCAATAGGTGTTTCGTTATTTTTTAGTTTAATTTTGTTTTTAGGTTTTAGACTAGCTTGGTCTTGACCTTGGTCTTATATTCTAAATCATAGAGTAAATTTTTTTTCTACAAAAGAGACCGTATGTTTTTTTTTTAAATACCGTCAAATGGCATCGAACATATTTGTATGGAGCCTGGTATAGTAAAAAAAACGGTATCAATTAGACTCAACATATCATCGTAATTTTCATCAGCGGCCGCCAACTCTTTTTTCTCCATACTACCTCGAATAGGGGTTGTGTGTAGTGTAATTGATACCGAAAATTTTTACTATACCAATTAGGTTGGTCGCTCTTTGTGTTAAAAATCAATATTTTATATGTTACACTTTTTGTTTGACGTTTTTGTTATTGTAAAAGTATTTCAGAGTACCCTAAACCGACGGGCGTGTATGAGGCGACTGATGAGTGTGGATGAAGCGAAAGAGGTGTGTTTGGATCAAAGAAGTGGTCTCTGCCTACCACAATGGGAGAGAGGCGTGACGGATATGTTTGTATGTATGTAAAATTATTTTAAGGTTTTATAATTAATAACTACCAAAAACTAAGATACCTATCTAGTTCGTAAACTGAAAATGCATCAATGGCGATGACAGCGACAATGGGCATGATGACTAAAAAATTTTTTTTGTCCTAACATAGATTATTTTAAAATATTCGACTCGTATTTTTTCTCTTAAACTAAAAATGACAAAGATCCACTGGTTTGCTCGTGACGTCACACCTCAGTACGATTTTAACCGAGGAGTGACGTCTATACCCCCCGTAACTTTGATGCCCTGTATCTTTATATTTATTTGTGTAGGTATTTGATCTGGTAAAAAAATGTGTTTCAAATATTTTTTAATAGCCTAAAAAACGGACTAATTATATTTAGATTATTTGAATGTAGTCATCATCCCCTAGGATACCCTGTGCTATGGGACTCCTGGCACCGTTTCGACAAAAAACCATAAAAAAATATGCTGTAGTAATACTACAGCATATTTTTTTATGGTTTTTTTTTTTTACATAATATGTATTAATGAGATATTTATATTCTGTGGTCGGTCAGGGTTTCTCTTTACATCAAAAATCACTAAACACTTGTTCTCAAGTAATTGAATGCTAATGAATGTAATGCTAAGTTTTTTTGTGAAGACAGACTGACACACGAACGTGATGATTGCTACCTGTACAGTGTACACACTTCAAGGCAAAATGAATTGGTACCGTATTAGTACCGGATTAGGATTTGACTAGTTTTTTTACGGTTCCGTACCAAAAGGGTGAAAACGGGACCCTATTACTGAGACTTGGCTGTCTGTCTGTCCGTCTGTCACCAGGCTGTATCTCATGAACCGTTATAGCTAGAGCGTTGAAATTTTTACAAATGATGTATTACTATTGCCGCTATAACAACAAATACTAAAAATAGAATAATAATTATAATTAACGGGGGCTCCCATACACCAAACATGATTTTTTTGCCTTTTTTGCTCGATATCAATAGCGAATGGTACGGAACCCTTCCTGTGCGAGTCCGACTCGCACTTGGCCGGTTTTTATTACTATTTTTCATGATTCTAATGATACTTGATAAAGACACTTTGTATTATTTATTATACTTAGTAAATAATAATCTAATTTTACTAAAGTGCATTATGAATAAAAAAAAAAAATTTAGTCCATCACATAGATTATTCGATACGTATTTTTCCTTTTTTCTCTTAAACTAAAAATGACAAAGATAGTTGCTCATGACGTCACACCTCAGTACGATTTTAACCGAGGGTTGACGTCAATACCCCCCACTCCGTAACTTTGATGCTCTGTATCTTTGTATTTATTTATGTATTTGATCAAGTAAATAATGTGTTTCAAATATTTTTTAATAGCCTAAAAGAGGGACTAGGCTAATTCTCAAAAAAGTGGCACCGCAACCTGTCAATCAATTAATGTTAGAACTTTTTTTTTACAGTACGTCCTAATCGTATTTAAATTATCAATTATTATTTAAAGACACTTTCTACATCGAGGCCTAGTAATTAAAAGTAAATAAAATGTATAATATTATATTAACTTTAGTTTGTAACTACGTTTTGTCGTTCACTTGACGTGTCCCAACGCCAGATACCGAACTTTGAGGTTAAAAATAAAATAGAAAACATTAACCAAAAAAATATTGAGTGCTTTACGTAGCTTACTTATACCTTCCATATTTATAATTTTAGTATTTTACAACTGCTCTTAATACAATTTTTTGTAGATAAATGCAGTTTAAGTTTGTCCGAGGTAGTTTTTGTCGTTGTTCTGCCACCGCACGAACACTCCTATAGAGTAAGCACTATGTTACCCCCCGTGCCCCCTCTTGCATGAATCGACGCGTCCAGATGTCGGCCAGCTCCTGTTACAAGTTCACGTGTTTATAGCTATTGTAGGCGACGTGGAAAATAAAAATATTCGGCGGGCGGGAGTTTGTAACAGGTATGTTGTCTTTGTTCTGCCATTCAAAAGTCGAAAATTATGTACTAGTTGATGTGATCAAATTCGTTTGCATTATGTAAATTGGTGTTTATTTTCTTGTCAAAACATATTACGGGCATAAACCAAATACTTTCCTTGTAATTGTAAAAAAACCGTTAAATTGTCGGTCACCTGTAAGTCGTTAGCCTGCTAGTGTTAAACAAAAGACTAACCAATCGGGTTGTTTACCCCTCTTCTAAAGTACTTGCGATATATTTACGGATTGTTAGGCATTTGAAATCAATTTTTTTTTACTAAAATTTTGATTTCGTTAATAAATTATTTGGAAAAAGTTTAGAATTATGCTTTGTTTATTTTTCGTTATAGCCTAAGAGGTACTTTGAAAAGGCTAATATTAAAGATAATTAAAATAAATGTGATTGATTATTCTAAATGAACTGTATTTTATTTGTCTAAACTATGAACCTGCGCACATTGTCGTTAACCCGCTGATAGTTTCAACTAATTTTGTATTGGATTGTCGGTATCCTGCACTTCTTATCAATAACCTGGATCCTGATATTCGTTCACCTGTCATCACAGTCATTAACCTGGACGCCTAGTATTTTTAAATGCTTATATATAGGGTGATTTTAAATTAGTGAACGATAGAAAAGGGTATGCATGTACTAGTGCTAACAAACAACTTTTACTATGGGACCAAGGTAGAAACCGTTCAAAAATTTTTGAACTCCCCATACAAAATGCATCAGCTGATAGTATGGGGGAACAATTTTTTTTAAATTATTTCGACCTTGGTCCCATAGTAAAAGTTGTTTGTTATGACGAGTACATGCATATCCTTTTCTATCGTTCACTAATTTAAAGTCACCCTATATTTCCTAAACTATTTGAATAATTTACTTCCCTCCACTTGATATCGAATACTGGTCTATATATCTAGCGATAACTGAAGTCAGAAACTTAAAACCGCAAACTTAACACGTTCAGTGCGAAACAGGGCTTAAAACACCCTGTCCGTGTCTCGTCTTTGTAGCGGTAAGAAAAAACTTGAACTTCTCTGTCGTGCGGGAGGCATAACTTCCATTTGGTTCAGAGTAGGAGAGAGATAACTATAAGTTTGTGATGTGCTATTGATTCCTAGTTCCATGGTACATCAACCTTAACGCCGGGTTGGTTAGACCTCGTGCCGCACTGAACAAATAATTTACTAACACAGTGCGGAACGAGGTTGCGAACACCTCGTATCCCAACGCCGCACTTCACGCTAGCTTCATGCGGTTAGTGTTGTGCAACGCATTCAATGCTGCGCACGCAACAAAGTGACAAATGATGTCGTAGTCATGGCTGAAACCCTAGAAGACCTCGGAAACATGCTCGATGACCTCAGCAGAGCCTCTCAACAAGTGGGTCTTAAAATGAACATGGAGAAGACGAAAATTATGTCGAACTCTCATGTCGCACCCACTTCAGTAAGAGTAGAAAGCTCTGCGCTCGAAGTTGTTGACCAGTACGTTTACCTAGGACAAACAGTCCAGTTAGGTAGGTCCAACTTTGAGAAGGAGGTGCCTCGACGAATCCAGCTCGGCTGGGCAGCGTTTGGGAAGCTACGGAACATTTTCTCGTCCAAAATACCGCAGTGTCTCAAGACGTAAAGATGAAAAGTCTTTAAGCAGTGCGTGTTGCCAGTGATTATTGCCTACCATGTTTCAATGAAAAACACCAATAAAAGGAATACAATTTTAAAAAATCGATATTTTTTTCCCATCACTAAATAATATGTAAACCTGCCATTCTTCAGTGCGATACGGGATATATTAGACCCCACATTTTATTTTATCTATAGAAACTAAACTAATTAATCTAACCACGGGCGGCGGCAGATTTAGATAGATTATTTCAATGTTAATAATAATCACGACCAAAAGTCGTCCTCTACGTCTTTTTTGGCCCCAAAAAGAGGATTTTTGTCTCTTACGGGAAGTGGGGTTTAATATGCCTCGTGCCGCCACAACCTCTTGTATAGTACAAGGTTTAAAATGACCCGTAACGCAGTAATGGAATGTACAGCTAAATCTGTGCCGCTCGGAACGTGTTAAAAAAAAATGCAAATTTAATTCAGCGGTGCCACTTTTTTGAGAATCAGCCACTAATTATTTTTTGAATGTAGTCATCATCCCCATTAAGATTGAATCTCAAATGACTTCTCGTGCTTCTCCAGAAAATATTTAAGAAGGTCAAGGTACCTACATGAATTTTACAAAACGATTGTGCTTACATGATTTCAGTTTCAATCCAGCTATCCTGTTTCCTATCGTATTAGTATTATAAATGTCAATGTCCGAAAGTATATATGAATGTAAGGATTTTTAAGAACTTTTCAGTGTTGTAGCTTGCACATCAGAATAACACATAGGCTATATTATTTTAGGATTTTCTATACATTTTCAAAGATATCACGTTAAATGCGTACAAAGTTGCGAACAGCTTTTATTCGTAACATAATCTTAGATAAAATAAAGTGTAAAAGATTATATAAAAATAACACAATATTAAAACATGCTACTTGTATTTTTTTTAGAAATTAATTAAAAATGTTTGATATAATATAGGTAAGACATCACAGATCAAATGAAAAATCTTCAAAGAGAAGTTTTTTTTATTTTACTAATTTCCGCAAAGCACTAACGCAATACAACATTCAAAGTTTTTAAGGGTGATTATTTTTTAAAATGACCATTTGGATGAAAAAAATTGTCCATACGCGATATTTTTTATTAAATATACTTTTAAGTATCAAAAAAGTACCTATTATTGTACAATGTTGTATTGTCTAGTAGAATTAAACAGTTTTATGTATTAAATATTACAATTAAAAAAATAATACAAATTTTTTCTCGGTGGGTTCGGATGGTCCCTATACAAAATTATTTGTCCTCTTCACGAGATACGTTACAAAATTTGACCTAAAAAAGTTACTGGAACCTTTATTTAATAATGAGTGAATATATCGCCTAGACAACAGTGAAAGCGTATTTCTTCAGTATACATTATTTAATTTAAATAATTTTAAATATATATTTTTTACTTACAAAACATCGTCCGAAATTTTGTTCATTTTTGTTTATCATTTTTGTAACGAATAAATCTGGTAATAATTGAAAACTAGAAAAAGAAACACTTAGCAGTTCAACGAGTCAATGGCACGCCAGAAACGAATTTGAATCGGTCATTTCGTTTACTGTGTGAAAAAGTGCACGACGCGTGTTTTTTTGTCGACCGGAAAAATTCCAGTTTTAATTTATCCATTTTGTGTTGTTTGTCAAAATACACAGGTAAGCGGCTCCTTTTTCATTAATTGTTTATTGGAATAGTTTATTATGTATCTTTATAAAAATGCACGGTGATTTCACTCATTGAGATTTCTGTTGGCATAAACTATTTGAGACTATTTTCAAACAATGTTGCTTCTTCATTTTTGTAACGATTTTTGATAACGTTACAAATATGACGTTACAAAAATGAAGTAAAGCTGTAATCACATCGGTGACTATAATGTGGACCACTAATTTAAACATTATAATCGGAGCATAATTAAAGACAGTATTTTAATGTTCCTTAAATGTTTACTAATTCTATTTTATTATGTCAATGAAATATTTTGTTTAATTATGTTTTCTTATATTTTAAGTTAATGAGAATAATCTTTTATGTTGTTTTTTTGTTGTTTTCTGTTGTTTATATAGTGACTTCATTGATTTCATTATTGATAAAAAAAAAAACAATTTGTGTTGATTATTGGTATTGTGTTTCATTTCATTGCATGACATTTAATACATGAGTAAAACATAAAGTGTGCATTGTGAGTAAGCCCTAATATTTAATTTTTGTTATTTTTTTAACAAGTTTTATTTTTGTAACACTTTCATTTTTGTTTCATTTTTGTCACAATGGTCATTTTAAAAAATAATTACCCTTAAGTCATAAATGATTTACGAAGTTTAGGTACCTATGTCTCGACGTATCTATGTTCTAAAATGAACTTTGATCCTTAACAATAAAAGCTACATTTGCAATAAAACCACTTACATGTCAAAGTCAAAACGGCACTCCGAAATCCCGGCGCAATTAGCCAATCCATATTTTTATGTAATATTTATTTATATAGAGTGTAGTTAAATCTTCGCGCGCGTTGAATGATGGCAGCCGGCTCACTGAGGGTCGTGGATTCAACACAAGGCCGCAGAAATTAAATTACCATACCTGTGAACTGGACACACTTCCGAACAAACATCTATAGTTACGTGAGATAATAATGCCACGAGTTGAAACGTTTTTTTTAAAGGTTTCCGGAAGTCGGCGATGTTTGATCTTTTAAACAATCTGGTTTTTTACATTGTTGCTATTTTTTGGCGGTTTATGATAGAAAATCGGGCAAAATATACTAAATTTTTCATTCGTAGGTATGTCGTTTAATAATGAATTTAATTCGTAATTGCTATTTTAGTTTAATGACAATTTATTTATCTCCTTAAGTAAAGTAATAGAATACCTAAGTATTACTAAATAGTTTGGTAAAGTGTACGAATCTCATGAAATTCGTATATTTTCCGGGACTTTTATAACACAAATAATTGCATTAACATCCGACTTTATTAAATAACATGTTACTTAATAAATATCTATTTAATTTGTAAGTATTTCTATGTCAGAGGTTCACGTAGAACAAGGTTAGGGTCCGACGCAGCAAGGGTAACCACTTCATTCGTAATTTTAATCATCGACAACATTATAACTTCTTGGCATATCTATCTAGGTTCAATACTTCTAGATATTTCTATTTTTATTTTAGAGATTTATCCTCATATTTTGGAAAATTTAAACACTATATTTAAATGATATAGCCGATCGATATGTTATTCTCATTTGCAAGATACAATATTGTAGAGTCTTATTTAAATCTTTTCAGTGGTTTTTGCGTGACAGAGTAACAGACATCCTCACACAGGTGCACATTTCAAGCCCTAACCTATGTCATATCCTAACTAGTGTTTCCCGGGCTGAGCTGCATTACGCATGTGCATTATCGACCGAAAGCTCCAATGCAGATGCGTTTCTAGGAATTGCCGGGAGATGTGCGCCATTGTTTGCTATTTGGACAATGCCGGCGGTTTTGGTGTTTAGATTACAAGCCCTAAAATTAAATTATTATTTTATTAAAATTAAAATAATTAAAATCTATGTACCATATGTAATCACACAAACACACCAAATTTTGAAATTTATAAAATTAGAATTTTTCGTAAAATCCTTTTCCACCATCATGTCAATGATTATCATACAAAAGCTATCATGAGATGATTTACAACTTCAATTAAAAGATAATGTAATTAACACAAGAATGGTATTATGATAATTACAGTCGTTTGTGAGTTAACCGATAATTGGGAGTAAACTCGCGTGTTTATTTATAGTAGAGGAGCTTGATAGGAAAATCTTACTTTAATCGACACTACTTCTATGTTATACTTAAGGTAGGTACCAATTTTGAATTAAAATATTTCAACATATTAATTTCTAGACTGTATTTTTTCCAATGACAACCAACTGCCAAAAGACCTCGCTGCAGACCATGAAAAAGGTGGCGAAATGAGCTGGACGCCTTCTTGGATGTTTGGGCAGAGGCGGCCCACGATAGGGAATCGTGGAGAAAGGGGAGAGAGGCCTTTGCCCAGCAGTAGGACAGCGACGGCTAGATAAGATAAGATACGATTTTAAAAGTATCGAGACAGAATGTCATGGCGGAAGAGAAGAGAAGCCTTTGCCTAGCCCACACAAGCGGCTAGATTAGATAAGAGATTTTTGTTGACTTGATAGATGGAAAATGAAAAATATATAATTTATCAGCAGCTCTCCAAATTGAGCGACGTTGATCACATAATCTTATTTTACGAATTCCAACGCATTTCCACTAAAACTAAAATTAAGTAGAGTTTGACACTGATAAGCAGTTTTCATTTCGCAAAAAACCCTTAAAACTTTTGAAACCCCTTAAAAAGGTAGTCTTCTCCCACCGATCTCCTACTACTCGTATTTACTTACTACGTATTACTTTGTTGCGAATCCTGCGCACAGATTTAATTGATGATCACTCAGGCGTTGCGACACTATTCGAGTAGTTTTCCAGATCTATAGAAAACAATAGAAGTACGTACACCACAAGAATGTAAATTAGGCATTAGTTTAAACTCAACAACTTTTTTATCTGAATAAAAAGGAGAAGTAAAAATTAAAAATATAAAAATAAATCAAAAACCTAAGTCACTAACAAGAATTTGCGCTAGAAAGTTAGGGTATGGCAGCTAGTACCTATTGTACCTACATATAAATCTATTATCATGGTATTAAAACAACGGTGAGATTGGGTTATGTTTAGGAAATTAAAAAATAATTCGCTTCGCATTACGTAGGTTTATAGGTAATCCAATATAAAAGGTGCTGTTAACCGAGTACATACCTAATAATGTACTTATTGTAAGATCTTCTTTCGGAAAGCAAACATGACAATTTATTGAAACATGTTTTGAAAATGATCATGTAAAACAAAGAATTCAGACGTTGCGATTCAAAACGAAGTGTTCTTCCATTTATCACGTTTCAGGAAATAAAATGTTTAAATATTTACACAAACCAACTTTGTCATGTACGAGAATCTCGTGAATTTAATGAAATGCTATCTGAAACTTGACTTTTTATGTTATTAGGTTGATCTAATAATAATAAGGTAGGTATCAACAGTACATTATACCTAGGCTTTGAGTATTCTTAAATTTGATCGCTCTAGTCCGTCCATCAGACTTCTCCCTTGTAATATCAATCTACTGACTAAAAATAGAGAGTAAATTGCGTCGTTGACTGCAGCAGCCAGCAGCCGATTTTAGATGCTTACAGTGAATGGCGAGCGGCCTCGTTGGGGGCCCCGAGCCAGGGGGCCATGGCCGCGGCGCCGCCGCTCTTGTCCTGGCCCCTGATGAATGCGCCCTGCCGCCGGTTGAACTCTCCGAAGATGGTCGGCAACAACTCTGAAAATATTCTTAAAGCTTTACTGTACTTATGGTCTTCTTCTTCTCAGCCTATAGCTGCCCACTGCTGATCAAAAGCCTCTCCAATTTCTCCCCAATGCGACTTGTTCAATGCCACTTGCATCCAATGAGACCCCGCGATTTTCGCTATGTCATCGATTCATGTGGCAGGTCTCCAATGTAAAACTTTTCGGCCAAATCAGCCATCTGATCTTGGACTACTTTGCTATAAATGAATAAATGTTATGTTCCTCTCAAAACGGTAGAATGTCACGACTGCGACAAGTGTTTAAGTCGCTACTAAATAATTCATAATGTACTTAATTTAAAATATATCTTAAGCTATGCAATTAGCCGTGTTTACATTGTTAACAAACGATCATGAGATTATAACATTCTCAAGTCACGTTTGAACCAAATTGAAATCTTCAGAAAACTGATAAAAATATTACATTTTATTTCAATAATATTGCGTTTAGCATGAAAGAAAAGTGTAGTGAAAGTGATAACGAAATAAAACATGAAGACAAAATATCGCAGCGAATTGGTGAATTTGGAAAATGGCATATTTTGGTGTTTATGTTTGTGGCTCCTATCAAGTACACGTCTTACAATATGTCTTTGGGAATCGTGTTTTTAGCGCCGAAGACTACCTTTAGGTGTACCGACACTAACTTGACGACGGATATTCAGAATTCCACGTGCTATAGTGACTGCAGTAGCTATGAATACTACAGTCAGTTTGAAAGTAACATAATATCAGAATGGAACTTGATATGTGGTAGACAATGGCTGGCAGATTTGGCGCAAACGATGAACATGGTTGGAGTGTTGATTGGAAGCATTATCTTTGGGTTTATAGCTGACAGATGAACTTTCAACATAACTTTTAATCTACTTTTATTATAAATGTCAATGTTTGTATCGATGGATGGTTCATGGTGGATAGTTTGTTACTCTTTCACGCAAAAACTTTTGAATGTATTTTGATGAAATTTAGCAAGATTGTAGCTTATTTAGCAGAATAACACATAGGCTATATTATTTGTACTATATGATGTTTTTTCTAAGATATGACGATGAATGCGTACGAAGTCGCGGGCAGCCTCTAGTACAATATAAAGATGCTAAGTATATACCTAGTTTAAAAAAAAAATGCTACAAAATTAGTTTTGTTGTAGATTTGGTCGTCGACCATCGATACTAATAGCGTGTATGTTGCAACTATGCATGAGTTTTGCAACAGGCTTATGTACAAACTACTGGATCTTCGCTGTCACTCGCTTCGTCCTAGGCGTGTCCACCGCTGGCAACATGGTGGGGTCGTATGTCCTTCTGATGGAACTCACAGGTCCAGCCTGTAGAGAGATAGTGACCTGTGTATTCCACATACCGTTCCCAATTGCTGAGATCACCGCCCCACTCTTCGCTTACTACCTGCCATCATGGAGTACTTTCAGTATCGGCATTGCTGTACCCACTTTAATATATTTGACGTATTTCTTTATACTGCCCGAGTCCCCAAAATGGTTGATCTCTACCGGAAGATTAGAAGAAGCCAGCGTGGTGATGATAAAAGCTGCAAAGATGTAAGTGTTGAATATATTGATACATTTCTGGCCTGTTTCACTATCTATAGATAAAATGTATGTTTATACCTATCTCTGTCTAAAACGTCATTCAATTTATGAAATAGATATAGGTTTATCTGTCAGTTAAATTTAATCTGCAGATGGCGAATCGGGTACTTAATGTTTCAATAATAAGTAATGATAGTACCGAAGAAAAAAAATATTCTAAAATGCTTATATTACAGGAACAAATTAAACACAGATGGAATGTTAGAGACAGTTATGCTTGTAGCTGATGAAGCAAATGTAAATAAAGAGAAATTGCAAGTTAAATTGACTTACATAGATCTAATTCTGCATCCAGTGTTAAGAATTCGGACTATTTGCTGCTGCACTCTATGGTTTCTTATTGGAGCTTGTTTTTATGGAATTAGTCAATATTTGGGTCAGACCACTTCTAATATTTACATTACTATTTCTTTATCTGGCGTGCTTATGGTAAGACTTTATTTTCTTTCGAATATCCTATAAAAAACTAAGACTCTAGTATGACACAAGCACTATGTTTAATCACTTGATAGACTCTAGTAGACATTGATATTTCTCCTTAGCTTCTGTGATTTTATGCACAAAGCTTCTGATAGATGACCAGAATTTAGATTTAACGTGATATTTATTTACATCATGATTAGATTCTGTTGTTAATTATTAACGTGTTTTTTATATTCATCTTAGCCTCTAAAGGGCTAACCAAACTTTTCCGGGAACATGTCCCTGACAAACCACGGCAAATATCGGTTACCTACAAATTGTATGAAGTTGCTCACACATCTCCGTATCAGAGAGTCTATAGTGAAACGGACAACTCTGAACACGGATAGCCCTGACCCGGAAATGTGTGGAAAGCCTACATACAGACCTAAACTATTTGGCAATTTAAACTTTCTTTGAAGTTCTACTAATTGATTAAACCTACGATTCCAGATCCCATCCTTCGTCTGCTGCGGCTACTTGATAAAGCGGTTCGGTCGGCGCGGCCCCACCATCGCGTTCTGTTTGATCGGAGGCATCTGCAGCGGTCTCTTCATCTTCGACACCGACTACACCAGTCAGCTCGTGATTGGAGTCACGGGGCTCATCAGCATCACCTGCGGCTTCACTACCTTGTAAGTTTCATTGCAAGTCATTTGAAATACTATAGTTTTTGTTAAATTTGAACATTTTTGTTTATATTTCTGCAACTTAATGGACAAAGACAGAATTGATTGTTTTTGTTAAGATCCTTGGAAGAGTTTTATCCAAAAGTGAATTGCTCACTTTAAGCTATTTATGTTTAAAGATTAAAGATCTAACAAAAATGCATATAGCTATTGTTTCTTTTAACTTTTGCGTTTAACTCCTTCTGATTCTTTCATGGCAATGTTTTTGATCATTTATTTTACTATACGTTTTTTCATCAGGTACACCTTTTCCTCAGAGTTATTCCCAACAGTGGCCCGTAATATGGCAATGGGAGCTTCATCTACCACTTCACGCGTGGGAGCGGCTTTGGCCCCATTCATCGTAGGTTTAAAAAGTGAAGCCTCTTGGCTACCTCCCACGGTATTTGCTGTTCTACCTCTATTGGCCGTAGCAGCTTGTCTATGCTTACCAGAGACTAAAGGAAAGAAGGTCGCTGATACATTAGATATGATTGACGATTGATATGTATTTTCAAGAAGGAATATAATGATTTTTGATAAAAACATCGTATTGTTGTTGTTTCTCTTGTCTTTTTGAGATTGCTTTATTTGCAATGTGTTGAGTGTATTTTTGTATCATCAGTAGAATATTGTGAAACAGATCCAACCGGCGCTGGTTATCTATATATTTTAGTACACACCGGATGCGTATGCGTAGACTTATGCGTACCTCTGAGTTGTAATGTATGGAACTGTCACCGCTTGCGTCTACGTCTACGTTACGCAAGCGGTGACAGTTCCATACATAGGTACGCATACGTCTACGCATACGCAACCGGTGTGTTTTGACCTTTTAATGCCAGTTTTAGACCAAGTCGTGACGTTTAAATATTAGTATCTGCATTAAATATCATGCAGCCTTTACAGTTTCTGGACCATAATAGTATTTATAGTGTCAGCTATGAGTCGTGTATGAAGATAACTATACAAAGCCCTTTTTATAAATATCTGTTGTAAGTCGTTTTTAAGGCAGGCACAGAATTAATTTAGTAATTGTGGACCGGGTATGTTTCATTGAGCAAATAAAACACGAATATACGACACATAATACGACATTTATTTCGATTAATATTATAAATAGACATCAAAATTTGAAGTATCTCCTACGGGAATTACATTACATACACCTTACATTAGTACAAGTTTTTTTAAAAATCTATTCTAATTTTCCTTGGACTTTAGTGCAAAATTGGTATAAAGACTGCTACAGGAATATAATAAAATTGTGTTGTAGCTTCATAAATACGCCAAAAAACTTCTTTATGAATCGTGAAACAGTTGACTGTTCTTACAAACTTGAAACAGATACAGCTAGTGATCAATTTGAGATGGCCTGCGCCATGAACAAGCAATAAAAGAATTACTGTTTTCTATTTTTCCATGCTTTGTTTGTTTCTTCTCTAATTTATGAAAAACATTGATGTTCCTGCAAGTAAATCTTATCTTAACTTACTAATAAATTTTGCTTGGAATTAAGCCGGATTTACATTTGACGGCCATGTTGCATTTTCGATTACTCCACCGACAAGAGCCTGGCTCTTAAATATACCTATGATGACGATGATGTTGCATTTTCACAACACAATATAACTGTAAAATGTAAATCCCGCGTCATTCCTTGATAACTGAGTACATAATTTGGAATTTCTAAATATTTCGTATATTTAATTTGTATAATCACTGTTGGCAAACTGTGTTTAAGGCCAAAACACACCGGATGCGTATGCGTGGACATATGCGTACCTCTGAGTCTACGTTACGCAAGCGGTGACAGTTCCTACGCATACGCATCCGGTGTGTTTTGACCTTCAATCCTATTATAAATCACATTCAATACTTGATAAAACTATAACTTATGTTACATAATTCCTTGTTTGACCTCACAATTTATATGTATAAAGATACACTTTAAACATACACAATTTATATGTTTAAAGATAAAATGTTTACAAACGGCTGTCTAACGTTTTTAAGAAATTACAATAGCCTAATGTTTCCGCGAATTACAAAGACAGCCGAAATTTTTTAATTTTAATTTAGTAATACAGTACCTCAACCTCCCGTACACTCAAGAGAGGACGGGGGCCATTTAAATAACTACACTAACATGCACCAGAACGACTTCATTAGGTCGAATGTCGTTGGCGATACCGAATAGTTTAAATATAATTAATTACTAGATATCTACTTTGAAAAGAAGGAAAAGACTACGCTAAATTTAAAAAAAAAACTTAAATACCTATCTAATAAGCCGCTAAGGGTCGGTCAATGCCTGTCAGGACTGAGTACAATTGACGAAGACAACAAAGTGCGCTCTGTCCAAGATTTTACTAGTAACCCAAATCGCACTTCCTACTCAGATCCGAAGTTATCTCTTGCTCACAATACAATTGTCGAAACCTCAAAAAGACGTAAATTTTTTAATTTCTCATTTGCTTCTTTTCTTCATTTGATAATAATTAACATTATTAATTATTATTTTGTGTATAGGAATGTTAGTCAATTGGTACCTAGATGAGTAATGTTAGTGTCTATAAATATATACAGGAATAAGTTGTTTTCTATAAGATTTAATAATATGGTGAGCTGAACTGGTTCTCTTAAAAAAAACAACCTACAAATATCGCCAACTCCCCTGCCGTTGAAGAATTTCTGCGGGCGAGTTGGCGATCGCAGTGTGGGGCCGTCTCCGCGAGCGACAGAATCGCCGACGATGTCATCGCCGCACCACGCAACTCTAAAGAAGCCGCTTCACGGGCGATTCGCTAAAGTGTCGATTACGGAGACGGCCCCGACGATTGATGACGATTGTGGCACGACGACAACACCGCTAGCGACCAAGTCGCTCGTGAAGACGATAGATGGTAACAGAGAGACGCTGCTGGTCGTCCTCTAATGTTTGAATCCCTCAGTCGATTCCTACGACACCCACGGGAAGAGAGGGAGTGGTGATATTCTATCTGAGCCGTCACCACACAGCCGGGCCGGAGGAGATGTGCTGCAAAGTTAGCAGGTTGTTTCCTTCAAGTGACTCTCCTGTGATTTTCAGATCATCGAAACATGAGCCACTTCTCTCTCCCTTGACTTTATTGATATCCTCCGAAGCTGCAGACCAAGAGACCCCCCACATTAGCGTCTCTCGGACATCGACGTGCCAGCGTCGCGTTAGCGCGACTTCGACGCCGCAGCGACGTGACGCCAGAGCTGGCCGACTGCCAAACGCCACGCACACGCGTATCCACTGCTGACGTCACATCGCCGCGGTGTCGTCGATGATGCTCGAGAGACGCTAGTGTGGGGGTCTTAAACCTCCTCTCTTTGTTTCTCGTATTCGTTACCAAAGATTGTAAGATAGGGATTTCGGCTTCACTTTGTTATCTTCACCTTTGTACAGATTTCTCAATTTCTTGCGCCATTGACCGATGACTCCATCTGCGACGTTGCCAGCATCTAAATGAACGTTTCCGTCTGAATTGACTGATGTGGCAAACCTCCCACAACTGCTATAAAAATTACCATAAGCATCCTTTGTCAATTCTTTTTTTCTTTCCATAAGCATCGTGTGTGCCAAGTCGATGCAATTTTTTTTAAGTCTTTGTTCATGGCTTGTCGGAGGCATGTCGATAAAAATCAAAAGTTATAAGCAATAAATATAATATTATATCCTTATACCTAATACCAGGTGTCTAGACTAGAGACATAAACCTGGCTAATACCTCATAAAGGTGCAACTTTACTGTAGTGAACGAAATAAAGTAAACTGTTCTTCTACATACAAGTAAAATTCATAACTTTATACACAAAACAATTTCAATATTAAGGACACTAGCGGTGATGGGGTGCCTGACTTTTACACAAAAGTCCATTACAGTAAGAAGTTGATGTTATCTAACTCGAGAACACATTATAGGTAGATAAGAGTTTATGTATACATACTGCGCTCATTCCCTTCTGGGTTGAGCAGAGTTTCAGGTGAAACATTCAAATGACTACTGACTATAACATATCTACAGGATACTTAGTCAATAAGCTACTCGTAAGAATCGACAACTTTTTGTCACGTTAATCTAAGTGTCTTCTTTCCTGTTTACCTGTCATTAAGGTTGAAGGAAAGGAAGACAGATATAAATATAGTATAGACTGATTAGTAGTATTATAAGAAAATGGGATTAAATATTGCTTACGTACTAAACAGGCGATCTAACCTGTTACACACCAATGTCGATTGACCTTATACCCTATTCATCATACACGTATGTTCGAAATATTCTTACGATCATAATATATAAGTTGCAATATTTAATATGTCTTAAATACTAGGTAATATATAGATAATATTAAGCACGGTGATGTTCAGAAAAAGGGAAATGTCACATAGATAGAAGGAATAGTTAAAGAGAGAGTAAAGGTATAATAAAAGAAGGGATAGCTCCCTGAGGATGAAAAGAAACGATCCATAACGAACCAAATAAGGATTTCGCATGCCTTTGACTCCACCTAACCTAGTTGGTCAGGCCAGGAGAGGGATCTCTACCCCTCTTACTTGCTCGGGTCCGTGGCGTCGCAACTCGCCAACAGCCGGTGATACGCTGCCCTGCGGCAAACACACACTTGACCCCGTAAAGTTTTGAAAAATGTTTTTTTTTTAATCATGAAGGTTTTACCAATTGAAGATGCCTGAAGAATCCATCCTGAAGAATCAATTTCAATCGTAGGAAGAAGAAACGGGAGTCAGATATAGAATAAGTTCGTCTTTTTCACTGAAATAAAGTCGACCACATTAGGAAAGGAAAAATAGAATTTGAAGAAAAGCCGCAAGAGTAAGTAGGTAGAAGGTTTTCTAAGTCAGTTGGAGAATTTTAAGTCAGAGACAGAAAGACAAACAGACAGACAGTTTAGCACTAGAATAGTTAATAAGAGAAAAAGACTTCCTGAAGAATGAAGATACATCTAGAGCTCATTGAAACGATTTGAATTCTTTGCCCCCAAAAAGAATCAAACTAAAATATAAGAAGGATTTTAAATTACGATAGATCAAGAAATTAAAACTGAAAGTAAGTTTAATAGATAGATATTGCTTTTGCGTTTTGAAACTTTGAGACTTTGAGAAAACTTTGAGATTGCTGCTACAATGCTGCTACAAGTTCTTAGTTACAAACAGATGAAGTCAAAGAGAGAATAGTTTATGAAACTCTTCAAGTTACGGCACCTCTCTCCCCACGCGTTTAGACCCGCTTTCTGACATTAGTTGGTGAATAATCTTTAAGTTTAGCGACATGAGTCTGAACAAGAGTGAAGAAAAGATACATTAGAGTTTTTATAGATGACATTGCTCTCTGACTATGAGCCTGCAACTGAATACGAATATCATCCCGAATATTTCCAAACTCGAGTAAACTGACACATCCGATGACTCCACCTGGCCTAGTTGTTCAGGCCAGGAGAGGGATCCCTCTTGTTTGCTCGGGTCCGTGGCGTCGCAACTCGCCAACAGCCGGTGATACGCTGCCCTGCGGCAAACACACCCTCGACCCCGTAAAGTTTTGAAAAATGTTTTTTTTTATCATGAAGGTTTTACCAATTGAAAAATTGAAGATGCCTGAAGAATCCATCTTGAAGAATCAATTTCAATCGTAGGAAGAAGAAACGAGAGTCAGATATAGAATAAGTTCGTCTTTTTCACTGAAATAAAGTCGACCACAATAGGAAAGGAAAAATAGAATTTGAAGAAAAGCCGCAAGAGTAAGTAGGTAGAAGGTTTTCTAAGTCAGTTGGAGAATTTTAAGTCAGAGACAGAAAGACAAACAGACAGATAGTTTAGCACTAGAATAGTTAATAAGAGAAAAAGACTTCCTGAAGAATGAAGATACATCTAGAGCTCATTGAAACGATTTGAATTCTTTGCCCCCAAAAAGAATCAAACTAAAATATAAGAAGGATTTTAAATTACGATAGATCAAGAAATTAAAACTGAAAGTAAGTTTAATAGATAGATATTGCTTTTGCGTTTTGAAACTTTAAGACTTTGAGAAAACTTTGAGATTGCTGCTACAATGCTGCTACAAGTTCTTAGTTACAAACAGATGAAGTCAAAGAGAGAATAGTTTATCCCTTTCAGACCGGCGACGAAACTACATTAATTTCAGACAAAAAGACTATTAGGTTTAACTAAAAATGGTCTGGAGAATTCAAATCCGGGGTCAGTTTTCCATTTTCCGGCCGCCATCTTGGAAAAAATTAGTACCAACAATTGTATCGAATCGGGCCCAAAGATTTAATGTTTACAGAAAAGTAAAACAATATAGGATGCAATTTAAAACTTTTAATAACACAAAAATATATATATTTTTAACATCTCATCAACATCAGTGTCAAACATAAAAAAATCAAGTGTGTTTAGTTCCGATTTTCTCTATATTAGGCGGATTAGTAGTCTTGTTGTTGCTCATGATTAGGTTTTGGAGACACTTGCACCGGCATTTCTTTAGAATTTAACTTCTTTTTTTCCCATTGCATTCGACTTAACCATAAGTTATCATCTGAATCATCCTCAGAGTCTTCACACGTCGCGGAGTTCTCAGAACTGACTGCTACTTGTGCTCCTGAGGGCCCCAGAGAGGGCTCTGGGAGCTATTCATCGTCACTACCCTCGTCTCCCGATCCATTTAGCTAAGTCTCAATGTGGGCTTCCGTCAAACACCGCGGCATTTTATAAATTTCTGTAAAAACAGATAAATAACGCACAGCATCAAAAACTATTAATTATCTATACGGCCCTGCATGATACAATTGTCTCATCAAAATTCGTTAACGGCTGGCCGCAATACTAAAAGCTATTTCAATGCAGTTTTCTGTTAAATACATAGTTAATCTATTTAATATTATGATTTTAATACTTAAATCCCGAAATACAAACCAAAAATCAATAATTTTCTACTCACCGTGGTGAAAGGTGGTGCCGCAAAAATTCACTGAAGTCGATAGGTTGACACTTGCTCTGCGACTAACTTACGCGCGAATTTCGTGCACAGGGTCAAAGTTCGGTTCACGCGCAATCGTGCGACGCCGGGCCCGTCCAGAAAAAACGTTTAGTTTTTGAAATAAATTGAACTTTAAAAACCGCACAATTGTATTGATCAGTTCTGAAAGGGTTATGAAACTCTTCAAGTTACGGCACCTCTCTCCCCACGCGTTTAGACCCGCTTTCTGACATTAGTTGGTGAATAATCTTTAAGTTTAGCGACATGAGTCTGAACAAGAGTGAAGAAAAGATACATTAGAGTTTTTATAGATGACATTGCTCTCTGACTATGAGCCTGCAACTGAATACGAATATCATCCCGAATGTTTCCAAACTCGAGTAAACTGACACATCCGATGACTCCACCTGGCCTAGTTGTTCAGGCCAGGAGAGGGATCCCTCTTGTTTGCTCGGGTCCGTGGCGTCGCAACTCGCCAACAGCCGGTGATACGCTGCCCTGCGGCAAACACACCCTCGACCCCGTAAAGTTTTGAAAAATGTTTTTTTTTATCATGAAGGTTTTACCAATTGAAAAATTGAAGATGCCTGAAGAATCCATCCTGAAGAATCAATTTCAATCGTAGGAAGAAGAAACGAGAGTCAGATATAGAATAAGTTCGTCTTTTTCACTGAAATAAAGTCGACCACAATAGGAAAGGAAAAATAGAATTTGAAGAAAAGCCGCAAGAGTAAGTAGGTAGAAGGTTTTCTAAGTCAGTTGGAGAATTTTAAGTCAGAGACAGAAAGACAAACAGACAGACAGTTTAGCACTAGAATAGTTAATAAGAGAAAAAGACTTCCTGAAGAATGAAGATACATCTAGAGCTCATTGAAACGATTTGAATTCTTTGCCCCCAAAAAGAATCAAACTAAAATATAAGAAGGATTTTAAATTACGATAGATCAAGAAATTAAAACTGAAAGTAAGTTTAATAGATAGATATTGCTTTTGCGTTTTGAAACTTTGAGACTTTGAGAAAACTTTGAGATTGCTGCTACAATGCTGCTACAAGTTCTTAGTTACAAACAGATGAAGTCAAAGAGAGAATAGTTTATGAAACTCTTCAAGTTACGGCACCTCTCTCCCCACGCGTTTAGACCCGCTTTCTGACATTAGTTGGTGAATAATCTTTAAGTTTAGCGACATGAGTCTGAACAAGAGTGAAGAAAAGATACATTAGAGTTTTTATAGATGACATTGCTCTCTGACTATGAGCCTGCAACTGAATACGAATATCATCCCGAATGTTTCCAAACTCGAGTAAACTGACACATCCGATGACTCCACCTGGCCTAGTTGTTCAGGCCAGGAGAGGGATCCCTCTTGTTTGCTCGGGTCCGTGGCGTCGCAACTCGCCAACAGCCGGTGATACGCTGCCCTGCGGCAAACACACCCTCGACCCCGTAAAGTTTTGAAAAATGTTTTTTTTTATCATGAAGGTTTTACCAATTGAAGATGCCTGAAGAATCCATCCTGAAGAATCAATTTCAATCGTAGGAAGAAGAAATGGGAGTCAGATATAGAATAAGTTCGTCTTTTTCACTGAAATAAAGTCGACCACATTAGGAAAGGAAAAATAGAATTTGAAGAAAAGCCGCAAGAGTAAGTAGGTAGAAGGTTTTCTAAGTCAGTTGGAGAATTTTAAGTCAGAGACAGGAAGACAAACAGACAGACAGTTTAGCACTAGAATAGTTAATAAGAGAAAAAGACTTCCTGAAGAATGAAGATACATCTAGAGCTCATTGAAACGATTTGAATTCTTTGCCCCCAAAAAGAATCAAACTAAAATATAAGAAGGATTTTAAATTACGATAGATCAAGAAATTAAAACTGAAAGTAAGTTTAATAGATAGATATTGCTTTTGCGTTTTGAAACTTTGAGACTTTGAGAAAACTTTGAGACTGCTGCTACAATGCTGCTACAAGTTCTTAGTTACAAACAGATGAAGTCAAAGAGAGAATAGTTTATGAAACTCTTCAAGTTACGGCACCTCTCTCCCCACGCGTTTAGACCCGCTTTCTGACATTAGTAATTGGTGAATAATCTTTAAGTTTAGCGACATGAGTCTGAACAAGAGTGAAGAAAAGATACATTAGAGTTTTTATAGATGACATTGCTCTCTGACTATGAGCCTGCAACTGAATACGAATATCATCCCGAATGTTTCCAAACTCGAGTAAACTGAAACATCCGATGACTCCACCTGGCCTAGTTGTTCAGGCCAGGAGAGGGATCTCATCCCTCTTGTTTGCTCGGGTCCGTGGCGTCGCAACTCGCCAACAGCTACAGAAACGCTGCCCTGCGGTGTACTCTACTAACAGCTCTAACGACCTGATCTGTGAATACTTTATACTCTGCTTTATGTTAAATATAACAAAAAAGAGTATTATTTCCCTTCTAAAGTCGAAGTCGACACAGTTTTGACAGGTGGTCGAGCAGAAATCGAGTTCATTAATTGCCATGGATTTACAATATCAAAGTACGTTACCATTGTATAAAAAAACACCGACAGCTCTATCAGCAAAAACTGCAAGTCAGTGTGAATGAAATCATAAAGCTAAAATATCATCATCATCATGTCAGCTTATTGACGTCCACTGCTGGACAAAAGCCTCCCAAGGATCTCCACAACGACCGGTCTTGCGCTGCCCACATCCAACGGTTTCCAGCGACTTTAACCAAGTCGTCAGTCCACCGTGTTGGAGGCCTTCCCACACTGCGTCGTCCGGTGCGTGGTCGCCACTCGTAAACCTTTCGGCCCCATCGTCAATCAGTTCTACGAGCAATGTGCCCCGCCCACTGCCACCTAAGGTTTGCGATTCTTCGAGCTATGTCAGTGACCTTGGTTCTTCTGCGAATCTCATCGTTTCTGATGTGAAAGCTAAAATGTATTTAATTTGAAATCATCTGACATGCAGACTAGATATGGAAACAAGTTTGCCACTGAGAAATATCGACGTGACTTGTCTCTCAAATTTACATAGAATCCTTAAGGACAATAAACTAATTTAAGAAAGCGCTCTAAAGATAAACTAGCTGATAAGTTGGCCTGAGACCGTAAATACGAGAGAAATACATTCCCTAAAAATTTGAGAAAGAGAGTAAAGTTAAAGAAGTTCGGTTGTCCTTCGAAAAGAGAGCAACATTGACAATTTAGACGATGTAGTCTCTAGAAATAGAGGACAACATGAAGATACCCATAAGATAAGGAATAGCTCGGGACCAACACGCCAACAACCCGAATGAGCTGCCCTGCAGAATGCATGAAATTTTATAATCAGTCCTATGTACTTAGGAATAAAGAAGAAAATTAGGTCTCCCTCTAAATCGAAAATCTACAGAAAGAAGTAAAGTTCGGCAGTCATGTGAGTAGGAATCGCTAGTTCCGCGAAAAAAATGCGACAATTATAATCCGAATTGGAAAGAAAATTGAACGGACATAGCAAGTGCCAAGCGTATCAAAGAAATTCCCTAAAAATGAGAGTAAAGTTAAAAAAAACTTCCGTTGTCCTCCGGTAAGAGAACAACATTGACGATTTAGTTAGACGATGTAGTCTCTAGAAATAGAAGACAACACTGGATTACGGCCTAATCACTCTCTTTATGAGAGTAGGCTCGTGCCTCTCGGTGGGGACATATATGGGATGAGACAGAAGAAGAAGAGGAAGAAGAGAAAGAAGAAGAAGAAATGTCGACAAAATTTTACATAATCCGTCGCTTGGATTTGCCAGCTTCAGTATTGTCATGGAAGTTTTAAAGAGAATTCTAATTCTCCATAAAGAAATTGAAAAGCCGAATCAGAATGTGAAAATAATGGACACAACAAGTGCCAAGCGTATCGAAGAAATTCCCTAAAATTTTGAGAAAGGGAACAGAGGTAATTGTCCTTCGGTAAGAGAACAACATTGATGATTTAGTTAGACGATGCAGCCTCGAGAAATAGAGGACAACATGAGGTTACATATCATAATACCAGAAATCATAATACCTATGATATTTTATAGGTACAGATATGTTACCTTCATAGTAATTGACATTTTAAATATGTGCCGAAAAATGATGACAATGACAGCTGATGACAGCACTTTAATATACTTCAAATGTCTTAAGTGGATATAGAATAACATTTTAGTCGCAGAGTGGACACTTTCTTGAAAAGTACCTAATAGTAAGAAATAGAACATCTTGTAAAAGTAAAGAATTTGTTAGAATTTTTAGAAAGGGAACAGAGATAATTGTCCTTCGGTAAGAGAACAACATTGCCGATTTAGACGATGTAGTCTCAAGAAATAGAGGACAACATGAGGTTACATATCATAATAATAGAAATCATAATACCTTTACTCAAAATACCAAATACTCAATTAACCTTAACTTATAAAACCAAAAATACAATGAATAATGAAGAAGGAAGAATATTTTGCAGAATATACTTGAATATACACATGTACAAATTATTTAAAGCCATAGCAACTAATTTTTAATCAATCTCTTTTATTTAAATTTTTGTTTAAATAAAAATATTAAATTTTTGTTTTTTTATGTGTCGGCGCAGTACCTAAATGTTGTTATCATTTATCAGCGCAATCTAGATTATTTCAAGTTGAACCAATTTACAAAACCATTTTAGCAACACCAGTTTAACTTAGACACTTAAGGGCGTGGGCTCATTAAAAATATTATCAAATGTTTAAATAATTTAGCTTCCTTGTAATCATTTTATAATGTGAAATTAATGTTTTGATTTTATGTTCTTGAATTATTAACTCTTAAATGAATAAAGGCGCTTAGTTTATTAATTAACACTTGAATTGTAACAGAAATAGGAGGAAGCAATTCGCCATGTTTTGGTTTCAATGCAAATACAATTGTCAATTAATTATTTTGTTGAGTAGCTCAAGTTATTTAAATGTTTCAATAGTTTTTAATTTGTTATAAATTAATTACTCAAGTTTAAGATCTTAAGTTTATGTTTAGAAGTTTTTAATAAACAGATAAATCAGTTTACGCTAACACTCTGAGCAACGGAAGTAGTGCCGAAGGTGCCAATAGTGGGAGTGGTTGCGCGAAAGTGGTGCGGAGGCTGGTTTTTCTAAAATTGTGGCACTTTTCGGGAGAGCCTTGAGGTATAAACGTGTGAGTAATAAAGTTATTAAGTTTTGAATCCATATACGTGTTCTTCATTTGTAATGGCTGACCCTGATAACACGAGTGGTGGTACCAGTGATACTGGTATCACCACTGCCAAAGACTCCGATGGAGCTCCTCCTCCGTTATATATTTAAATCAATAAATGAATGATTAATATCAACAAATAGTTTTATCATTCGTTCGACCTTTGAAAAAAGGCTTTGTTTAAAAAGTAAAAAAATTGTGATAGAAAGTAAATAAAATAATTGAAATAGTTAATATATAAATATAATTAAATTATTAAAATAAATATTATTTAGATTATTTCTAAATAATTAAAATATTTAATTTAATTTAAACAATTAACATAATTAAAATAAATAAAATTATATGAATTATTTTAAAAAATCAAAGAAATAATATAATTAAAATAAATTTAATAGGTAATTAAAATCATTAAAATAACTTAAATCAATAAAAAAGGTAATTGAAATATTAAAATTATTAATGTAATTAAAATAATTAAAAATAATAAATGATTATTAAAATAATTAAAATAGGTAATAAAATAACTAAAACAAATAGAATAAATAAAATGTGGCTTAACTTACAGTTGCACTATTGAAACAAATCACTTTAAAAAATTATGCTTAATGGAATTTAATATTTTTGGATAAGGTATTTAGTACATTTCGTATTTTGGGATTCGGTTATTTGAACGTAAAGTATTTTAAATCATTGGTATTATCAGTAATTATTGGACATTTTGAATATAAGGTATTTTGAGTTCGGCAATGTTAAGTAAAGGTATTATGATTTCTGGTATTTGGCTAAGTAACTCAATACGAAGGTCACCCAAAAGGCGATGGAGAGAGCTATGCTCGGAGTTTCTCTACGTGATCACATTAGAAATGATGAGATCCGCAGAAGAACCAAGGTCACTGATATAGCCCGAAGAATCGCAAACCTTAAGTGGCAGTGGGCGGGGCACATTGCTCGTAGAACCGATGGACGATGGGGCAGAAAGGTTCTCGAGTGGCGACCACGCACCGGACGACGCAGTGTGGGAAGGCCTCCAACAAGGTGGACTGACGACTTGGTTAAACTCGCTGGAAACCGTTGGATGTGGGCAGCGCAAGACCGGTCGTTGTGGAGATCCTTGGGAGGCTTTTGTCCAGCAGTGGACGTCAATAAGCTGACATGATGATGATGATAATGATATTTTAGCTTTATGATTTCATTCACACTGACTTGCAGTTTTTGCTGATAGAGCTGTCGGTGTTTTTTTATACAATGGTAACGTACTTTGATATTGTAAATCCATGGCAATTAATGAACTCGATTTCTGCTCGACCACCTGCCAAAACTGTGTCGACTTCGACTTTACAAGGAAAATAATACTCTTTTTTGTTATATTTAACATAAAGCAGAGTATAAAGTCTTCACAGATCAGGTCGTTATTTTTATTTGCCCATATGGCAGCGCGAGACCGGTCGTTGTGGAGATCTTTGGGGGTGGCTTTTGTCCAGCAGTGGACGTCCATAAGCTGACATGAACCCAATACGAAGATACCCATAAGGTAAGCAATAGCTCGGGACCGTGGCGACGCAACACGCCAACAACTCGAATGAGCTGCCCTGCGGAATCCATGGAAATTTATAATCAAGTACTTAGGACCAAACAAGACAACGATAAATAAAATAATAAAATGCGTTCATAATAAATCTTCAGTCAAGCTGAAGGTGAATCTATTAAGTTATCTCGGTCGTAATTCTCGTAATCTTAGAGACTGTAGCCCACCACGACCCCATGGTTCTGCAAACCACTAGGTTCTGTGTTAGCGTCAACCTACGGAGGTTCTTACAAGTGTGAGAGCAGCCTCTTCATAAGTCTTTCAAAAAGTTCAAAATGCTTCAAAAGTACGTAGGTACTTTATCACGGTCCCCTGATGTTATGATGTCGTGTCAGGAGACCGTTTAAGGCCAAAACACACCGGATGCTTATGCGTTTATTGCGTCTACGTCTACGTTACGCTTTATTTTTTCAATGTTTATTAATAGCGCAAGCTATTAATAAACGGTAATAAACAAAAGTTAATAAACAAAAGCAGTGACAGTTCCATACATTACAACTCAGAGGTACGCATAAGTCAACGCATACGCAACGCATACGCATCCGGTGTGTTTTGGCCTTTACCCTCCTCCACCCATGGTCTTGTTAACCTCTCGGTGCTTACACCGCGTCAGACCGAATCACAGGAGCGCACGCATGCGCACACTCCCTACAAATTTCTTACACGTAATCTGTAAAGCATTTCTGCAAGTATTTTTTTTTTAATAGTAATTCAAACTTCTTTTTTTTTCAATCTCCTTGCCCATATCGTCCAGTTCCTTACACCAGAAAAGTTTTCACGATTCAAACTTCGAACTCTGAATCGTAAAAGCCTCTCTGCTATCAATGTGGTCAATAAATAAAAGGTAAACAATGAAAACTCGGCCAAGTTTCTGATAGATATCGTGGCAGTATTCAGAAACTGGCCAAATCATATTAAAAATCAAATAAATAATAAAAACGTTGGCAGTGATATTCGTCCAAGATCCAGCGGAATCCTAGACCTGATCCTAAAAACGACCACATGAAACAATAAACGACCATGAAATACACTAAATATTAAAACAAATACCCATTAAAATAGGAAACAGTAAGTAGGAAGAAAAGAAAAGAGCCTGACTCACAAAGAAAAAAACTTTTTTTTTTAATCAAAGTTTAAACCCGAACAGCGAAATAATTTAAGAAGGAAATAAATAACTAAAAATACTTACAAAACATAAAAAATAGACGAAAAATAAAAGATACGATAAAACTAACAATATAATAAATATAGAAAAGAAAAAAATATAAAATGAGTGGGGCTCCAACGGACGATGGTGGTCCTCCCCGCCCCACCCCGTGAGACCCGCCCGCTAGTATGGTCCCCCCGTGAACAAAATTAAACAAATCTTAGAAAAACATAAGTTACATTAAGTAAAAAATCAATATTAGCAGATCTTAAAATAAACAACATAATATCTCGATCAACTCCGGGACTTGTTAAAGAAAGTCAAGAATACCCTTAATCGACGTACATGTACGAGACGACTGATGAATGTAGATGAAGCGAAACAAATGTGTTTGGATCGTAGCGAGTAGTCGAGCTAAGTGGTTGCTGCCTACCTTGAGGGGAGAGCGGTGTGACAGATATGTAGGTATGTATAAAACATACTCAAGGTAATCAAAATAGTATTAAACTATTTTGATTTTGACACAGAACCTAATGGTTCTGCAAACCACTAGGTTCTGTGTTAGCGTCAACCTACGGAGGTTCTTACAAGTGTGCAAGCAGCCTCTTCATAAGTCTTTCAAAAAGTTCAAAATGCTTCAAAAGTACGTAGGTACTTTATCACGGTCCCCTGATGTTATGATGTCGTGTCAGGAGACCGTTTAAGGCCAAAACACACCGGATGCTTATGCGTTTATTGCGTCTACGTCTACGTTACGCTTTACTACGTTGGATAATGATCAATTTGAGATGGCCTCGAAAAACAGTATTTTTTTTAATGTTTATTATTAGCTCAGGCTAATAATAAACAGTAAAAAAAATACTGTTTTCCATTTTTCCATGCTTTGTTTGTTTCTTCTCTAATTTATGAAAAACATTGATGTTCCTGCAAGTAAATCTTATCTTAAGTTATCTTAGAAAGATGAATCTACTTAAGATAATGGCTTGGAATGAAGCCGGATTTACATTTGAGGGCCATATTGCATTTTCACAACACAATATAACTGTAAAATGTAAATCCCGCGTCATTCCTTGATAACTGAGTACATAATTTTGAATTCCTAAAGATTTCGTATTTTTGCTTTGTATAATGACTATTGGCAAACAGTGTTTAATGTATGGAACTGTCAAGCGGTGACAGTTCCATACATTACAACTCAGAGGTACGCATAAGTCAACGCATACGCATCCGGTGTGTTTTGGCCTTTACCCTCCTCCACCCATGGTCTTGTTAACCTCTCGGTGCTTACACCGCGTCAGACCGAATCACAGGAGCGCACGCATGCGCACACTCCCTACAAATTTCTTACACGTAATCTGTAAAGCATTTCTGCAAGTATTTTTTTTTTCAATAGTAATTCAAACTTCTTTTTTTTCAATCTCCTTGCCCATTTCGTCCAATTCCTTACACCAGAAAAGTTTTCACGATTCAAACTTCGAACTCATCGTAAAAGCCTCTCTGCTATCAATGTGGTCAATAAATAAAAGGTAAACAATGAAAACTCGGCCAAGTTTCTGATAGATATCGTGGCAGTATTCAGAAACTGGCCAAATCATATTAAAAATCAAATAAATAATAAAAACGTTGGCAGTGATATTCGTCCAAGATCCAGCGGAATTCTAGACCTCATCCTAAAAACGACCACATGAAATAATAAACGACCATGAAATACACTAAATATTAAAACAAATACCCATTAAAATAGGAAACAGTAAGTGGGAAGAAAAGAAAAGAGCCTGACTCACAAAGAAAAAAACTTTTTTTTTTAAATCAAAGTTAAAACCCGAACAGCGAAATAATTTAAGAAGGAAATAAATAACTAAAAATACTTACAAAACATAAAAAATAGACGAAAAATAAAAGATACGATGAAACTAACAATATAATAAATATAGAAAAGAAAAAAAATAAAATGAGTGGGGCTCCAACGGACGATGGTGGTCCTCCCCGCCCCACCCCATGAGACCCGCCCGCTAGTATGGTCCCCCCGTGAACAAAATTAAACAAATCTTAGAAAAACATAAGTTACATTAAGTAAAAAATCAATATTAATAGATCTTAAAATAAACAACATAACATCTCGATCAACTCCGGGACTTGTTAAAGAAAGTCAAGAATACCCTTAATCGACGTACATGTACGAGACGACTGATGAATGTAGATGAAGCGAAACCAATGTGTTTGGATCGTAGCGAGTAGTCGAGCTAAGTGGTTGCTGCCTACCTTGAGGGGAGAGCGGTGTGACAGATATGTAGGTATGTATAAATAAAGCAAACCCAAGTTAATCAAAATAGTACTAAACATTACAAACAATCGAACATCTTATTAACGACAAATGAAATTGGTAGAGTAGAGATACTACGACAAGAGCATAGATTCAGCAAGAACCCTAAATGGCATCGAACATATTTGTATGGAGCCTGGTATAGTAAAAAAAAACGGTATCACTTAGACTCAACATCCCCTATTTGAGCTAGTATGGAGAAAAAAAGTTGGCGGCCACTGATGAAACTTACGTCAATCGATAGAGAAAAATATTAAAAAACGATAGTATTTTGGACAAATGTCAGAAGTGATATACTTTGGGATACATAGGACTTTATACCAATTAGGTTGGATGCTCTTTGAAGAAAAAACTCAATCTCGAATGTCATGTTATACATAAGAGAGTCAATAATATTGGATTGAAAATAAATGTTTGTGACATTTCCTAATATACGAGTATAGTTCGCGTCACGTAAAAGGATCGCTGGCTGCCAAGTTGCTCTTTAGACGATTTTTAACCGACTTAAAAAAATGGTGGAGGTTTTTCAATTCGACCGTATATTGTTTTGTATATATGCTAAAGGAGGTACTGGAGGGGGGGATAGTATTGGGAATTGACACAGATTGCTTCAAAAAGTCTTATTTTCAAACCACTCTAATTCCAACCACATTTATACCCCGTGATGTTATGATGTCGTGTCAGGAGACCGTTTAAGGCCAAAACACACCGGATGCGTATGCGTTTATTGCGTCTACGTCTACGTTACGCTTTACTACGTTGGATAATGATCAATTTGAGATGGCCTCGAAAAACAGTATTTTTTTTAATGTTTATTATTAGCTCAGGCCAATAATAAACAGTAAAAAAAATACTGTTTTCTATTTTTCCATGCGTTGTTTGTTTCTTCTCTAATTTATGAAAAACATTGATGTTCTTGCAAGTAAATCTTATCTTAAGTTATCTTAGAAAGATGAATCTACTTAAGATAATGGCTTGGAATGAAGCCGGATTTACATTTGAGGGCCATATTGCATTTTCACAACACAATATAACTGTAAAATGTAAATCCCGCGTCATTCCTTGATAACTGAGTACATAATTTTGAATTCCTAAAGATTTCGTATTTTTGATTTGTATAATGACTATTGGCAAACAGTGTTTAATGTATGGAACTGTCAAGCGGTGACAGTTCCATACATTACAACTCAGAGGTACGCATAAGTCAACGCATACGCAACGCATACGCATCCGGTGTGTTTTGGCCTTTACCCTCCTCCACACATGGTCTTGTTAACCTCTCGGTGCTTACACCGCGTCAGACCGAATCACAGGAGCGCACGCATGCGCACACTCCCTACAAATTTCTTACACGTAATCTGTAAAGCATTTCTGCAAGTATTTTTTTTTTCAATAGTAATTCAATCTTCTTTTTTTTCAATCTCCTTGCCCATTTCGTCCAATTCCTTACACCAGAAAAGTTTTCACGATTCAAACTTCGAACTCTGAATCGTAAAAGCCTCTCTGCTATCAATGTGGTCAATAAATAAAAGGTAAACAATGAAAACTCGGCCAAGTTTCTGATAGATATCGTGGCAGTATTCAGAAACTGGCCAAATCATATTAAAAATCAAATAAATAATAAAAACGTTGGCAGTGATATTCGTCCAAGATCCAGCGGAATTCTAGACCTCATCCTAAAAACGACCACATGAAATAATAAACGACCATGAAATACACTAAATATTAAAACAAATACCCATTAAAATAGGAAACAGTAAGTGGGAAGAAAAGAAAAGAGCCTGACTCACAAAGAAAAAAACTTTTTTTTTAAATCAAAGTTAAAACCCGAACAGCGAAATAATTTAAGAAGGAAATAAATAACTAAAAATACTTACAAAACATAAAAAATAGACGAAAAATAAAAGATACGATGAAACTAACAATAGAATAAATATAGAAAAGAAAAAAACTAAAATGAGTGGGGCTCCAACGGACGATGGTGGTCCTCCCCGCCCCACCCCATGAGACCCGCCCGCTAGTATGGTCCCCCCGTGAACAAAATTAAACAAATCTTAGAAAAACATAAGTTACATTAAGTAAAAAATCAATATTAATAGATCTTAAAATAAACAACATAACATCTCGATCAACTCCGGGACTTGTTAAAGAAAGTCAAGAATACCCTTAATCGACGTACATGTACGAGACGACTGATGAATGTAGATGAAGCGAAACCAATGTGTTTGGATCGTAGCGAGTAGTCGAGCTAAGTGGTTGCTGCCTACCTTGAGGGGAGAGCGGTGTGACAGATATGTAGGTATGTATAAATAAAGCAAACCCAAGTTAATCAAAATAGTACTAAACATTACAAACAATCGAACATCTTATTAACGACAAATGAAATTGGTAGAGTAGAGATACTACGACAAGAGCATAGATTCAGCAAGAACCCTAAATGGCATCGAACATATTTGTATGGAGCCTGGTATAGTAAAAAAAAACGGTATCACTTAGACTCAACATCCCCTATTTGAGCTAGTATGGAGAAAAAAAGTTGGCGGCCACTGATGAAACTTACGTCAATCGATAGAGAAAAATATTAAAAAACGATAGTATTTTGGACAAATGTCAGAAGTGATATACTTTGGGATACATAGGACTTTATACCAATTAGGTTGGATGCTCTTTGAAGAAAAAACTCAATCTCGAATGTCATGTTATACATAAGAGAGTCAATAATATTGGATTGAAAATAAATGTTTGTGACATTTCCTAATATACGAGTATAGTTCGCGTCACGAAAAAAGATACGCGATCAAAGTTATATAACATTGTTGTACATATCAATAACATTGTTGCACATATCAATAACATTGTTTTATAACATTCAGTGTCCACATTATGTAAAACATGTTATATAACAATGTTAAATAACATGTTATGTTACATGGTCTGTACTCACCTTTAGACAATTTTTAGGTCTGACGCGTGAGTGTGCCGTTTGTTCTAAAATACACTGGTACAAAGATCTGATTGTCATCACACACAAGTCATCACACACAATTGTCTAGATTCACAAGATGTTAACGTAAGTTCCGATTTCAGCCACGTGCCAAAAGATCCTTGTATCGTTGTAGCACTGTATCATCGCGCACTAAAGTGTTTAATTACACAAGTGTACATATGCACGAACACACTTCCACTTGATTCCAGCGTTTTTTTTACGTGACGTGATATATCACACACATAACTCACTTCCTAGCCTAAAGCACTAATACACCAATGTTTAAAACTAATGCTACGGGATTCCCATAGGAATATTAATTTACACAATTATATAATTATTTTACTAATATTATACTTAGATGTCAATGTTTGTGCCGATGGATGGATGGATGTATGTATGGATGTAACTCTTTCACACAAAAACTTCTCTACGGATTTTGATGAAACTGCAATGTTGTAGCTAGCACATCAAAATAGCACGTAGGCGATGTTATGTTACGATATCATTCTTCCATCGGCACACAGATTGTCATTTGTAATACTCATATTATGTAGGAAGTAGGATTTATAATATACACGTTTTAGATAATGTCTATCACCCTAAAATAATTTAGCAAGCTACCAAATTTTTTTTTGTTTTTGCTTTTTTTGTTTTTTTTTTGCCTATAGACATTTTATATCTTTACGATAAAAATCTATAAGCTTTTTTTTTATTATTTTTTTTTTGTTTATTTAGAAGACTATTTGATGAATTGATGATGCAAACAAGCAAACATAATTAAAAAGTCGGTATAGGGTTCCGTAGTTGGTCAGTTGATTTTATTTTTCAGAGTTCTTTTACACAATTCAGAATTTCGTTTGAAAATGGGTAATTTTTGAAAAGCATTCGTATTTAAAAAATATAAGTGAAAATATTTATGGTTTTGTGAGGACAGACCGAAAACTGCAAATGCAGCCTTATTAATAATATTAATATGGTTGAAAACTCTCGGACATAGAAGTAGATGATGTAACAAGGGCTTTTCTGTGGACGGAGAGCGCAAGTTTCCAATAAGGGCATTTTATTAAACGGAACCCTAATACCTTGCAAAATAAAAAACAACCTAATAAAATAAAAAATAAATGAAAAAAATAAACGAAAAATGTACAAATCATTTAATTAAAAATTAAATGTCTAAATTATAAAAGAAAAATATAAACAAAAGTAAGAAAAAATAATAATTTAATACCTACGGAAAAAAATCATATCATACATAATTAAAGTAGTTTAAAAAAATATCATGACTGTCTTCAAATCAAAAATAAATTTAAATAAAAATTATAAAAATACTTAAACGTAATTAATTAACTTAAAAAAAATAAACAAAACATAGATTTAAGATACCTACCAACGGAACTCTAAAATGAGTGAAGATGATGTTAAAATCTACTTAATGTCTATAGAAATTAGGGACTATTATAGTTTGTAGACTGTTATTTTGCTAAGTGTGTGATATGATATGGATTCGATTCTGTATATGGTTGATTTACGGCCGTTTCCAAAATTCAAAGATAGCTGTCTGAGATCAGCATGTCACGGATGTCACGTAGCTGTCACTTTTGACTTATTCTAACCTTTAGTAGAATCCCATAGGCTTTTTGACACCAGTAGGTGTATGGGACGAAAAATTCTAAGACAGATAACTATTTCTATCTCCAGTAAGACAAAACAAGAGATATATATAGAATATTGGGAACGGCCGTTAGTATTTATGTACTTAATTATGACCAGACGACATTTTACAATAAACAAATAGATTTTCACATTTTTCTCCAAAAAAGTTTTAAAATTAGCCGTATACATAACATACAGTAAATAATATAATGTAGACGCCAAATAACCAGAACAAGTAATTTAGACTAGGCCATTAATTTGCACATTTAACATCTGATTATTTACAACACTGAATTAGGCCGGCACCGATGCAGTTATAGCACTGATCAAAGTTAACCGAGGCCAAACGTCTAAGTAACTTGAGGTCCGTTGGTATGTAGCATGATTGCAAATTCAATAATTACACTTTAAAATATGGAGCGTTGATCTAACGCCGTGTAGAAGGGTAGTTGTGAATATTATATTTAAAAACAAAGATATTAAATAAGAACCAGATACAAGTACTTATTGGGATGACCCGTCCACAATCATGTTAAAGCTTATTTTAAATAAAGAATTATTATATTTTATTACCAATATGGTCCTGATATATGGCCATTTCAAGAGTTAGGCCTAGACCACACGGGAAAACGCAACTGCAACTGTTAGTTACTTTTGAGTTGCATCTAAGTTTCTGCTATAGACTCCTTTAGAAAACCACACACGATGCAACTAATCTGAAACGTTTCAAACTAGTTGCGTCGTTTGTGGTTTTCTAGCAGTTGCAGTTGCGTTTCCCCGTGTGTTCTGGGTCTTAGACTCTTGTCGGTGGAGTATTCGCCATTTAGACCTATCCTCTGCCAATGCTTTGACTTCTTGATACGACATGACGTTAACTTTCTCTTTCACTTGAGTGAAGTAGGTAATACATAACCTAAAAAGTTTTAGATGACAGTTTTGTGTCAGATTTTCTTGCTAGATTCTTCTCTGGGGAAAACTGCTGCTTTGCGAATCTAGCTAACAATCTAGCTTTAGACTATATTTATCATCAAAATTTCAAGTACAATGTATTTACTAATGGAATATAGATAATTCGAATTTGAATGTATGGACTAGTTAATAATGAAGTTCGTGAGTATTGCGGAACAAAGATGGCGCCTGCGTCTCCATAGCTACACAATTAATGTAATTTTCAAAAGTACCCCTCTAAACAGGATTACGTCAACGCACTCTATCTTATGTTACATGTTTACACTTTATTTATACAATCATAAAATTTATGTTGGATTCGAATTTTGGACTCTTGATTTTACAATTCACAATTTGAGAATAAGTTGGTATCTGCTTGAATTTTTTGAGTAGCCGTTATTACATCCTATATTCAATAAGGAACTAGGTAAGTGGTAAAAGTCATATTTACAAATACAGTAGGTACCTAAATTAGTGACTTTTTTGTTATGCGCACACGCAACCAAGCCTTTTCACAAATCAAGAATCCAATATCCGGAACCAAGTCAAATATTATTTACATTGTTGTGCGAATTAAATATTTGTACCGGAGGCAGGTTTGAGGTCGCTGTTGCGATTATTTTCGGGCCTGTTCCACCATCTATGGATAAAATATATCTGACAGACATTTTATACCTATCTCGCTCTAAAACGTCATGTTTTATGAAATAGTCATATGTTTATCTGGCAGTTAAATTTTATCTTTAGGTGGTGTAATAGGCACTTATTCTTTAAATTTATCGAAAAAGAGACTATGGTTAAAAATTCAGGTTTATGGTGTAAGAATCTAATGAGCATTACTGGTTATATGTACTTAACGAAAGAATCCAATGAGTCGAACATTTCCAATTAGGTTTTGAATTATGCATGGACGCTTCTAAGTAAAAATATTATACCTATTGAATTCTTATAAGTATTTAAAGATGAGAGTTTGTTTCGTGTAGTTTTTTTTTTGTTTTTATCAGGAAGTAGATACCTGAGTTTCGAACACGAAAATAAATCAATTTTATGGAATGTTCTATGAAAGAGATAGACATGAAAATACCACAAAGAAATGCACCAGTAATACAGTAATACTAGTTTATAAGATAATAGATAAGTATCACTAAAATTATCGAATAATTTCTTATAAATACATGCGCCTGCGCCACTGTGGGCGAGTTCCGCCACTACGTATGTACAGAATGTCTTAATTAACTGCATCAGTAATACAAGCTTATAAGATAATAGATAAATATCATTAAAATTATCGAATAATTTCTTATAAATACATGCGCCTGCGCCACTGTGGGCGAGTTGCGCCACTACGTATGTACAGAATGTCTTAATTAACTATTTATATGTAATAATATGTATCAATTATACCTTTACGTTCTATTCTTGATTCCGTTTGTACATTAAGTATATAAACAGTTTGCTTTTAAGACATCAAGTTTATTTACAAATTATTTTCGTTTATTGCTGTAGGAATGTGTTCGGTTTTCGTCTTATATAGTAAGTAAGCAAGTAAATCATATGTACTTGTAATATATGTAATTATGTCTAGTTATATTAGAGATACTAGAAGATATTGTAAAGAGATATTATATACTGATGTAAATGTGTTTTGGTGGAAATAAAATAAAATAAATGCCAATTTAAATTAACCCTGACAATAATAAAGAAATTAATTCTCAATTTATAGTAGGTAAAATTTTACATGGAACGAAAAAAAACTAAAAAACTCTGGCAGATAAACTAAAGATAAAAAAAATACAACGAAATGAAATGTTTGAAAAAAAATAATTCAAAAAGCAGACGTAAATGAATCTGCCAGAATAAGTTTTCTGTAATTTTATATAAATCAACACTTTCACTGTCCTTGCATTACCTAGAAGTTGAAATAATGCATTGATGAGTTAGCTCAGTACGTCCGAGTATGATATAATACATTAAAGACCACCAAGAATTGTGTTGTCCACGAGAAGCTTGTAAAATCAAATCGGTGTTAAATTTTATGCAATTTGCCATGTAATCTGGCCTCGAGGTTGCCATACCTAATTTGCAAGAAAAATAATACTTTTTATATTTTTTGATTGATTGAAACAAAAATAAAGAAGGTTTTCTGTTACCAAAATTTAACTTATAACTTTTTTTTAACATTTGTAGTTATTATCATCGTTTACGCAATTACGTCCTAAGACAGAATAAACAACCTCCACATTCAATACAATATATTAAATTAAGTGACACAAAATTAACGTTGTATGGTGGCACTATGTCTCCTAAATTTTTTGCACTTATGCATTGATTGTGTGTATTCACATACATACATTATGTGAGATAGATAGAAGCTTAAAAAACAGTTGTGTGTAGCCATACAATTCTTGGTAAACATAAGATCAATGATTTGACCATGTCTGTTACTTGTTAAATAGATGATGTTTCCACGTATTCGAACAGCTTCATTCGGCCGTGCATTGTTATGCACTTTTGGTCGTTTGGCAATTGTATTGACAGTGTATTGTCGTGTTGCCTTGGGACAGTGAAAGTGTTGCAGAGGGTAAGTACAGTATTATTTGATAAATATGTGTAATAGTTATAGTACCTATATAATCCTTATTTAACTGTAATTTTAAGATTATTCAAATATTTATATGCTACTATAAAAAAAAGCACTTGGATGCGCCATATTTCAATATACAATATCACTGTAAATGTGACTCCAACTGCGAGGGCAATACTAAAATCATACTTGCTACCTGTATAAGTGTTATAATTAGTGTACTCGTATGGGAGACATTATATGGCGGGATCTATCGATATATAATAAATACTTGAATATACTATAATGGTACTTATATGAAAGGTAAGGTGAGCGCACTAAGCGCGATCTAAAACGGAATAAGTATTTTTATATACCTAATAGGTAGGTACTTAAAATAGGTACCTCATTGTCGCGCACATGACTGCCTTCAAAGGCAAAGAGAACTGTAGGTAATACAACAAAATGTAATTCATTCAATATAATCTGACGAATAAGTAATAGATGAGTCTTGTTTGAAAATTTTGAAAAAATATTTTAGATATGATATGAAGATAATGTCTCTACGACAAACTGTCCATAAATGTATAATAAATTATAGCGGATTTTAGTTTGGTGGTGTCCATTATTGCGTTACTTGTTACGATAGAGCAGAGTCATAGGAATTGGTCTTATAGGTGGGAATTTGCACAAAGTCCAAGAAACACACGAGTTTACTACAATATAACTTACGTATTAAAGCTTAAGAATTAAACGGTACCTTATAACTAATTACTCTACGCAAGTAGGAAATCAATAAGTGTCACTTATTCCCTACTAAAATACTAATAAATTATTTGAAATATATTCGTTAGTTTTTATGAGACTTCAATTAGTATTTTCAAATTCTATAAATTAATTGAAAACAGTTAGTTGAAGAAATTCGCTGGTAAAACTTGAACGCGGTCCCAAAAACTCTTTCTTTTAGGTCCGTCAAATACCCTATTAGGTTCCTAAACCTTTCTTAATTGACAGGTTAATGTATAAATAATCCTTCATTGTACAAAGTTATTAAAAAGGAAAATTTATAAATACAATACCTACCTAACCTACAAGTTAAACTTGCATTTTTCCCTGTCATTTTACCCAATTCAAAATCAAAATATTATTTTGAATATTTTTCCTGTATCGACGATATTAAGTTTATACTTATTATAAAGTTTATATTTTTCACTTTTCACTTAGTCCGGTTTTTCAAGGGGCGACTCCTCCGGAGGACGTTCATCGCCATCATCATCATCTGAACTAGACGCAATCAGTCGGTTGTGCAAATGTAATATAGATAGAAAACCAAATCTATCATAAGAGTTTGGGTTACGTAGAACTCTGTTCTCATCCGTTCTAATCCCGTTCAGGTTGGTAGGGTAAATGTTAGGATAGTATGAATAGTGGATCGTACCGGGATCTTGAGTTACGTTTGAGTCTTGGTTTGTATTGACAGAGGCGGCGTTCGGTTCTTGATTCGATGCTCCTGGCATCGGAGACGGGCTTGAGATGATGGCGTGGTTCGGGTTCGAGCAGGGCAGTCGTGGCCCCATTGTAGAGGTACTCCTCATCGCGGAAGATTGGGATTCGCTTCCACTTTGAGCGCTAGTACTCGCAATGCAACCCCCGTAGGTTACGCTCGAGGACTCACTATAAAACTTTGGTGGACGGGATGAAGACGCTGCACGATCACGATCCTTGTCTGAGACGGAATCTGGGCTCTCCTCAAGGACCCATTCCATCCAGTCTTCATCAGATCCTGCGACTTGCTTCTGCATTTCCATCCACTCGTTCAGTTCGTCATCAGTGATGCGACCACGAGCCGGCGCTGACTGGGGCCGATGGTGAAAATCATTTGGTAAGTCTTCACTTAATGAATTTAAATTTACAGGTAGAGACCAGAGGTGACAGAAGTATGAAGTACTAGCACCTCCTTTATCTTCCATCAATCGGCTACGCAATTTTTTTTCTAAATCATCCTTCTCTTCCTTAGTAATTATATGGACTTTAGATGTCTGTGTCGCGATCTCTTGACACGGGTTTGTATGTACTGTTGACGTTGCAACTGCTGCTTCTGCTGTTTCAGCAATTTCCATTAGAGAAATTACCGATGATGTGCTATGATCGTTCTCGTCATCCTCTGAATTTTCCCCGCCTTCTTCCGATTCTGGTCGTAAATCAAATAGAAAAGCAATGTTTATCTCTTCATCTTCTTCCACTTGTGATAGCGGTGATTCTGTTAATGGTGATTCCATATCTGGCGGACTATCTTCACCGGCGAGGGCTATAATGGGGACTCTGTCCTCGTCCTCATCGTCTTCAAAACGTTCTTCTTTAATTTTTGTAGGTGGCTCATATTCGGTATCATCAACTCCCATTGTGAAGTTTGAAGTCGGTTGATCTTCTTTTGTTAATGCCTTTTACTGTTCTGACAATTTTTGGGGTTCATATAAGGGTTTTATTTATTTTCATTATGAGCATTTCTGTCTTGATTTTCGCCTTCCTCATTTTCTGTTTCGAATACAAAATCATCATTGTGACGTTTCTTTGGAAGTATCACGAGGAGTGATTCCTCGTGGGGAGCGCGGAGTGCGGGGTGAGCGGGGGCAGCGCAGGATTGGCCACCGCTATAATACTGTCGCCTCGCGCAGCTACCACGTGCGGTCGGGACTCTTCCTGCTCCTGAAAACGAATAAAAACATTTCAATAGGACTTTGGTCGATTATCCAAAATTTTTAAATAAGTTAAATGCATCTGTATTCATTGATATGATAATATGACGAGGTTACGCAGTCATTTGACAATGACACAAAATACCTACTTGGTAAGCAAGCCGAGATTTCGTTACCTACATACGTGTTAATAAAAGATTTGGTTCCTTTATGATTGAATATTTTAAATTGATAAACATAGTTATGGGTATCCTATACCTCAGTCAGAAAAGTGTTGTGTGCTTTATTCCTTACAAACATTTGAAAGAGACAATAGAAAGTTAACATAGTGTTAGATGTGTGACTTGTCCCAGAATTCTTGAAGGTAATTTAAGGTAGATGTGTGAGTGACTCACGTGTGATGGGCTGGCTATTGGCGGTGGTGTGCTGGCGCTGGAGTATGAACAGCGGGAATCCGCATCGTCGCTCTCTGCCTTACCCCACCAGCCTACCCCAGTGAGGCCTCGAGACGCCTCCGGGCTCGTGCCCACTCCGTTTTCTACTTCTTCATCCTGTAATAGCATTTCTGTATAAGACTACTATCTTGTTTGTAAGTGAGATGATTGCATGACTGTGTTAGGAACGTCTTCACCATCTTTAAATTTAACTGACTATGTTTGTTTCATAAAACATGACGTTTAAGATAGAGACAATAATATCTGACTAAAAAAATATATCTGTAGATGTTGAAACATACCGTAAGTTTATTAAATAAATTAAATTCGTAGATTATATAAATCAACTGAAAGTATCTAAGACGTTTATAACACAGTACAATGTATGATGGATGATGTTCCCTCATCTTTTGATAAAAAATATCATTTTACGCAGTTGATATCGATTGTGTCAATATTTATCACAAGTGTATAGTTTTCATCCTTTGCGGGGAGAAAGGGGGGGACCTTTGTTACAGACGATATCAAGAGCATAAAATTTAAATGATTAATGGATTTTAAATTACTTCTATCACAGGCTATTGATTAAGGCTACTGTCAAAGTATTGCAATTTGTTGATCTAAAGTGTTTCGAAAGTGTCACTGATGAAGCTATCGGGTAACGAAACTTCCGAATATAATATGAACAAGTTTGTTTGTAAGTAGTTAACTATGTAGCCTGTGACAGAGGTAAACAAAAATGTTACTTTTGTAAATCAAATCAAACATCGTTCACAGAAGCTCTAAAATAAGGATTCTAAGAACTACAAAGCACCATATTAACAAGGCAACTTACATAAAGCCATGCATAATTGTACTAAATGGTTAATTACTTACCAATTATAACATTCAATCTATTAATAAATTATCATACCTGTTAGTTGAGGATCACAGCTTAATATAAATTATTGTACCTTTAACGACCAGATTTAATTTGTTTATTGTTCATGCCAACGTTTTCTACGCCAACCCCAAATGTGTTAAGGCCAAGTATTAAGGCTGAATTTTGAGTGAACTGATGGTAAAGTGTATAAGGAAAAAGATTATAAGTTATGACGAGAACTATAACCAAATTAGGCATGGAATAAATACAGTAAAAAACAAAATGATCAGACTAAATATTTACATGAATAGAATAGACTGTTAAGTAAGAGCGTGTCTCTAAAGTTGCAAAATTGAAAAACTTAATAAACAAATATGTCCCAGGAAGATAATAACATAGAGCAGTCAAAAACTTTACAAACAACTATCGACACGGTTTTTAAATTAATTAAAAAATATTATTTTAATCTATTTAAGAAAAAAATAAATTAAAATTAAGATAAAAAATAAAGCTTTGAATAATGAATATAAACTTTCCAATTAGAATAGTAACGGCAAGAAAAACCAGTAGCTAATCATAAATTTTAATTTGTTGATAATAATCAGTACTGATCTCTAATAATATCTCGACTTCATTTCCTTAAGACATATTGTAAAATAGATGTAAATAGAGGAAGATGTGAAATAGAAGAAAATAGGTGAGCTCTAAAGCGGTACAGTTTCTAAGAGTCAAAGACTAGGAGGTAGTTCCAGGTTGGATGAAGTGTGTGCGGTTAATCTAATTTGCGAGAATTCGCAACCTGGCGCGGCCGCTTGCTTGGAGGTTCCTCCTCCTCCCTCTCTCTTTCTTCTCCCGTGGACGCGGTAGGGGGTAGCCTGAAATTGTTGTATTTCCAATCTTAGAACTCCAGCGTTCCATCCTATTACTTTAATTAGCAATGTATGTAAAGCGTTGACGCGATGTACCCATGTTTGGAGTAGTGCAGCCCTGCCCTCCGCACCAGCTGCCGCGCCAACGGGAACAGCTCGTCGCGCCGCGTGAGCAGCGCCGGCACACAGCGGCACATCTGCGCTGCTGCCTCGTTCACCATTACCTGACGACCACCACATCCCTCGTTATTAGATACTCCTTCATTTCACATTATAGTATCTCTCAATTCCCAATGTTCCCGCTCACCTCATGCAGCGTCAACGGCTTCTCTGGCTTTCTCTTGCAATCAAACCGGCCGTATATCGCCGCATACTTTCTAATCTCCTCCATCCTTCGAGGATCCGAGTCTGGCATCAGCATCACCACCTCTAAATCTTTGCACACCTTTTTCTTTGTATTTTGCGGCTTTGGCTCATATTGTGGCAAGTTTTTACTGAGTTTCTCGGCGGCTGTTGCTAGTTTTTGCACGTGGACGTCAAGGAGGACGGGAGTCATGACTGGGGAGGTGACGGATCCGGGGCTGGAGCCGGCGGAGGGGGGACACGCGCTTTGAGGAGAGAACGACCTTGATGCAGACGCCGTCACTGGGGCGGCGGGCGCGGGGGACGGTGTTAGCACTATTTTAGGGAAACTAGACTGGTTATGGACAGGACTGGCATTGGAAGTCGAAGCGTTAGAACCACAGCTCGTCTCTGGAGCACCAGGGGACGGACTGTAAGCCGGTCGGTGAGTCTCAGGAGACGCCACCGCCCTCAACATCATGTTAGGGACTGCTGCAGGAACATTCAACAGTTGCCGGCTACAAGTCATGAAGGGGTTCTCGGTAGGACAAAGGTTAGGGACGATCGGGATTTGAAATAGTGCGGGATTGTTTACCCACTCTTGCAGTGCTTTCTGAAGTCGTCTCACGTGCAAAGGTTTCGATGCCATTCCGACTAATGCCATTATTTCTAGGAATTCCGCCTCGCCGGCATCGCACAACTGCTGCACGTCATCTCCTCCTACAAGATATACCCAATTAACATACCTACCAAAATTATAATAAGTCCTTATCAATTTTATTGTATGTGTGTGTGTTCGTATGTGTATTGTGTGAATGATAGTCTAATTGAAGGCATCACCTAAGTCCTATCTCGTGTAATTGTAACACAAAACTATCTTGTAAATCAACTTAATTTCAAAGCATTGTTCGTCACAAAAACGTGTGATTCGTTAAAAAAATATCAACTCACACTCTCTTTTAATTTAGACGAATATGCAAATGTTTACGTGACCATTTTTTGAAGGGGATCAAAGAAAAAAAAACAAAAGCATAAGACGGCGCGGCCGGCCAAACCCTTGCCAGCCGTTGGCCTGGTAATTGCCGAGTTGGAAATTTAAAAAACATATTTGCATGACAGCCCGCTATCTTAGTTTTTTCGCCGCGACGTATGGAAATGTATTTTTTGGCTCTAACCGTGATGTCATGAGAAAGTGTTTTTTCTTGAGTTCCTATGAAAGTGTTTTGTATTCGCTATTGTTTTCCTTGCCTAGTTTTTTGTAGACACCTAAGTGAAGATTAAGTACTGAATATACTTTACATTTACCTAACACCGTACTTTCACGATGTAGTTTATAGTTTTGGTTTGAGAAATAGAATTTAAATGATCCAAAAAATAAATGTATGTAACTTTGTGTACTTGTAGATTATATACTTAGCAGTAATTACTTACCCATTTCTAACAAGGTGTCGTAGTATGCAAGGAGACTAGCTCTTTGCATAACCCTATAAAGTTGAAGTTCGGCTTCGTTAGAGGGAGATGACGTCACGACCACTGGAAACATTAATTAGGTACACACTGTAGCTGAAGCCATTCAACACAAACATTGACTAAGTACAGACTATGGATACAGCAGGGTCATAGAATTAACTACTAAATCACTAACAACACAAAAATTGGTCTGAAAAAATACATAACTACCACTCTAAGTCTGACTGATTTTGGTAAACAACATTTATCAGTACCAATACCAATACATAGATCGCAACATGCGATACTAAACAAGTACATTCAGAGACATATAGGGATACAGGTACCAGTTTGGTACCTATTTCGCAAGGGAGTTAAGTGCTGTATCAAAACATATATTTGACAGTTTTGCTGAACCTTGCCGATCAGGGGCCCAAGTAAATAGCCTCAGTTCACACACAACAGTGTCAATGAAATTTGTTGACACATTTGGTATTCTGCTAAAGCTAAACAATGGCTTACACTGATTGCGACCAAATGTGTCAAAAAATGACAATGACACTCTCATTGACACTCTGCCGACACATAGCGGAGAATATTGTAAACTAGCATACTTGGGCCCCAGGACCCAAGTTAATTATTGCAGGCAAACATTTTCTGATACAGAACTTATAAAACATTGAGATAACGTGAAGCGCAGGCTTGGGACACACTCAACACAGTGTGAAATAATATATCACCGCATTAAGGTAGGTAGACGTGAAGACTTGGAGGTGGATGCCTCGACGCTCTACACGTAGCTGATTGCGGCGTCTGTGGGTTTTTGGTCACGGGGTAGTATGGGCACGTCTTAGTGCCCATACTACCCCATGGGGCTAAGGGAGGGGGGACCTAATCAAAAGCAAAAACCTCCCAAAGCAGTTATTGAATTTTTTATTTTTTTAATATAAAATCTGATTTTGGGAAAATTGATCTAAAATGGCAAATATAGTTCTAAGTAAAATGCTAATTTAATTTAATATTGGTTATCTAATTATCTAAAAAACTAGGTATTTAATAATGTTCTACTTAACTACAAATCGGATGATTGCATTGTGGTTCAAGAAAGAGACAAGACAACATTATAAAATTGAGTAAGTATTTGTATAAGTAAATAATAAATTGTGCTAATATTAGGTACCTATCATACTACGAAAACATAATAAAGAAAAATCCGCGTTTTTAATATAGCATTTGGAGTTGGTAATTAATGATATTAACGGAATAAATTAGTAATACATTCATATAAGAGGTGAAATCCTGCTAAAAACCGTCTCTGCAAAACTATAACTAAACATTTTAATATATAAAAATATGAAGCTTGGTACGTTATAGCGTGCGGTGAATGATTTGGCATCGCCGCATGAGCGCAAGCGCACATAAAAACAACCCCTTCAAAATAACCCCAGCTATTACCGAAAATAATCATTTCGACCGTTAGGGTACAAAAAATAAGTAGAAGAATAGCTTTATATAAAAGGGTCTCGCTTTTGTTCGGAACTGCTTTAAACCGGTTTTTGAAAAGCTGGTGTCCAATGCGTGCGCAGAAATGACGATAAAAAAAATAACACCACCCTAATGATGACATGAAGCTAACCCCTAACACTATTGGCTATAAAAACATTGAGGGGTGGGCTATCTAGGGGTCGGCTCAGGTAAAAAGTTTATAAAAAAAATATTAGCAGCAAAAAAAAAGATGAGGTTATGTATTATCTATAAGTGGTATTAGTTAGTATATAGTGCGTATCATGTTCATGATAATCTACTTTAATATAAAAAGTATCTATCAATTTAGTTTAACATATTATTATAAAAACAAGGATTTTTTAAATAAAATTATCTAAAGACTCAGACACTTACTCTTAAAATATGAAACCGTAAAAAATAAAATGTAAGTTTTTAAGTATATTTAGTAACGTATAAAACTTAATGAAAAACATATCTACTGGTGAAAGTGACGTTCTAGATACAAATTCTATAAGATTTTATAATTAAGTGCTAAGACAAAGGTAGGTATAGGTAGGTAATAGAGTTATCCATACTATATAATTATATACTATATTACTATATATTATATATATATATAATAATATAATATATTATAATATAATATTATAAATGCGAAAGTAACTCTGTCTGTCTGTCTCGCTTTCACGCTAAAACGGCTGAACCGATTAAAACGAAATTTGGCACACAGATAGGCTATAGCCTGAGAAAGGACATAGGCTACTTTTGATTTCAATAGCGCAGGTTAAGCAAACGCGACGCGAGCGCCGCCAAACTCAGTATTCCACGCGGACGAAGTCGCGGGTACAGCTAGTATTAAAATAAAGAAAAAAAATTGCTCAGCAACCGCATAAAAAAATTATAAATGTTTATAAAAAAAGTCATGAGAACAATTTCTACGCGCTAACTATCTTTGTAAAACCGCGTCTTAAAAAAAATAATTTCCCACTGTGCAATGTCCAAAAAACAGATTAGCATAATCTTTTGCGATTAAAAAAAGTAACGAAAAAAGTGGCCAGGACTCCGCCACCACTGCTCAGTGATGCCATATGCAAATTTTATAGTAAAAGAGTTGGGGTGGCGATCGCGATGCAAACTTCATTTGTTTTTTTTTAAGCTTTGATAGTTTTTGTCTACTTTAAAAAGTGGTCACGTAACTCTTGCATATTTATGCTGATTTAATTTTATGCAACTCTCACGGAATCTTCGAGACGATAATTTTTTTTCATCTAGATTTTTTTTAACTTTGTTTAAAAAGTTGCATCAGCTATAGTTTTTTTTAGACAAATTTTAATTTATTCTTGGAGTAACGTGAGAAATTGCTTCCAAGACCTGAACGAAGATGCAAAAAATGCTTAACTGAGTTTTTGTCTTTGTCATAAGTTTGTGATATTATTTTATAAATTTTATAAAATAATTTATAAAATAAACTATGAGTAATGATTTTGATCCTTAATAAAATATCCATGACCTACGTCAAATCTCAATCAAAATTCAGTCCAAATAATCCGTGTGTCTGGCATTGGCATCGACCGGTCCGCGGGCGCCCATCCGCCCCTCTGAGGTCGCTCTAATTTCTTTATTATGTTTGATTACCTAACCCTTACCGCGCCCGTCCTAATTACTAAACAGATGCAACTCTGATTAATTACATAAAAACCGTCCGGTCAGCCACCTGCCTCCGACAAATCTCACTTTCGATCAACATAAAAAACGCTACAAAGTTAAAAAGTACCACCAGAACTTTTTCTACCTCTAATCTCGTATGTAAATCGACCAGTCATTGTCTTTTGTCAGTTTTTTCTCATCACAGGAAGTCATGTGGATTAGGATTTTAGTAATCGTCATTTTTTAAAGTCCCGCCGTCATTACGAGTGTATTTCGACGCGCTGGTAATGAGAGCTGTTAATTTGCATCGGCTGCAAGGGTGACTTTTTTAAAGATTTCCTTAAGATGTTTAGACACGGATTTCGCACGGAAGCTTTCATCTAAAAAACTTGCGTACCGACTACAGGTACAATGGTTGTATTAATATTCATAAAGTAAGACACTATTGCGCATATCAACTATGCAAGTGTAAAAAAATCTAATAGAATGCACGAACACATCTCGGCCCTTTGTTTTCCGTCCCCATACTGTCATTAGCGGGGTTTTTGTGCGAGCGGTTGCTACGACTCAGCTCCTTTGCTTATTCAAATTTCTTTACCCTTCAATAGGATGTTTTTGTTTATCCGCTAAAGGAAATTATTGTATTATCTTGAAGATTAAGTTTTATTCATACGAGAGTCGGAAGGGCGTGCTTTGGTGTAGTATTTTGTGTGGAAGGCTAATTATTGTCGTATTTGAGAGGTAGATTGGCTGTATCGCGTCGTTCGCACGGTACCTTGTTTGCACATGTGGTATACTGCTAATCCATACTAATATTATAAATGCGAAAGTAACTCTGTCTGTCTGTCTGTCTGTTACGCTTTCACGCCTAAACTACTGAACCGATTTCAATGAAATTTGGTAGAGAGGTTGTCTAGACCTTGAGAAAGGACATAGGCTATATTTTGTCGCGAAAAAAGGCTTAAGGGGGTGGTAATAAGGGATGAAAGTTAGTATGGGAGATCGTCATTATTCAAAGATAAAACCATGAAACTTTATATTTAGGCACTTAGGTAATACTAAATCCATACTTCCATACTATCCATACTATATACTATATTATACTATATACTATTACTATATTTTACTATATTACTATATATTACTATATAATATTATAAATGCGAAAGTAACTCTGTCTATCTGTCTGTTACTCTTTCACGCCTAAACGGCTGAATGGATTTTGATGAAATTTGGTATGGTGATAGATGATAACCTAGAAATGGTCATAGGCTATAAATAATCACGCCATCGTTCTTAGGGGGTAGGCAGTAGGTAGATAACTAAATTGAGTTAGTGATTTTTAGTCGTTTTTGTTGGGACTTTTGCTCTTTCACGTCTAAACAGCTGAACGGATTTTGATGAAATTTAGTAAGGTAATAGATGGTTACCTATAAACGGATATAAGATCAAAATGATCACGTCATCGTACTTAGGGGGTAGAAAGTAGGCAGAAAACTGAATTGAGTTAGTGATTTTTTTATGGTTTTTGCTGGGAGTTTTGCTCTATCATGCCTAAACGGCTGAACGGATTTTGATGAAATTTAGTAAGGTAATAGATGGTTACCTAAAAACGGATATAAGATCAAAATGATCACGTCATCCTACTTAGGGGGTAGGAAGTAGGCAGAAAACTGAATTGAGTTAGTGATTTTTAATCGTTTGTTTTAAAAGTTTACCTCATTCACGCCTTAACGTCTGAACGGATTTTTATAAGACTTGGTTAATTTAAAGATAGAATCCTAGGCACGGACACAGGCTACTTTTTACGGCGGAAAAATACCTCATTCCCGCGGAAATCTAGCGTGATCGTGTTAAGAAGCGCATGACGATATAGCTACTGAAATGATTTTGGTGTTTTTTTTTAAACTGAGTGTTACTAAGACTTCAAGTTAGTATTTAATCACTTTTCTAACTTAGAGGGTAGGTAGGCGCCATAATTTATGGAATTTATGATAAAATTTTGATGCAACTGTCTTTATTTAACAGTTTTACTTGGATCGAAACTTAGCGACATTCCATCACACTACTTAACTTATAGGGTAGGAATAAGAAACATTCGGAGCTATCCATTATGTGCTTAGGTTGCTTTTGAACAAATTTTGATGCGAAGTTGAGGACCGGAACACGATAGAGGGACATTGTTGCTGGACTTACAGCCGGGAGAAAACAAAAAAACTTATGCGGACGAAGTCGCGGGTAAAAGCTATAACTTATAAAATATTGCACCGTATGTTGCACATACGGTTGGCACCTACACCAAATTCTGAATAATATTGCTCAATTATATTGGAAACGTGCACGGATTTTTAAACATTGATTTTTTCTATATTTTTCTAATTAGCAATTGGATGCTATATTTTTAAGTTTTTTTAGATAGAACGTCTGATTTGCTTTATTTAATTATTTGCTGCAAATATGTCTACTTTATTTTTATGTTTTTATTTTAGATCGGCAGCTTTTCTCTGTTTTCAAACATCTTATTTTTCTTGCTTTGTATATTTTGTTTTTTTTTGCTCATACTGGTCCAGATGCAGATAAAAATCTGATCAAAGGAAGGGCTCAAACTCGCCAGAATCTTTTAATACAATTCTAACGAATAAGTTACCAACCTGAGTTCAATTTTAGATACACATTAAAGTAGCAATATGATCCTTACAAAATCTTGCTGATTTACATTTTTCCAGTACACATTTTATTTTTAGCGTTATGATTTTTCATGTCTGTTTTAAGGGTTGTCTAATCCACACATTTCCGGGTCAGGGCTATCCGTGTTCAGAGTCGTCCGCTCTTGTTTATACGCCTGACACGGAGCTGTGTGAACAAGTTCATACAATTTGTACGTAACCGATTTTTGTCGTGTTCCATCAGCCGTTCCCGGAAATGTGTGGTTAGACGTTTAGCCATATTTATTTGGGACTCGGAATTTTTTTAAGAAGTAAATTGCCTGAGCTGTATAGTTGTGGTGATGGTTTTCAGGTGGATGTTCATCTCGATGCTATAGAAAGCAAGTGTCCACCACCAGAGGCCGGATGAGGACCGGCTTCTGACGGTGGACACTCAACCCTCGTTTATATCTTGGTTCTTGATGTTACTTCGACGTGATTTCGGATATTTAACTACTTACACATTTTTATTAATATCACTTATATAATAAATGTCAATGATTGTGCCGATTGATGAATGAATGTTGGTAACTCTTTGACGCAAAAACGCAAGAATAGATTTTGATGTTTGGCAATATTGTAGGTTATATATCAAAATAACACATAGGCTATATTATTTTAAGATATTGCGTAAATTTTTCAAGTAAATATATTTAAATGGTATCTTAGTTTCCAAGATATGACGATAAATCCGTACGAAGTCGCGACTAGCCTCCAGTAGCATATAATAAAGGTTATAATGGTCGCGCCGTAGATTTTAAACCGATATCGTTGATGTTTAAGATTTAGTTATAAAAAAATTACGTAATTAGAAATAAAATGGCTTCATTCATATTGTTAGCTTTTGACTGTCATTCCAAAATTGCAGAATACATAGTCTTATGTAGTATACCTAAGACGACATAGTCCACAAGTTCAGCACGCCAGTGATACGACGTTATGTCCTATCTGGAAAGTAAGCGGTTGTAATATATACGGTCTTTAATTATAAGTAACAAATTGTTCAAGTCGATTCTTAACTTATAGGTACAATATTAACATCCAACATTATTTATACACCTACCTAGGTTATTTTATTCAGTGGAAACATTATATGATTAGATACTAAGCGCTAAATACAGCTACCATTTTCCATGACAGTCGGGATAGAACAGGCAGTAAGAGCAGTTACGCAATACGTCCTATTCAAGACAAATCCGAAATAGAAATTAACTACTATTAGTTATATAATCGAATTAGGTTCGGATAGGACTAAGTGCGAAACAGCTTAAGAGTCAACCCTATAAGTACGTGCAAACCTAAACAAAGCATCTTTCTGTAAAAAACCGGGCGCCCACATAATAACACCTTTTTGCCTCATTTTTTTTATCGTCTCACCCTTAAATCTATAAGATTCGCTTTAACTTAAATGTGTAAACAGAGTTCTTTTAATTGAATTTAGTATTTATATTTATTTTTTATAACATAGTAATAAAAAAGTAATTGTAGTAGTCGTAATAGTATAAAAATAGTATAAATAGTATCTGTAACTTGATGGTAGGTAAGTACTATTAGATACTTAGTAGGTACTAGGTACTTTATTTTTATTTAACAGTTTATTGTAAGATGATAGTACATAGAGACAGAAAAAAAGAGAAGTTATAGAAAAGGTACAGCATATTTCTAAAAGAAATTTCTTCCTGCAGACCCCACAGAGAGAGAAGTGATAGCATGAAGGCAGGATAGTCACTACAATAAACAATAAATATATAAGTATAAACCTACACATAGGTATATATTCGATAAATGCACATACATAAATATTATAATTTATATTAATATATATTGTATTCTCTATGATAAGGAAAGATAGTGCTCTTTAACTTTCCTTTTGAAAATGTGGAGAGAGTGAGTGTCACGTATAGTGTGTGGCAATGAATTCCACACCCGGACTGCATGAACAGAAAAGGAATAAGAGTAAGAATCAGAAGAGGTACTTCAATTAAAATGTTTAAATACAGTAATAAGTAGTTTTTAAGGTATTTATTACCTTTAATAATAAATTATTATTAAATGGCTAAACAATTCCAAGTTATCAAAACATTTTGGATATTGAAAAAAAACCTCTATCCCAAAAAAACAGACCTAGAAAAGATAACGAAAAAAAAATCCCCGCATACCTATTGCGTAAGCGCCTAAAGCGCCACTTAAAACTATAACACATGTTGCCATAAAACTGAACTTTTGACGGTTACCCTCAAGGAATAGTTAGCACCTTAAAAACACTTTCAAAAATAATACATCATTGACAATAGTCAACTTGAAGCCTGAGCCGTACGCAAGCTCATAGAAATGGAGCATCAAGAAAACACTTGCGGTTTGTACCGACCACGCAATTATTGAGGGTCTGTTAGGGATGTCTCGCGATAAAAATAGGGTTACTAGGTAATATTAAATAAATAGACATCGAATTAGTATTTTTTATATTAATTAACGATAAAAAAATAACTTACTAATAGGTATGTACATAATAATAAAAGATTAATAAATATCAATAGAAATGAGAAAATTAATTCATTAATGCATAATACTAAGTAAAATTAATGATTTTAAACAGCAGTTCAAAACACCAAACATGACATTAATACCTACAATCTGTACATTCTAATTTCTTTGAAGTGGCAACCCTTATCGACAGAGTCACCTGTCGAATGCGCGGGCGCATTTGACACGGATTTTATATCGATTGCCACTTTACACGTAGATTTCATGTCAAATGTCAAACTTGGCTAAATGATTATTTCATGACTTTTTTCTTTGATGATTTTTAATCGATGTTTTGTATGATGAGTACACAGTGGTTTTGACTTGACATTGTTTTTTGTATGGTGCTCCCACATAGCATGTTGAATGACGTTTGTAAACATTTTTAAACATTTAATACCAGACATTTTAATATGCAAAATGTCTGACAATAAATTTTTTAAAAAAGATTATAAACTTGCAGTGTTTAAGATTCTTCGAAATACGTAATCCCAATTTGTAAATGTCTTGAAGCCTCGTTACACATACCTAGTTGTTTGATAAAAAGGCTGTTTTGAATGCTGTTTTGAATACCTTCTGTACATAACTTAATTGCGGAAATGTTGTTGTGCTTTTTCATCTTCAAAAAATATCCATGTCACCAAAGTATTGCATATGCAAAGTGAAATTTTTAAACACAAAGAAAATAGATTATTCACACTTTTTTGTTAGATTTCAATAAATTCGATCGAAAAAGTATCAATAAGAAACATGTCGGGGACGCGCTGCGTGGTGCCCGCGGCTAAAGGGTTACTTTCAATTTCTTTCCTAATTAATAAACGATCTCGACACATGTTTAGACGGGCCCGTTGGTCACGCTTTCCCCAGGAATAAGCATTAAAATATTACTTAGTCAACATCTCCTAACAACCCTTTGCCCTGTGCCACCTGTTGGATTTTAAAAAAATAACGTCAGTTGTTCCTTTTCCCGCCCTTTTTGTGGCACTTCGCCACAAAGATTTGTTTTATTTCTTTTTAATTGTTGGTTTGGACCGCCGCGGATGTGAATTGTTTTTTTTTAAAGGGTTAACAGATTTTAGTGGGCAACGTATCGGAAATAACATGTGTCGTCCGTCGCCGGTCGCCGGTCGCCGTGGCTATTAAATTTATTTCATTATATCGTCTCGGAAGCGAGTTTAGATTGTCAAGCGTTGTGTTTTGTTTCTGCTAAATATTACAATTTTGACAAGTCTTTTGCTTAGACAAATAAATTGTCAATTTATTTCTAATCATAGGTACCGTAAACGTAAGTCAACTTCACCGTTCATAATTTCTCACGTTAATTTTTTAAACCACTAAACATACAATCATTTCCCCTTCAAATGAAGTTCATTACATTTATTTATACGAAGGAGTTTGTAAAAAAGAGGTTTCGTGTGAAAAAAACGCGGGAATGCCGAGAGTGATAGTCCGGCGGTATGAGAGAGGTTTTTATGAGAGCACCTGTAGGAGGGCCGGAGGGACACCCTCGGCAAAAAACTATAGAAAAACTTCGTAATGATTTGAATCGTGAGAACTACGAATGTGGTCAGTTTTTTTATTAGTTTTTAGAATTTATTCCCGATGTCTAGCGTTCTTTAATCTATGGATTTATTTGAACTATTTTGATAAGCATTTTTTTCAGCAGTTTTTTTTTTATTTTTTCATATTTTAACGATGCCTTTTTAATCGATATTTTCATAATTATTTAGGATTATTACTGGCTAGTTACTATTATTTTTATTATTACTTTGTCGTTTTTAATAATTAGGTTTTATCATAATTTATTTAAAAGAAATTGATTTAATTAAGGGATATTTAAGTATTTAAATATTAAATTAAAAAACCCGTGTCGCTAAAAACTTGCGAGTTAACAGGTTTACACTGGAAGTTATGATGAAAACTTTAGCTATCAATTATCATAAATGAGCGACTTTATAAGAAAATATAAAATTAATAAATAGGCAACTTTTTCATTATAGGTAATATGAATCATAACTTCAAATGTACGACAGTTTAACGTCTTGTCGAGGACAAAAAAAATTAATCAAATTGTTCGGGAAGATAAAAGAAACAAGATTGTATTTTTACAATAAATTAAAAAAAGAAAATTAATTAATTAAAATATCTACTGTCAGAAGTCAGGAAAACGACATTTTATAATATAAGAGCACATATTCGTTTCTGTCTAGTTTGTTAATGGTAACCCTAAACCAATAGTCCAGCCGTCATCTCTCTAACATCTCCCTTCATCCCGTACACTCACCCCGGAAGTAAAAAAGCCCATTACTTGGGGTCACTCAGTTCCCATCCACCCCATTCTTACGTTACGGACAGCGAAAAACAAATGAAACTATAATAATTTGAATAGTATAACCCCTTCCTTGTTTTTTATAGAGAAATGACTTCCGTGAGAAAACCAAACATCTTTACTTTGGGAATGTATGGACCACGGACACTTGCGTTTTTGTTGACCCGTCCTTTTGATCTATATTTCGATTGAAAAAATGCCTTACACAGATTCTTGGGAAATAAAGGGGTTATGAATTTGATAAGGTGCATACTTAGCTCAGGGAAGAAAATAAAATGAATAAAGCAACGTATCTTTTTGATGAATGACAATCAAGTTTTGAAATATGTGATAAGTTTATTTGATAAACTAGGTAACTATGTACTTCATGTACGTATAGTAAAACTGAAAAAACCTATACCTACGTGTCCTTTTTAAAAAATTAATCGCCAAAAAAATCAAAGTACCTAAGTAAATACATCATTCATAATTCAAGGCCTATTTTTTTTTAAGATATAGGGTTGTCACAATAACAATATCGATAAAAAAACCCAAAGTTCACTGACCCCTAACCCGTCACTTGGGACGTTTTCCCGCGTAAACAGAGCGACGCGACGTAGTGTGGAGTGAATGTTTTTTTGTCGGTCGGTTTGTCCGGCGCGCATCTGCCGTACATCTGCCCTGATTAGATCGGACCTGTCCATTCCGACATCAAATCCCAAAGGGTTCCCTTCACCTTTGTTTCCTCAGAACTATAATTGAATCGTACAAGCTATTCCTCGCTTGTAATAGCTATTTGCGTATCTATTAATAGTCGTTCAAGCGTGACTTTTGGGTTGTTTGCTCAGGTTTGGTAAAAGTAAGGCAGGGATATGTTCGGATTTTATTAATATTTATGTAAAATATATTTTTGGTGATAATTATTTTTGATTTTTGTTATTTAAACAAATAAATTTTAGGCTAAAAATGTTTATAGAACGCCCACTGCCTTAGATCGAATGTAATTTTTCATATGATGTTTTTTTTAGCAGCCGCCGCCTCAGAGGCTGCGCTTACACAACTCGTATGTATTCCAATAAACTCTGACTTCATTATTTTTTACCAGATTCGCGCAATGTCAGTACGTGATTGACACACTAAACTTAATGATCATACGCTACCAACTCTAGAACTCGAAAAAAGTAAATAATAGTGTGGGTATGCGCGTGCGCAGCGACCAGCGACCGGCGACCGGCGACCGGAGGCGACGCGACGCGACGCGCTATGTGCGTGAAAAAATCGCAGCTGTGGTTTCTCCGCCAAAAATAAACACGAGCAATCGGCGCTAGCCGCTTATTATAAATAAATTAATGATTCCCTCCGCTCTTATGCACGATAAAATGCCATTACGGTTTTCATCGAGGACTTGCAAAAAACTATGAAACCGCCGCCCGAACCCGTCCGCGCGTTCTTCGCAAAAAACGCACTTAAAAGAGTGCGCGAGCATCGCTGAAATTCCCGCGGTTTCTTACTGCCGCACGGTCATTTGACTCCGACCATTATCTGAGGAATTAACAGCGATAAAAAAATATGCCGATTCGATAAAGGTCCGGCCGCGCTGTCGGCGCCAGTTTTTGTCATATAAATAAAGGGAATATGAAAAGGGCGCGAAGGCTGGCACCGACGGCGGCCTGCGTCGCGCTTCTCATGAAAATTCAGAGAACATTATCGTCGCAGCAGCGCGCCGCCGCGACCCGCTCTAAAAACCCCGGCCCATTCCGACACATTTCATTACACAATCCGCCACATAACTTAGATGCACGTAAAAAATACATCATGCAGTTGCAGTGTTGTAAAAACCGAATCATTAGCCGCTGGGTTCCGTTGGCGACGACCGCAGCACCCACCGCTCTACGACACGCAGCGCTACTCACTATCACCTATTCACCTAATATCTCAAAAGGCAGATGCGTCAACGCGCGACTACCGGACACCACTACAAACTAAATCCGAACACAATTAAACGAGATTTGCATATTCACGGCGCATTGTTAAACCGACTCCAAGATTATGAATGAAAGGCGCAACACATCTTTGCTTAACTAAGAGATCGTTATTTGAATTGAATGCGGGTTCGTTGTCACGGTTAAAAGTCGAAAAAACTTAGTTTTTTTAGTTGAATCCTTTTAGATAGCATTGTTTGAGTTTGCATCGGTATAAATAAGTACCTACATTTTATTATCAAGATTGAAAGTAGGTAAATAATATGAAAATCAAGTTTTTTTTTCAGTATATCAATCAAATTAAAACATCTAAACATCTGATCCTGAAAATCCGAATCCCAACACTGTATTTAGAAACGTATTCTGCTGTAGGTTGACCATCTTTCTTGAGTGAATGTGACTGATGATGAAAGTGCTTTCAATGGTAAAATTTTTAAAGGTACCTTTATTTTATCATAAAGTGCCTAAAAAGCTCTACTTTTGACCGCACTTTGAATGAGGTGATGATATACATTCTTACCTAAATACAAAATATAACTCATAATTGATTAAAATTACAATTTTCATACTTATGATTATACATAATGCCTACACAAAAAAGGTACTAAAATAATGACGATTATTTTATACATTTAGGTAGGTACACAATTTGAAATAACTTTTTACTTTGTATGTTTTTTTTAGTCAAATATAATAGAAAGGACAATAACTAAACTAGATTATTCAATTCATTAAAATTATTTTTTTGTTTCAATTTTGTTGCCTTGTTGTAAGAAGTGTCAAGACATGTCGTCTTGTCCAATCAAATTTTCTTTACTATTGCAGAAAGGTAACATGAGGGGACCAAGACAGCACTGTCTTTGTGCAATTCACGCTCTTGAAGTTTCAGTTAGTTGTTCAATTAAATACAATATTTTATTTAAAACATTACGCCAATAGTTACTTATTTATCGATATGAATTAGCTAAAGGTTTTATCAAAATATTTCAAATAGTTTTTGGAATAATAATTCATCTTACGTTTTGATATAAAGTTTCCTAATATAAACAGACAGTTGACAAATAGCTAATTGAAGATAAGGTTCATTGAACGAAAATACAATTCATTAATTGTTATGGTATCTAGACAACAAGGCCACCGGTTTTCCAGCGGACTTCATTTGTCAAAAATGACATCGAAAATGTTTGAGAATGACATAAGCCGCCGGGCCGGCAGCTTTGGTGTGTAGGTACCATTAGGATTTACTTAAGTTATACTTGTTTGTTTACGTTTATTTAATGTTTTTTTTTCGATAAAAATTGAAGCACTAATATGACAGACGCAAATAAGACAAAAGAAAGGCATTTAATTCAGCCGTGAGTGCGGGAGTAGTAGGGGCCACTCCGGTTGCGCGGGCGCAAAAACTCCGGTAAAGATAGAGGTATTGCACCAGGGCGTCTGCACTTTACATACTTTCTGGGACATTTTAAAATCGACTACAAACCTATGACATGTTTTATATTTGATTTGGAATTCATATTTTGAATTATATTGCTATTTAAAATGTTCGCTTTAGACTCTAACTTTTTTTTGTACTCGATATATCTAGACAATATTTTATAGAATAAGTTCGTCAATTGAGCCTCTACCTCTCTCGTTCTATCACCTTTTTTAAAATTAATTTATAAAGAAACATTCCACCGTAATTCAAACAACAACCCTTTTTAAAATGAGCACCGCGTTTAAGATAATGATTTCCGTGTTTACTTTAAATATTTCATAGTGTCTTGTTTTTTACTGAATCGAAGTGGTAGCACTCGGTTGTGGCCAACTTTTTAATCAGTCGTCATTTCGCCAAGTTTTTCAGCTCATCGTCTTATATTCTATAGTTTATTATACCAGCCTCGCGGCGAGACGTCTGCGTTTTTATGCATTTTACCGAGCGATTAACATAACAGTCCTTACGTTTTAGCATAATGTCATTTTTGCAAAACATACGCCCGCCTTCAGAAACCGTGTAAAAACTTATCTAGCGGCTTTGTTTTATTTGTGTTTGTGTTTGTTTTAAACGATAGCCTTTCTTGGAAATTCTTTTGAGATTTTTTTGACGTAAAAGTTGAAGGAATGAAATATTTACGTCGCACGATGAATTTACGCGTCATTATTTAGTCAATGCTGAATTTTAAGTTATAGTTATTTATTACCGGATTACAGATTGTAATAAATTCCTAAAATGGTGGGTATGGTATGTCAATTTTCACACTCAGGTTTGCATGTGTGTGGATTAAAAGATATGTAAGTTAAAAAAAAACTACCTATACTGTTTCTGAAGTAATAAAATATTTGATTGATGTGTACAAATATCGTATGTATTAAGTTTTTATTATGCCTTATTAAAAAGCACGAGAAAAAAACGGAAAACCTTTTCCTTTTTCAATAGATTAAATCTAGCAAAACCTATTTAAAATGTAAAAAAGCCAGTTTTCAAAATTTTCAAATTAAATAACCGTGAAATTTAACAATAGGTAAGAAGAGTTTTTCCGCGAAATTCAGGTCTAAATAGAAAAACTAGATCAAGAAGTTGAGACCTAGGTGTGTTTTTTTTACCTAGAGTGTGTGAGCGTCGTTTTTCCGTAATTACCACGGTTTTTCCTACGACAGACTTATTCATACTAGGCTTCGGTTTTTCTGTCACTTCGTGTGAGTGTGCGCAGGCGCAAGTGACTCCGCCCGATATAATTTGATACTTGCATGGATTTATTGATCAAAATCGTATTTTAATTAAATATATGGATTGAAAATATAAATTTAATAGATTTGTAATATTGTGAAGCTATTGCAACTTTTTTTTTAATTTTTTCATAAACCAACAAAGAAGTACTATAACGGCGGGGCCGTTAAATGAAATGCGAACGGACTTTAACACGAGCGTTTAATGCAAAACGTAACTAAATTACAAGTGTAAGCGACAATTCTGCAATAGGCTATCACACTGGAACGTCCCGTGAGGAAGCGAACCGTGTTGCGCGGCCGTATTGCAGAATCGAGTACAATATACGTTCATGGAAATATGTCCCACCAGGTGGAAGCACATACCAATGCGGTATGAAGTTCCCTAAGTCTCGATACAAAACAAAAATATGGTTTCGGGGGTAACCAAAACGACTGTACACCTCTATAGCGCGTTTCAGGACACATGTATCGCCATCTAAGTTGACGTATTAACTGTATCCAGAACATTGTCAACTAGCGCCACCGTTATCCTCTAAATTAATTAGGGTTGTTATAGTCTCACCCTCTGCCTACGTAGTTGTCCCAACACGTAAGGCAGGATAAAGAGGTTCTACTTAGGTTTACATCTTGGCCGGCGTACAGGGATTGCAGCAAATGACTTCTTATAAGGTGCTCTTTCTCTCCCTCCCCCTGCACTGGTACTGCACCTTTAGCATAACCACTTGCAAGTCCAACGTGCTCATATGTGGAGTAGGTTTTGTGTTATAAAGCAAGTCGTCAATTCTGGGTAGCGGATAAACATCAGGTGCTGTAATAGCATTTAGTGGTCTATAGTCTATGCAAACCCTAGTGCTTCCATCTTTCTTGGGTATCATAACAAAAGGAGCTGCCCACGGCGAGGAACATGGTTCGATAACATCTTCATCGAGCATCTTTTTGATTTCCTTTTCTAAAATGTCTCTTTTCAGTGGTGAAAGCCTATAAGGAGATACCGAAATTGGTTTATGGTCTCCAGTGTCAATTTCATGCTCGAAACCAATAGCAGGTTTTCCGTACGGCTTAAATACGTCTTCCTTACGTTTCAGAAGCTCATCAATTGCAGAAATAGTGACGGAAAATAACGCTGCATCGGGAAGGGTATCTTGGTTGGGCAAGCTCGGATCGTAATCTTTTAAACTGTTAACAGCATCTGCATAAAGAGTGTCCATTACAGGTGAATGTCCATCAAATAACTCTGTGCAGCGGCTCTTCGAGGGTGGAGTACGCAGATCGATAGGGTGAAGTTTGTAAGGACGCGCGAGACTAACCACGGCGTTGCTATCTTCTGGCAGAGCGGGCTTTGCAGTAATTTCCACCCTGAATGGAGAGAGTCTTACTTCCTCAAAGTTGACAAAACTTTCATCATAAAGTTCAAATTCATTTTGTGGGTCATCAATGAAAGAATAGGTGGCTTGTGGTAAATTCAACACTATTAAAGCGTCCTGAAGGAAACCAACGCCAAGGAGAGTGCGAACGTTGCGAGCCTCGGGGAATACCAACATTGTCGTGACGATAATGCGTTCATGTAATTTAATAGGAACGCTGCTAACCAAAACAGTTTGATTCTTTCTGATACCATCAGCGAGAGTCATGCCTACGCTTGTTGAAGTAAACTCATAACCTTTCTTGACCAGATGGCAATACACATCGTATGAGGCTATGCTAGACTTTGCACAGGAGTCTAAATAGGCAGTAGTAGGGGTGCCCTCCACTTCGATAAAGACCACAGGCCGATCTCTAGCATCAATAAAAGCGTCGATGGCGCTGACAGCAGTGTGTGCTTTAGGTGGTTGGCGGTTTCTATTCTGAGAGCAAGTCGGACACTTGGTTCGCACAACACCCGGGGTACCACATCCGTAGCAGCTGTAACTCGGGGAACTTGGAGCTGGAGCTTGAATATTGACCTCTCTGGAACTTGTAGACACTTCCTTAGGTGGAGGTTGATTTCGCACGGCGTCCTTATATTTAGACTCAGCAAACATTCTTTTCCTGCAGTACTCGATCTCATGTCCTACGTTCTTACAGTACTTACACCTCTTCCTAGGGTAAGTTAAACCGCTGGTTTTTGGGCAACTGTTTTTTGGTGCAGAATTGCCTTCCATCTTCTTTAGTATATTTAGGTGTTGATGGTTGAGCGTGGTACCTTGTCTCTAATTTCCACCTTGAGTAGCCCGTACACCATGTCGAGCTGCTATCCCTCCGTGTGTGCAGGTTCCGGGAGGTGAGAGAACAGGAGACGTTTTTCTCATAAAGTCTTCAGTTGAAACCCCTGGTTCCTGCCTCTCCTGAGTGATCTCCAAATAAATCAGGTAGTTGCGTAAGTATTTCTCGAAACTGGCCCTTGAAGAGACTTCCCTTTGTATTCCTTGCCACCATGTACCGGCAGCTTCCTTAAGTAGAAGTGGGAGTTCATCCAGAGCAATCTTGTCGCTAATTTTCTCTCTCCTTTTGAATATATTGACGGCAGTCAAGAAAGCGTCGACAGTTTGCGAACAACGTCGACCATCGTACGAATACTTGCAGGTTGTGAAGGAACCTTGACTACGTGAAGTTAGACGAGAGACAAGTTTTTCCAACTGCTCCTCGGATAAGGTGTAACTTTACGTCTCCGCCATTTTAAAAACTTGCGCAGCTCGTCCCGATCGAGTGTAATAAACTGATTCCTCGTATTCTTCGTCCGCAGAACAGAAATCGTTGTCGTCGCTACTCATAAATCACGACGCGCAGATTTCGATGAGGTACTTCAATCAATGACTGAAGACCCCACGTTGGGCGCCAACTTATAACGGCGGAGCCGTTAAATGAAATGCGAACGGACTTTAACACGAGCGTTTACTGCAAAACGTAACTAAATTACAAGTGTGAGCGACAATTCTGCAATAGGCTATCACACTGGAACGTCCCGTGAGGAAGCGATCCGTGTTGCGCGGCCGTATTGCAGAATCGAGTACACCAGGTGGAAGCACATACCAATGCGGTATAAAGTTCCCTAAGACTCGATACAAAACAAAAATATGGTTTCGGGGGTAACCAAAACGAGTGTACGTACACGTCTATAGCGCGTTTCAGGATACATATATGTGTCACCATCTAAGTTTTCTCTTGACGTATTAACTGTACCCAGAACATTGTCAACTAGCGCCGCCGTTATCCTCTAAATTAATAAGGCTTGTTATAGTACCTATTTTCATTTTACAATGAGGTTCTAATGAAATAAAATTTATAATTAGATATAGGAACAAAAATAATTTTAATTATTTACGTAGGTAACAATTTTTTTTTAAATTGCATTTGAACACAGCTGGTGGTACCTACAATATACTAGCTAGTTAGTTACTACATAATATAGGAGTTTAATAAAATCTTAAAAGAATGAACAGTTAACTAGATGCTTAAACTACCCTTACGTGAACCATAAGTTGCAGAAAAAAAATGAAAGTTTTCAACTACCAATGTGATTAGAAATTGGAGAAATAAAAAACTTTTTAATTAAATACCTAAATAAATAAATAATGAAAAAAAAACTTATTGTCACCAGTAGTCACAGCACAGCAGTTGAAAAATAATTAATATAGTTAACATGATTTATTTATGTATACCAACTCCAAATTGCGCAAAATATTTTTTTTTTCAATTACCTAGTTCTATTCGAATTTTTTAATTTAATTTTTTTTTAATAAGAAGAATTTTAATAGTATAAAATTAAAAAAAAAAAAAATCTACGTACCTGGTACGTTGTAGTAAGTCATCTCTTCGTATGGTTTAATCATAAACCTGGGGATCCCCGTTGGACCTCAGCTCAGGTCATTGACCCCGGGGTCTAGCAGGAGGAGACCCCAGACAAAGGCAGGTGTAGGTATTTATCAACGCGACTTGTTAGTAAGCCTCCCAGATGGCCACTGAGAAAGTTGCAACGCCTCTCGAGCTTTTATAACGTCCCGACGCCTCCCCTCTCCCTCGCACCGCGCATGCGGGTTGTGCGCAAATGTTTGAAATTTTACTCGCAATTATCGGCGGCTTGCTTTTTTAAACGAAAAATTTATATTTCGCGAAGATAACTAAAATTATACATTGACGATTTGTTAACCAATATAAAAGTAAATTTTGGGCATAGTAATTTTTTGTAAGTAATTAATTATTTAAGAAAAATGTCTTATAATTAACCTGAATTGAAAAAAATTGAATTTTGAATTTTCAAAAAATTTTAAAACGCAAAAGACTGATGTTGAAAATTAAAAAAAGAAAACTTATAAAATTCAACGAGTTATTTAGTTGGTTGATTATATTTCTTGCATTCATTTAGCGTTTTAAGTAATGCAAGCCTTTCTTTAAGAATTTGTATTCTTATTTTCCTGACGATCTTTAAATCTCTTTTTATTTTTCTCATCCTTTGTTGTAAGTGTTCGATCTCCTCATTTATATCTACATAATCGGTGGGTTGTGATTTTGTAGGCGTCGACATGATAAGTGCGTTTCTTTTGTTTCCTCTTTTTCTTGCACTTAGTTTTAGAAGCGTCGCTAAGTTTCTTTTTGAAGTATCCACTTCTGTAAGAAGCGAATCGTTCAGTTTTTAGTATGAAGGGGTTGGTACCAACATTTCACTATAGAAAATTTCACTGGATATTTCAGATATTTTTTAAAAATATTTAACTAAATTATTATTTTTTTTGGTAGAAAGTAGTCAATAAAATTAACCGTTGCTCTTAAAATAATTATAAATTGAAAATATTTTAATTGAAAAATATTTAAAAAAGCATTATTATGGTTAGTTTAGTTTAAGTTTATTTGTTTCATAAATTCCAAATGCTAAGTGTTTTTTTTTAAAACTGTAAGTTTTCTTAAAAATTTCAAATTGAAATTCAAATTAATTTAAAATTTCCCTAAGTACCTACCTGGTACTGCAGGTTCTCGAACCACTGAATTTAATTTAGGTTTTAGACCCCGGGGTCTAGTAGGGGGCAACGCCCTAGGTAGTAGGTAGCTACTATTCTTCAACAAAGCAGGTATTGTTCAAACTCGCGACCGATCGCTATGCCTCCCAGATGCAGACTGTGAAAGGCTCTGCGCCCCCCGCGCTTATAAAGCGTCCCGACGCCCCTCCCCCTCCCACGCACTGCGCATGCGGGTCACTGAGAGGTCACCGGGGAGTGCGGGTGCGGGGGGTGGAAAAAGGGAGAGAGATGGACGCCACCCACTCAAAATGGGTGTTCTTTGTCTGCAAATTTTCTATTTCTTTTTATTTGACTGGTTTTTAATAAAGAGTAACTTTTCGTATAATTATAAAATCGTTATAAAAATACTGTTGATGTCGATCATAGTAAAAAAAATTGCAATATTTCGTATAAAATAAGAGCAATTATTATAGAAAGATTTTAGTCAAAAGTTAAAATTCATTTTTGCTAAGCGAATTCTGATGTCAATTTAGACAAATAATATTGCAAATTTGAAAGATTTTAAGAAATATATTTAATACTAAGTTCATGGTAAGCATATGAGCAATGTTATTTAGGTAGTTTTATTTTATTAGTTTATTTCCATTAGATTTATTTAAATATTTTTTTTGCTGTCTAGTTCAAAAACGGTTGATTTTCGTGAGTCTTGGTACAAATAAATTAAAGACCAAAATAAATAAAATTGTTGCCACTTGCTGCGCTGCGCTGCGTTTGCAATTTTTTCGTATTTAAAAATATTACGCATAGATATTGAAAATATATATATTTTTTGTTAGCCATTGAGATCCCACTGCTGGGCAAAGGCCTATTGAAAATATGAAAAAGTAAAAAATATATTCAAGTTTTTGAATGTTCATACTCTATTCGGAAATATTTATAAAAATTTGCTGCGCTGCGTTCGCAATTTTCCCTAACTCTTTAAAAAACGCAAATAGAAAATATGAAAAAGTAAAAAAATATTTACAATTTTTTTTTAATGTTATATTCCATTCGGGTATATTTATTTTAAAAAATTAGGCAATCTGCTGCGCCGCGTTTGCAATTATTCCTCGCTCTTTAGAAAACGCAGTTAGCAAAATATCATCTAAGCATTCGGGAAAATTTTCAAAAATTACCAACTCCAAATTTTATATTTTCTAAAACAAAAGCTATGCGATTAAAAAAAGAAAATTTCAAAAGTTGAAATGATTGAGTACCTGGTACTGCAGGGTAGCTTCTTCAATCACTGAATTTAATTGAGGATCCCCGGCGGACCTCAGCTCAAGCGCTAGACCCCGGGGTAGTGCTGCAAAGGACTATAGGCTTTTAGGCCTTTTTTTAAGACTAGCCTAAGAAATAACTAGCCTAGTAGGCTAAAAACCTATTCAGCCTTTTAGTTCCAGCGGCTAACCTAGAGTTAAGTCTATTCAAGCCTTTTGGTTAAAAGCCTTAAGGCCTAAAAACAGGCCTAACCTTGTGTAAGGCTAATTAATAAAATAAGACTACGAAGCCTATGAAGCTCTTAGGCCTATAAGGTTATTTAGGCTATTAGGCTATAAAACCAAGTCGGACCTACATACCTAACTACTGTAAATATAATATTGAAAATAACTAAGTAGGTAAGTACTAACTATAAATTAGTTAGTATGATTAGTTAGTAGTGAAAATTTTAACTCTCTAGCTAATATAAATGTTCATGTGATACAGCCTGTTGGACGGATGGATGGACAGAGTGTTACGGGTCGACAACTAGATGTAGAATAAAACACTGGCACCGGTAGGTATGTAAATAAGTAAACTCTATTCGATAAAACAACAAAAGAAAAGGCTAATGCCTATGTATATATATATAACTAAAGACTTAACTAAATTAAAAATAGGTAAATAACTAATCCACTAAGTCTAAGATTCCTATATAAAGAAGGGCGCCAGGAGAGTTTTCATAGGTTCTCTGCCAAACCTCTTGCCGACTAACTGGAGCTCTAGGATTTAATAACTTCAGATAAAAGGCGTTTCGTTAGGCTATAACAATAAAATTAATATAAGAATATTGAACGCCCTGCTACTGACTGGATATAAAAATAATGAGTAAACACTTACCCCTATACTGCAGTAACACAAAATATAAATAAAATATTGATAAAATGATAATTTCGACAATGGCGGTAGTTGCTAGATACGATTACATGGTGTCCGCCTCAGACGAACAACATTGCGGAAGTGTCTCAACTAACATGCAAATTGTTACGAGAAATTTCAAAAAACTAAAAAATCATAAATGTCCGGCGTGGATTCGAACTCGGTGTCTTGAGAGTAAACTGCGCTTACTCAACCACTAGGCCAGCGCCTCACTTAGAATGGCCGACGAAATACCGCAATACATACATGACGAGAGGACGAGTTGCCCTTACCCGCTCAAGCACAGTATAACGAGAGGGACAGACGGACAAAAAACAGACAGAAAACTAATCGGTAAAAATGGTCCGTCATACTGCAAACAAATAAATTATAAAGACAACAGTGGGACTATAAAAAAAGCCTAAGCCTAGGCGTAGGCCTAGGCTTTTTTAATGCCTACTACTTAAAAATGGCTATAGGCTTTTTTTTAATCCTACTACTTTAAAATGGCTGTAGGCTTTTAAAAATGACGAAGCCTTTAAAGGCCTATTTTACTTGTCTAGTCTCAAAAAGGACTCGATAGGCTGAAATTTAAGCCTTAAAGCCTATAGTCCTTTGCAGCACTACCCCGGGGTCTAGGATGGGGGCAACCAGGTAAATGTAGGTTAGATGTTGGTACTAAGTCACGTCCGATTCCTATGCCTCCCAAGCGCGAACTGTGCAATTGCCAGGGCTCCTCGCGCTTATAAGCCTCCAGACTACCACAGTCCGCGCATGCGCGTTACTGACAGGTTATCGGGGGAGGTAACCCAGGGAACAGAAGCCGCCTACGCAAAATCGCAAGTTTTCTTAATATTTAGCAAAATTTGTCGCAATTTCAACATAAAATAACATTTCGCGATAATTATCAAGATATTCCGTCGTAGTATACGCTTACCCGAGAAACAGAAAAACGCAAAAAGGCCTACGAAGACAAAGGGAGGGAGCTTGCGCGTAGAAAAACGCAAATTGCCGCGCACCACACTATTCCCAGCGTCTAAGACTTTTCTTTGAATCTCGTACCTACCACTGCTTTTTGTTAACTATGTCTCATAGGAATTATGACGACAAAAACCAGTCTGGCTGACTAGGAAATTACAGAAGACAGAAAAAAATACAGAAAAAAATATAGAGATACATATTGTGAAATAGAGTAAAAAAGTTGTAAGTAATTATAAAGTAGTAAAAGGACATTGGAAACCTTTGCAACTACAGGCCCGCGCTAATTTCGCTTTGCTTAATTTTAATAAAATGAATTTAAATAATTTATTTTGAGCAAAATTTAGAATAAGTTCTAGTCATAAAAAATCAAGAAGGCACCCAGAAAAAATTTTGAAAATTTAATATTCAATACAAAAATTTTCGCTTCAGCTTCCCAATAAAAATTCGCGTGAGCATATAAAATACAATGAAAATAGCAGACGTTCCTGTAGTTACAAAGGAGAAAAGTAAACAAGGAAGTAAGTATCTAGATGTTCTGCCAGCACGACAATAAATTAAAGCTGTCAAAGAAACAAGAGAAGAAACAGTTTATAGAAAACCACAATGCAACCATCCGACGATCTCGATTCGGCAAACTCCAACTCGGGCTAAAGAGGTCAAAAAATCGCACTATAGTACTTAAAATCTTACATGATTAGAATGACACATGCCAATCCTCGCCGAATAGTGATGGATAAAAATGTTAAATCGTGGTGTAAGCGAAATTTTGCTTGTAAAAAGGTCTTATTACTAGAAATATTTTAAAAATAACTAGTAATTACCAAATAGCCTAATTAAGTACGTAATTAATTCTCCATTTCGAGCTCGGTTAAATATTCGCAGGTACTAAAAAACCAAATAGTAGTGACACCGTGCATCATTTTTTTTAAATCAATGAATCTACTATAAAAGCTCCTAAAACCTACCAAAACTACTAAACGCAAAAAAAAACTTATAATTACTATTTTCATAGACCTTATGATAATGAAAAAATATCGACTTAAATAACTCGATTGGTCACATCCTTAATTTTTTTTCATGATGATATAACCTTCTTAGAACGTAAAAATATTTAATCTCATTTTATTGAATAAGTATTATGTGTGTTATTTAATATTAAGTTTTATGTATCTTTACGTTTTATGTCGAAAACATTAATTTTCTTGTATGTATAAATACATTTCATAATTTTAAAATAGTTTTAGTTGTAAAAATGATTATGACTTTTGCTGATGCAAATTACGACACTTATGGGCCGCTAGTATAAAGTTACTTCGCTACTTTTAGTGACACCTGCCATTCTAATCATGTAAGATTTAAACAACTATAATAGTGACTTACTTGTCCCGTTGACGTTTCTTCCGATGATCTTGTTGGAGCCGTTGCCAGCGGGTGCAGCAGCAGCAGCGGCGGGCCGGCCCGCGTCCTCGTTTGGACTCTCCATTAGACGCACGCACATCAAAATATCGCAAAAGTTTTTCCAAGAACCGAAAAAATCTTCACAGCACTTTTCAAAATTCAAGGAAATTTTGGAAAATTCCAAAAGAAGAAACGTTGGGGTTTAGAGATTAAACCATAAGGGTTAAAAATGTTTAATAAGACACTGATATACTGAGAGTGGGCGCGAATTGTTAAAGTTGAAGGTGCGTGCGTTCGCGGCGAGAGGCGAGCGAGGACTGTGCCGTGAGCTGGAGCGGCGGAGACTCGTGGTGCCGGGGGTGCCGCAGCTACAGCCCCGCCCCGTGCCCACGCGACATCCCACCGCTGCCACCCCGCGCTTTTCTCTCCACAAAACATAAAGTTCCGTTTGCATATTGCACCGACGACGCGCCGGCCGTGGGCTCACATACGCCGAACCTTATATGTAATGTGAAGGGATTGAAATACTTTACAAAGGGTCTTTTAGCTCGTTCGCTTGGATTCGGATTGCTTGCTGTACTTCATTTAAAAGGTGGACGTTATCCGCGTATTCATACTTGTACCGTACCTCTATTTCAAACTTTTAAAGCTATTTTTTGTAATAAAAATTGGACTTTGATGATCAATGTTTCTGCGTTAAAAAATAGATATTTCACATGAGATCTGACATGATTGATTCTGTTGCGCTTTCTGTACTTAATAAATCTCTAGTGTAAACACCGCCTTTACCTGTGCGTTGGTTTCCTAGAAGAAGGGTTTGCATCCCACGCTGCACCTCCCAGGTGGCCCATGCCACCCATCGCCACCCATCGCCACCCATCGCCACCCATCGCCAACCCACGCCACTCCACGCCACCCTAGGTCACCCACAGGGAGGAATAGTGTGAGGTAATCCAGCTATCCGTTACTACGCATCAAAATCAAAGGGGATATATGTTATTACATAATTATTTTGATAAGTACCTACCAAATATTGTTTTATTGATTTGAAAGAAATAATTAACCTATCCAAGGGCTATACTTGAAGATACCAGTAAAATAGTAGCGTCCTCTTTGTTCTCTTCTTGACTTACCTACATGAACATTAGAAATGATCGTAAGTGGGTATGTAATTTACCAAAAAATTACGTAATTAAATGCTGGAAAAGCATAGATACTCTATGTCCACAAGCGCAAACAAATCGGAAATTTACTGAAAAAATCCACGAAAATAAAACATTTTTCTTCTACACTCGGCTTTCCCTCGACCCGGCATTCCAAATTTGAATAAAATCTCAGTGGATTGTCAAATTTCAAGGGCAGCCACCCGCGCCGGTCCCCCAGAAGGGGACCTGTTGCTTCCAGACGATGGAAGTATCTTGCAGACATTCCGGTTCGATTTCAGACACAATAACCCTCAGCTGAGCGGTTCATTCATTCAATTTGATTAGTATGGGGACCGCGAACACGTGGCGAGTGGGGGGCGTCGTAGTATTGCTTCTTTCCACAATCTTTTACGTTACTTTTACATATATATTTTTTTTAATTAGTGCCATTTTTTTTGTCAACTCATTGTTTTGTCATACGAGTAGGTATAATCTAATTGAACTTGGGTACTTTTAACGTGATATTACTTTTAAAACAGTTTTGAACAACTGTGACATAATATAAATACATCTAGGTACTTATTGGAAAGCAATGAATTGTAATTTACATGGTTCTGAATTACTTGCAAGTACGATGTGGCCGTGATATAAACATTGCCCTGTTTTAGGATAGTACATATTTTTATCTATTTTAGACTATTAGGTACTCTTCGTACTTTCTTTTAAATAAATATAAAAACATTCGTAGATTACCTACTCTGTGGTTTGACAGCAGAAAGTTTTAACTTAATAAAGCACAAGATAAGTACCTAACTTACCTTTTGAAAAATTATATTAGCTTAACAAGTTTAAAAAAACATAATTCTGTGCGTTTTTCTACTAAAAAGTTAAAATGAATTGAAGTGGGTATTTTATTACATTATTGGTATTATCGAGGAGGGTTCGCCCAGTGAGTGTCCCCCCGTGGCCCACTGAGGCCCCCTGTGGCCCCCGGAGGTGGTCCAAACCCTCGCCTAGGGCTTGAAATAGCTGAAGTTCTCCCTTGCCCGGGCTACGTGCCTCCCCCACCCGTTGCATTCTAGGGGGTGGGTGCGCTTTCAATCATGTACTCGTATGTCCTAGGTTTGTTAATAAAGCTTTTTATATATTTATTTATCATGAGAATATTGATAATTGAAGCATATTGTAAAAATGATGGGATTTCCTGAAGTTTTTTATAGAAATGTCTAATCTCTAACAAGTGATCTAGCAGTGGGACCAAATAATAATTCCTTTTCCGACGTAGTAGTAAATATGTAAGTGACACACCCACTAAATTCACATAAGTTGTGGTAAAGAAATATAAATTGATTGCTATTATACTTAACGACAAAACACTTATGGATAGTAAAGACTTGTTCCTCTTTTCAAGTTTTTTTTAATGAGGAACGGTTACTGCGTCGTTTTGATATAAAAAATAATTGCAAATTGATCCCCTACGTCGAATAAGACTCGCAATAATAAGAACAGTTCCTAAATAGGTAAAGGTTAGTAAATATTAAAGAAAACAAAAATATAGTCGTTAATTATTTAGTGGGCTGTGTCTGCTGGAATGCAGGTAGATCACTTAAATAGTAAGTTTTTCGTGCGCAGGCTGCGGCTGCAAAAAAGGTTGCTCAAGAAAATTGTTGGGCAATGTACACGTGCAAGTTCCAACGAAATTGTATTAACCTACATTTGAGAGCGCTTAAAGTTAAAAGATAGGTTTTTTTGCAAATGATCCCCGGGTGTACCGTTGCCGGCCGTCGCTGCCTTTTTTATCGCTTCCTCGAAACATTTCGGCCCTCGGAATTAAGCTTTTGCAACTGATTATCATTTTTAATTTGATTTCTGCACGAAACTACGAGCGTTAGTTTTTGCCGAAACGAACGAAACCCTATTAATAATTAAACGGCGTATTTTTTTCGAGCGCGGATCGCGGCGAAGGGTTATATTAAAGTTGGGGAGCGTTTTTTGAAGATAACCATTCAAATTTGGCTGGCAATTTAGTGTAATGCCAGGTGTCCGGGCGATGAGAACGCTACGCCGTCGGTTTCTTGTTGGAACTACTTTACTTCGTTCTCAAATACCTACGATACCTATTTAGACTCCACTTTTCAAAACGCGATGAGCTTTTCGAAATCAAATTAGTTTAATAAGCTTCTATTTTGAAAGGTTCACGAAGAATTCCGCTCGCTTCACTTTCTAGGGAGGTAGATTACGTGCGTTAATTTTATTATAACCATCGTACTGTTATAATAATAATTTGACTAAGGGATCATTAGGTATCTTAATTTCGAAATGATTTTCTGACGACAATTATTGCATAAGGTATTTTTGTATTGATTTATGTACCTATTTATTTATTAAGCAAACAGTATATTTTATTTCATAAAGACTTAAAGACGATATAAATAAATTTTAACGAGTGGAAAATTGAGAAGCAGGTGAAAGGATCCGCCCGCGTACTTCCGCCTACATTTTGTTTACTACCAAATGGGTACTTACGTAAATAATTGTCATTAAAAAAATGGGTGCCTTTTTAAATAAAAGTTTTCTACTTTCAATTATTTGTCATTGTTATTAATTAAAAGACCAAAATATTAATAATGGTTATGGATAAGTGAACACGTAGCTACGTCGTTACTAAATCACAATAATTTCTATTAGTTGATAGAATTTAAGCTACGTAAGTAAAAACATGATGATATGCCAATCCCCCTCAACCGACGATCATGTATGAGGCGATTGATGAGTGTAAATAAAGCGAAAGAAGTATGTCTGGATCGCAGCAAGTGGAAGAAAGTGGTCTATGCCTACCCCAATGGGAGAGAGGCGTGACGGATATATATGTATGTATGTACGTATGCCGATCCTAGTAAATCATTGACGTCTACACATTAGCACTAAGTATGTTATTGAAAGTGTTGGCCGACGAGAACGGCCAACTAATAGGACAGACTAGCCTAACATTCAAGTTTTTATAAAAGAAATTTCACAAAAAGCGGCGTCCATTTTCCCACAGAACGTGTGCCGTTAGTTTATCATTATATCGACATATTTCCAGCTACAGTGCTACTAAAACCTTTCACCGGGCTCAGGAAAAACCTACACTGCCTTAACCGTGAGGCTGATATTATTTACAGAAAAACCCGCGGCCATCAAACTAGCGGATTTATTAGCGGTGAATAGAGACTAACCTCTCTCTGAATATACAGGAAGATACTATTAATAACACTAATTAATACCAATGTAATGATTAAAAGAATATAGAAAGCCCAAGTCAAGAGTCTATCCTACACCGACGTGCATTTATGAGGCGACTGATGAATGTGGATGCGAAGCGAAAGATGGATCCTACCCGACACTACTACGAAGCGAGACAGTAAAGTTATTATATAATAAGTATTTGAAAAAATAAGGAAACTAGGATAATTAAGCGCTTTAAAACTACTAACTTAATAATTCTAATATAATAAATAATAAACGTTTTCAAGCGCATGTAATTCCTCTGAAAAATGCCTTTGAAATAAACGATTTTTGACTTTTAATTCAATACATATCTATTAAAAAGACTTATTTTCTAATTAGTACTTATTATCGGTTCTTTGCTTATGGGAAGCTTATTGGAGGACGCATGATGTAGGTACTATATTTTGATAGTACCTACGTGTTGTGGTAACATTACAACGCGATGGTTATCCCATCTGCAAAATTACAAATAGGTTTAAACAATGTTGTGGACTTTGTTATACTTAGGGCACAGCAAACAAAGAAAAAAGGAAGGCGTTAGATGAGTTCCCCAGCGGATTTCCTAGCCCCCCGCTAGGCTGGCACTCTCAAATGTGTCTTTCTCACGCTGGATGGTCTCGCGCGCCGTGATGCCGCACCACCGCCGACTACTTCATTCCGATAGGTTTCCAACATAATCATTGTCACTAGTGACACTGCTACGGGATTTGTGGCGTCTTATTTACGTGGATTATGGTCCACGACTAATAATATGCTTCGTAACTTTTAAAAAACTTCATGTTCTTCAAATATTTAGTAATTACGTACCTACATGTGTTAAAGCATTCTAATTAGAATTCTTATGTAATACAATAAGTAGCGTGCGTTCTCATTGGATACTAATTCTGAAGCTGTTGAATGAGGCATTTGCAATGATTCAGCAATTACCTAACAGTAATAAGGCCCTTTGATCATATTGGCGTGTATTGTAATCTATACAGTAACATAAGCCTCATAATTTCATAAGCTTTCCCTCCAATAAACAAACTCTCTTTATATAACATTCTATTTTAAACCGCGGTCGCAATTTCAATAGCGCAATCATCCGATGCAACCAGAAGAATATTTTCATAAAAAGCTGTCCACTCTATGAAAACTGCATGTTTTCATAGAGTGGACAGTCGGCGGCCAGTAAAAGGCGGGTGGGGTGGGAATTAATAGGGGTATTGCATACGTCGGGCCAGACTCAAATCTCATTACACACCCGCGTTGTAATTGACATACGCTGTCCAGCAGCGAGTGCTGGCTGTAGACGTGACTGATGCCAGTAGGGACACCATATGCCTAAGTATCCTATTCAAATAGATCCATTAAGTAATAAGATGCCCATTCAAATACAATACCTCGACGACACAAAGCGACAACAAAGTCGACTAAAACATTTCAAACATAACGACCCCACTAAAATTTCAAACAGCCCAAAACGGACATAATCATTTTTGTTAAACACCGACTAATAAATAAAAATTCCTCAAACAGGAATTTCATCAGAACTTTTTACGCGGCGCAATTTTGGGAACGCGCGATCATCATTTGGAATCGGTGACGGGAAAAACTAAAGATGGCGGACGCGGTCCAATGCAAATGGCGACCGGAAAAAGTTGGAGCGGTGTAAAAAGCGAGGATTTCATAGTATTTCATCGACGTCGCCAGTTATTGAGCGGGGTTGTGGTTTTTGCGAGGATTCCCGCGCCGTCCATCAGGCCCGGCGGGTTTTTGCCGCGCGCCTCGCCGCTCGCCGCTCCGCTGCAAAAACCGCGCGCCCGCCGCCCGCGCACAAAAACACCAGCATACACGCGGAATTAATGCGGCGACTCTTTTAATTTTGTTCAAGAAAGCGCGGGAGGAAATGGTGTAATAAGTGTTGCCTGAAGCAAAAACCATTGGAGTAATGACGGCGCTCATTTATGCAGTTTGTTCTTGTGCCATGTCGCTACAGCCGTGAGTTGACTGAGATGGGTACCTGTTACTTCGAGTGTACTTACTTATGTTCTGAAACTAATTTAGTTCTCTGAACTATCTTGTTTGATGACATTAACACCGTCAGTTACCTAACCTGCCGTTAAATTAAGACGTCTGGGAGTAAATAAGTTCTTAACTGAGCCTACTCGTACTACTACGATTATACAAAAATTAGTTTTAAGTATATCTCTACAGTTATTAACTTGGCATAGGTGGACATGACGCATGTTATGAAAGTCATTTGCCCAGCAATGGGATAATATCAGATAGGATAAAAGACAGTCATCCGATTACAGCAAAACTGAAACTTCAACAGATGTTTTATTGTTCCACAACGGCTATTTACAAGAACCGAACCCGTGAGGTCACCCTACGAAGTCCACAGAGATAGTACAATCCAATGATGATGTATTATTTTACGAGAGTGCCAGACAATGTCGACACCCTTTTTTAGCCTATCCGTCAACCACCTGCAGTCTGAAAGCATCGGAGCTAAGCTAATTAGGGCTTCAGCCCTCTGAATCTGTTTGCGCTACATTAAAATTGTTTTAAGCTGTCCGTCTTCAATTTATGATTATATTTTCATATAGGGGCGAGATAATTTCATTCTTTTTCTTTGTTGTCGCCTCAGTGCTGAGGACCCTAAAGTTACTATTTAGTACTTAAGTCCAAAAGCAGAAATTACATACTTACATATATATTAGAGATGCGCCGAATATGGGTTTTGCCGAATAACGAATACCGAATACTATTCGGTTTGAAACCCTACCGGAACGAATAGTTCGGCCGAACTATTCGGTTGTACTTTCACACTAATTTTGATACAACAAATAAGTAAAGTTTATAAAGAAAAGCGCCTTTGACTGTCACTAGATAGAGCAGAATGTCTAGGTTTCTAAATTCAATCTTTAAGTGTAGTGACACTTAAAGATTGAATTTAGAAATCAATCTTTAAGTGTAGTGACACTTAAAGATTGAATTTAGAAAGTGTATTAACTTATCTTTATTTTATCATCTCTTAATAACTCTTGTAATTACCTAGATGTGAAAATAAGGATATAAGATTGACTGCTCCTTGGTTCAAAATAATTTATTATGAGGTGAATATCTTGTTTTATCAAGCAAATTATTACTAAACAAAATAAACGAATAAATGGTCATTTTAACCGAATATTCGGCCGAATACGAATATTCGGTTAAGGTGCCCGCCCAATATGCCGAATACCGAATAGTAAACGAATATTCGGCGCATCTCTAATATATATATAATATCCGTCACGTCTCCCCCCAATGTTCCAATCCCCCCAACTTAAAGAAATCAATCTTTAAGTGTAGTGACACTTAAAGATTGAATTTAGAAAGTGTATTAACTTATCTTTATTTTATCATCTCTTAATAACTCTTGTAATTACCTAGATGTGAAAATAAGGATATAAGATTGACTGCTCCTTGGTTCAAAATAATTTATTATGAGGTGAATATCTTGTTTTATCAAGCAAATTATTACTAAACAAAATAAACGAATAAATGGTCATTTTAACCGAATATTCGGCCGAATACGAATATTCGGTTAAGGTGCCCGCCCAATATGCCGAATACCGAATAGTAAACGAATATTCGGCGCATCTCTAATATATATATAATATCCGTCACGTCTCCCCCCAATGTGGTAGGCAGAGACCACTTCCTTTCACTTGCTACGATCCAAAAACACTTCTTTCGCTTTATCCACACTAATTAGTCGCCTCATACATGCTCGTCGTTTTAGGGTAACTACTCTTGACTTGACTTTTCTTGAACAAGTCCCCGATTTGATCAAGGTAGGTTCGTCTTAGCCTTCCCCTCCCAACATTTCCTTCCACGCTTAACCTTTTATATCTCTGGAAAAAAAAGCTGGAATCAGTTTTAAATAAATACCGTAGATTATTCGTAGAAATTATTTCAACGCAAATTAATTAAATCCCACCTAGATACACCCGACCACCTAAGACCACCTAGCAACCACCCCATGCCTTGATTCGGGATGCAACGCGCCTGTCAGGTCAGTATTGATCATTATGCATTGCAGATACAATTTCTGGGAATCGGGAGAGGACTACCTTTGTACATCACCCCACCTCCCTTTAGAGATGGGGTGATATGCGTTAGTGCCTGATGTTTATGTTATAGCAATTTGATATCTGCATGTGTTTGCAAGAAAGTTATTTGTAGGCGTTTTGGGTGTTCAATATAACATGGGTTATGATTAAGTACGCAAATATTATTAAAAAATCAACTGATATACATACTATATGCATAATAGTATGTTAAGTATACCAGTCTTTTTCCTTGAGGCAAACATCTCTGTTTGTCACAGTAATATTTCTTTTCTATCTAGTGGGATTAGTGGGAATCTAACTCTAAATAACCAGGCTCACTGATCATTCATTTTGAGACAATATGCCGAATTTTCACTATTTTTCAATAGTACCTATTTGTCTAACACGTATTTACCTCCTCTACAATGCAAAAGACTTAACTCGAGACATAAAAAAAAGAAAACCAACGGGGTAAGCTAAGTAGAACCTTTTAATAAAGAGCGAGCAAGCAATTTGAGCTCCTAGTTAAAATCTGTAGCTAAGTACATATTTACCCCCGACAGGGCCTAGAGCTAGCCCAGGCAGAGGCTGTATTGATTTACTACCTGCAATAGCATTTGTGTTGTAAATGCATTCAACAGGTGCACGTGTGCGTGCGAGCCCAGATTTCCAGGAGCCCAAGGTACTTTATCAAAAATCAATCGGTTTCGAGTTTGCGCAATATATTTTATTACACAATTTGTTCTGGAATATTCCATCGTGTTTGTTGTTTGTGGGTGGTGGGTGATTTATCCTTGAATGGGATGTTTTTGAACGCTACCTACGAGTACTTCCTTGTTTTCTTAAGATGATTTTAAAGAAGCAATGTAAATTATTAGTGCTTGTTGTTTAGGCACTTGTATACTTAAGAACTTTGTAATGCAATTATTGTTTTTTTTTACGGATTCATGTATTCGTAGACTGTAGAGGCTAAGAAATGCTGCATCGTTTTTTTTTTGTCAAAAATATATTTATTTCATAGGCACAAAAAATGCTCTTGAAACCGTTACATTACTTATTATAATATACTTTTTTAAGCTAGTGCTAGATTCGCAAAGCGCAGTTTCCCCCAGAGAAGAACCTAGCAAGAAACTGTGGGGTTGCTCTTCCCTTCCAAACCTATCATCATTATTAAATTTAAGAGTGTCGCTCTTGTCGGTGGACTCTTCGCCTGTCTGCTCTATTGTTTGTTTGTCGTCCGTTTGAGTACCTACCTGATGCGATACGACACAGCTTTTATTTCCTCTAAATTAAATGGCAAATACTTCAATGTTGAAATAAAGAGCAGGGGGTATAATTCAATTGTTTTATTGGAGTCTAACGTCTCGTTTCACCTTTTACAAATATTTATCTGACAGATATTTTATACATGTGTCTGTCTAAAAGGTCATGTTCTATGAAATAGACATATGTTTTTCTGTCAGTTAAGTTTTATCTGTAGTTAGATGATAAAACGGGCACTAAGCCTACTTAGGCATTTATTTTTAAAATACTGTAACTTAGGCAGATATTTAACAAAATATTTAGTCTTTGTTATAATACGAACAAGGCTCCGACTTGAAACACGATGAAGTCCCATGATGATACTCAAAATAACGTGATAATACCTAACTCTATTTTAAAAGGGTCGAAATGAAATAACTAGTGTTCGTTTTATTTTTAATAGCAAACAGACAAGAATTTACATTTTTAGTGTTGCGTTGCGACTGAGTTTTTACAACAATTTACTTCAGTACTTTACTTCATTTTATTGTATAAGTATTTGATTTTATTTATTAACATTTCTTCTTATTTCATAGCTTTAGTAACTAATAAAAACAATTCTTAGTATTTCCTTTTCCTATCGATGACGCAACCATTATCGTGAAACAAAACAAACCCAAATATAAATAATCCGCTTTCTTTGAAAAAGGTTCGCAAACAAACAACAGCTAATTAGTGGAAAATTCTAGAAAACACCTTGCGTCGTCATAGCAACAGGTCTGAGGCAGGAGCCCCGGCGGCGCCCCCGTCTCGACGCCTTTGCAACAGGTGGAATTTCGCCCCCCAGCCGCCCAACGTCCCCGATAATTTGTTGTTGATATTTTTCTTATACTTTAAGTACTTACAGCAGATTTCCTCAAACCATGTTTGTTCAGTTGTCACACAGGCTCACTGGTTGCTCACTTTAATTTGAAATGAATGACTCCATACATAATGTAAATTCCCTTCTTGTCACTAAGTTTCAAAGTAAGGCCGTAAACAAGTAAGTAGGTAGGTATTGATCGAATCAATGAGTAACATAACCTATAATAATTCTAATCTGTCAATTATTTTATACATTAGCAAGGTATTACGAATAATTTCAGCAAAAAAGAGAACTAAAATTAAATAGTAACAAATGAGAAGAAACACAGACTGATAGCTACGACACGTATTTACATTAGCTAAGAGATAAACTATCTAGTTGATAATTAGACGAAATAATTATGGCTCGAAATCCAGTCGAAAGTACACACATATAAAATATCTACAGTGCAATACAAGACAGAGGTTACTAAATGCGTTTTAGCGGATCTAAGTCGGAGTTTGAAATTCAGATTTCTAAATATACTTATTCAAAGTTCAAAATTACATGTATGTAAGTAAGTTTTATTTAAGAGCTAGATTCTTATCGGTGAAGCATTCGCTATATGTAAAGAGATTCATAATTACAGTTTTTAAAATACAAAGTAAACAATTAAGTGTAAGTATTTTTGTATCATAGCAAGTGTCGTTAAGTGGCCTCTGACTACCCCGATGGGGTAGAGCCGTGACAGCTAAGTATGTGTGCATGTGTTACTCTACACATATTTGCAGCATTTCATTCGTTTCTTAATAAAACTTTGAACAATGAACAGAGATGTTATTACCATTACAACAAAATTAATCAAATATGATTCCACATCTTATCTGGTGCAATTTTAGTTAGGGGAGGAAAGGGGGTTGCGTAACTAGCTTCAATTCCTGACGACATGAAGTAATGTCGAAATACAGTCACGTAACCACATTATTTGCGTGTGGTTCTAAGAACTGTGTTATAATTCTTTTCAAAAAATGACTAATTACTTTACAAGCAGTTCCGTAAATTATTAAAGTCGAATTGCGTGTTAATTTTTTTTAATCTCTACGTGTGATATAGCTCTATAACTTTGAACCTAATTCTATATAAAATGACTTTATATTAGTGAACGATAGAAAAGGATATGCATGTACTCGTGATAATAAACAACTTTTACTATGGGGTCAAGTTCGAAATCATAAAAAATCCCCCATAATATCAGCTGGTGCATTTTGTATGAGGAGGTCAATTTTTTTTAATGATTTCAACCTTGGTTCCATAGTAAAAGTTGTTTGTTATCACGAGTACATGTATATACTTTTCTATCGTTCACTAATTTAAATACTAATTAAAAGTCACCCTATATAATTCGTTTATTTTTGAGCAACGCGACCAATTTCCATCTTTTGATATATGTGGCTTAGGTATATTTATTTCTCATATCTGTAGCTTTATTATACTTATTTATAAGCTCGAAATAATAGCAATTCTATAAAATTTGAGCCCTTAAAAGTACTTTAATACTAACTCTTTATTTAGAGCGAGGGTCCTACCTACTGAGTGGGTGGAAGGGTGGCCGCTACAGGGTAGCAAAGGGCTAGATATCTGGGGCCCCTGATTTATATGCATGATATGATTTGATGAACTTTTTGGAATAGTATTATGCCTTTCAACATATATGTTTTATATTAGCAACAAGCTATAGGTCGCGCCACGTAAAATGAACTTTGGAAACAATTGTGTGTGTTCGCGCATGGGTAGGGTAGGTAGGTATTCTTGAAAGAGTCTTTCGCACGCGTTTACCTATGTTGACTTATAGACTTACGTATGATGATTCTGATTCAAAAGATGATGAGGGACGACAAAGATGATAATAAAATGGCGACTTCTGGCATCAACACCGCGACCTCATCTGGTTTTCGCGCCACCCATGAAGACTTAATGGAAGAACAATATGTACTTCTTTTTCGAATACCTATTTTTTTTTACATTTTTACACATTTTACACTAAATCCAATATAGATTTGAGGTTGTGTATTTTTTTTTAAATATTCCACCCTACTCATACTACTAATAATATTTTTCTTTCCTTTGTGCGTAAAACCATGACTGTAATTAAACACTTTTGTGGTATTTTAGAACAAATGTTAAAAGTCAGACTCAAAAATCGTCTAATGCGCAGCTGTCAGCTAGGGTTCTTTTTACGTGGAGCGAACTATAAGTAGCTTTATAGCTAGCTAGGTAACCTAATCATATCAATAAAATATACACTTGTTTTTTTTTTATTTGACTGTAATCTCGTCTCATATCGCACTGTTTACAAACATAGCCTTTTTGTTTCTAACATAATAATAAATTAAAATACACTAAACGTTCAATGTATGATAATAAAATAAATTATTTATTGTTTGGTTTCCGTACTAAAACTAAAATCTGCTTTTACATTAGGTTAGGTATGATGTCCTAGTGATTAGGTATCATTTCGATTTCGGAAAATGTATGGAGAGTATGACGAACAACTTGAAAATAGTGTCAAAAACAATCACCTATTTACCAAAATAAAATCATTTTAAAATGAAACAGCAAAGGTTTTATTTTACCAAAATAAAGTTTATTTAATAATCGTGTATGTAATTATCATATTGTTTTCGTTATAAAGTCCCTATTTCAGATTGTTTTTTTTAGGATGTTGCCTAGACATATGAATAAGGTACTCGCAAAATAGATAGATATTTGCCTAGATAAATATAAAATTTTAAATTTCCAGTTCAACAAGTAACAGAACGGTACCTGTGACGTAATTATTACTATATATGAAATATCCGGGCTGCATTTTCCAGAAGCCGGCAGCCTCCCAACCCGCCCACGGTTGCTAGGCAACGTACCCCCACACCCCAAAGGTGGGCAGAGTGGGCAGAGTACAGGCAACATTTCAATAAAGCTTCCATGGAAATTTCCACGTAATTTCCTTTCAGAATATAGGAATTAGCTGCATTTGTGTGTGTACTGAAGGATTCCATTTTATTGACGTATCTCTCTGTATGAAATATACAATGTACCTATGAAATATATAACCTACTTCTATAATTACGTATATTAAACTATATACCTAATAGATTTACACCTTAGTTTACACGAATATGGAGAGTCATCTGAAACATTCACCTCCGTATTACAAAACGAGTTTTATTTATTAGTTCTAGAACTAACTGAGATAAATCACGTTTCGGCTATAGACAGAACGTCAAAATATACATGAGACCTGAAACCTGGAACTATATTTAAAATTCGTTTTGTAATAAAACGAGTTAGGGCTCATCCTTTGTTCATCCCTCTATGGGGACAAAGAAAAACAAGACCGTGTACCTAAATGAGTAAGTATTTATCAATTCCATACTTGCAGAATTCAAGCAAAACAAAAACAATTCTCCGAAAAGCGTTTAATATTTCATTAAAAACAAGGACGTAAACACTACGCAGTGAACCGAGATGAAAATTCGTGTTTATATCCAACTGAATGGTTTCCAATAGACACACACACAGTCTGACAGTATCATAAACCGATAAACAAACACGTAAGTACCTGACAATAGGGACAGGTGTCTGCTCCCAGACGTTTTCAAAAGCCTTATATTAAAATTCTCGAAAACATTTTCAGAACAATCTCTGGGAACTCTTAAGCTTTCTATTGTAGCTTTGAAAGGAATATTTTGATAAAAGTATTCAATAATTTAATATATACGTAGATAATCAAAGGTGGGAGGGTGCGCTATATTTGAGCTCTGTCCGGGACCTAACTAATACCTAGTGTATTGAATATCAGGGAACGCAAAAGATATAAAATATAAAAGTATTTTCCTCGAAAGAAGCCAATAATTTGAAAGAAACCTAAGGGGTGAAATATTGCTTTTCAAAGATCCTTTTCTTGGTTCGCCTTTCATTTCGAAATGTACGTAATATTTCTCATATTTATTACGTACTAAAGTTGTTCAATAGTGTGTTAAATATATAGGTAATAATATAATAGAGAAGGTAACATTAGGGAGAAAATGTCTAAAGAACGATTAAAGCGAAAATCTGGTCCTTTACTCGACTACGTTACGCCTCTGTGAACTGAATCGTTGGTAAATAACCAAATACTAAGCAAGGAAATATCCTTTTGTAATGTAAGAATTATGTTACCTAAATATAATAGAATAGAATTATGTTAATCTACTCATCCGTAAAAAATATTGAAAAAGTAAAGTGCTTTTTGTATCCCGAATTAAACATACTCGTAATTCAAAATGGCAGGACCTATATCAATGCAGCCCGGGCAAAGCTATCGGAGAGACGCGAGTTGATTGATTTATTCTGCATGCGATGCACTTGTTGCACAGAGTCGGTTGCTAGGCAACGCGAGCGGAGTGTCTGGACCCGGGCATAGCGTAGCTACAGTCTAGACGGGGGGGTGCGGCGTCGGTGGGTGGAAGGGGACACCGGAATCATGTTATCAAATCCGGGAGGTTGTTACGACATAGTTATATGTTTTGTTACGCTTCCTTTTACCAATAAGTAGATATATTGGTTTTTGAAGCAGTTTTTTTTGTAAAATAGCAGAATTATTAGGTCGGTTACTTTACTTCAGAAATCTTAAAAGATACCTTCCTACTTAAGTACCGCATATAATTATATTAACGACCTTTTTACTACGATCAGGTTCTTTGTTTTATATAATTTCTTTCCTTTGGTTGGGTGGGACTACCTTTTGGTGCTCTAACACTATTAGTGACTTTGTTCAGGACAGAAGTTTCAATTTAAAGTCATTTGTTTCTCATTTAAACATATTTTTTTACGAGATCAAAGAAGATTTTTATTGTAAGGCAGCAATATCCGTCGCTCACAATGACACCGCACAAAAACAAAGTAGTTACTAATTACGTTGGTTTACAGTAACACATGAAAATGATAATGAAAAATAATTGAATCCTGTAGGTTTTGACAACACTTAGGACTTAGATTCGCAAGAGTGCAGTTTTCCCCAGAGAAGAACCCAGCAAGAAACTCTATAGGGTTGCATTATTAACAATAAAATATCTTTCCGCAACACAAGACACCTTTATTCCGAAATATATTAAGATAATTTTGTCTTAAATTCGATAAAAGATTTACTATTTTTATATAATTGAAGGCATTTTTTTTGTAAAGCTGTTCACCTTCGTACGTAAACATTCTTTTCCTGTAGCAAGTGTGTGTCAAAGCCAATACAGCGATGTTAGGTTTTCTTTCAACCCTTAATTTGACATGCGTTTTATTTTAAATGACGCTGTTTATGGAGTATGAACAATTCGTTCGTTTGTTCAAATAATTCTTTGTCTCGATTGCTTTATCTCAACATTCAAGTGGGGTAGGGCTCTAGATTCTTCAATTTGGGTACGATTCTTTCTTTCGGTTAATCCATTGTGGATCCAGTTATGAAGTGCACGAAACTTTCGTTCTATTTCGCATCATTTCAGATAATTATTAAAGTCTTTGTTTAGATATTCTGTGCAAATGTATTTTATACAGTTAACGAAATAATTCTAATATTATTTAAATAACTGCCATATGTACTTAAAGTTACTTAATGTAACCATATTATTTATATAATCATTATTATTAATTTAATCATATTTTTTATTTAGTCACGTTATAGTTGGTATAATGTGAAACTTTTTGCTACCAAATGGGTGCTTTTTGACATATCTTTGTGTAGTGGTTAATTATTATAGTTTTTTTCTTATTTAATGTACAACTCCACAAATTGATGAATAAAAAATTCTATTCTATTCATATCTCCCGGACCGAGCTGCATTACGCATGTACAATATCGACCTGAAGGCTCAATGCAGGTGCGTTTCTGGGAACCACCGGGAGAGGATGCTATTGGTCCAGCCTGTTGCTACCTCGAATACTTAGGTCATATCCTAACTAGTGTTTTCCGGGCTGAGCTGAAATACGCATGTGCATTATCGATTGGAAGCCTCAATGCAGGTTCGCTTCTAGGAATCGCCGGGAGATGGGTGCTTTTGTTCGCTATTGGACAAAGCCTGCGGTTTTGGTGTGTAGATAAGTACCATAATGAATTACGTATATTGGATACATAGGATAAGCCTGACCTACGTCGTTCCACATATGAGAAGTGTGCTTCTAATCATATTAATTGTCTAGAGCAAATGTCATAATACATCGTAATGCATTCACTATTAGTAATATACATAGTAACTAATAATAATATAGGTACCAATATCCTTCACCGTTAGTGAGTGGTAATCGAATATTCAATTCGTATATGAGAAATATAAATCCCAGAAGTACAGGCCGGGGATAGAACCCGCGTCTCCAAGATTAGGCGGCGGGCGTTCTACCAACTAGGCTTACCTAGCTATGTAGGTACGCAATAAAGGTACCTAGGTAGGTACGTATTGCATTATCACTTATTAGGGTATGAAGGTAGGTCATATCCAAGCTAGTGTCTCCCGGGTTGAGCTACATTACGCATGTGCATTATCGACCGGAAACTTCACTGCAGATGCGTTTCTAGGAAATGCCGGGAGATGGGCTCTATTGGTCGCTATTTTCAGACCTTTGTTCCCGACCTGATTCACGTTACGCAGCCGCATTGCAACGGAATTCTGGGAATTCAATCGAATTAATTATACTTGAATAATTTCAATATCCGCTTTTTTCATTTTCAATCTTACTTTAATGAAATAAGATATAGTTTTGATAAAGGTATGTTAAGAAAGATTTTCGTAGCTATTATGCTACATGCTTTTTATGCAGGTTAAGTTTAGAATTTTGTCGAAGGAACTTTAACATTCTATCAAAAATTACGCCACTGAAAACCTAACCATATGATATTTGTTTTTTCCGAAGGTTGATAAAACTTTTATTAAAAAATTAAACACTCTCGTCTTGTCTTCTCCATACTTCCATACTTTCCGATAATCGATTTAAAAGTTGTTAAATTCACGTTTTTTGCAGCGAGAAGCAGAAATAAATGCACAATCTGATTAGATTTGGTAAAATATAAAAATTAATTGATCGATTCAATATAGAATACCAAAAATCAATGAAACTGTTACTGTGGTGGGAAAACACGTTAGTTACAAATTAAATGCCTCAATATTAAATTAAATAAATACCTACTAAAATAAATAAATTACTACATAAGTCACTAAATACTAGAGAGTGAACATTAAATATTTACAACATTGTATTTTTATATCTTATTCGTGTGTTTTATAAAAATCCTAAATAACTATCCAAAGATATTTTTTCATAGGATTTTAGTTAAGAAATTAAAAAAATAAGACTGTTACATTTTGTGAATAGAGCCGTTTCAACAATTGGCACAAAGTTTGGAGGCCTCATTTATGAGTAGTCGATACTTTTCCATTGCAAGCATGTTCCTACTGTTTTTTTTTTTTATATGTATCGAATATTTTTGAGCACAGTCTCCCCTCCTGCTGGGCCTACAATGATCAGAACCAAGCTTTAAAATGAACTGTAATATAACTTCATTCTAATACGAAGTCTATTCTAAAGTTCTACTTGTGATAATATTCACGACTAACGCGCTTGGTTCCTGATATAAAACGAAATAATAAAATTCCATAAACTGAAGATTATAGGTCTCATTTATGCTGATTTGACGAAACAAAGTCTCACATCACGCGTTTTTAATCTTTTGATGAAATATTAGGGGGTCTTCATAAAAGGGTTACTATTGATATTGAACCGCACGCTTCATCTCCACATAAAAGAGACCAAAACAAGCCTCAGTTCAGGGCCATAAAATTTACAAATCTACCAGCATAATCTGATCTCTGTCAAAGTGGCGTCGCTATAGATTGTTGACGGAGATAATCTGGTTGATCCAGCCGATGAAGGAGGAGACTTTGACGTAGACGCCGGGGACGTCGCGTCGGCCGCAGCCGAAGCCCCAGGACACGAGGCCGACCAGCTCGTAGAATCCGTCGTCTTGGCATACTAAGGGGCCGCCGCCGTCACCCTATGGGGTAGTCAGGGAAATGAATTAGCACACCACCGCAGTTTACATTACACCCCGAAGACACCGAAAATCTGGTCGAGGATTCTCGAATTCAAATTCTTAATTTGCACACCATAATTTTACAGATGTAAACATGTAGACAGTACAATACGTATAGACTCTGAATAGGGCATGGCAATTTAAAACTTAATTTCTAATTTATTAGTTATCTATAGATAGGTCTAAGTAGAACATAGTTATTTTAATTAAATTATTGTGTAATCGAATATGCATCGAGAAGATATCCACGAGACCATTAATTTTCTTACCATCCTGGTGAAGACGTCAAGAATCAATAGTTGTAATTACCTGACAAGCATCATTGCCCTCTTCGCCACCAGCACAGAAAGAGCTGGCGGGCAGGATGAAGATCTTCTCGGTGACCGCGTTGACTTTCCTGATGCACTCCGCATCAGACACGATGGGCAGTTCAGCCTCGCGGACCCTCAACGGGATTGGACCAGCTAGAAAGGAGAAACAATTAGATTTGCCAAAAAATTTTGAAAGTTCAAAGTTCAAAAATAGTTTATTCGTAGGTAATTTAAAATTTACACATGAATTCATCAATAAAGTTAAAATTAAAAATTGTCGTCACAAAAGATTCATATTTGCTTCCGAAATACTTCTACTGCGAGTTACTTTTGCACTTCTACTGCGACAATACCTATAATTATTGTGATCTGAATTCCTAATCTAAGTATTTAATCGTCATTACAATAACAAAGAAAAACCTCCACCAAAGACATCCTGTTAATTATGATTTCTCGGTAAGCAAACGTTATCTCAACCCTTTTCTAGGCAAAGTATCCTTTACATAATTACGAGTCTATTGGCTATTCAATATCTGCAAGCAACATGTCCTATCCAAAAAAAAATAAACTTAAAAATTTCAATTTCCAAATAAAAATATTTGTAAAGCAAGTACCTACTCATATTTCGAAAATTGAAGCTACATTTCAATGGTGCTTAACATCGGAATACTTTAAGTGCCAGAGAAAATGGAATTCAAAATATTGCGATGCAATATCCAGACAAATTCTTTATTCAATTAATTTGGCCTGATTGGCTTTAGTGCCCGAATCCCCGGGCTGGACGGGAGCTTCAAAGCGCATGTGCAACTTGCATCATCGATCCATCGCTGCACTGGATGCGATTCTAGGAAGTAACCGGGAGAGGGCTTCTATTTATAGATCCAAGCTTTGCAGGCACATCCTTTGTTCTCGTAATTATCAAAATTGAAATTATTATATTGATTATGGAATTATTTTATTAAAATGAATACTTAATTAATAATTTATTTAGGGTTATAGTACATAATTAAAGAGTTTATAATTGATAAAAAAAACTTATGCAGCCAACTTTAAATCATTTTATGTTTAGAACTGTTTTTCTATGTTCTACTTACAAATGCCAACATCTCGTATTTCATCTTTTTAACTCCTAAATATTTTTATAGCAAGATTACGTCATCTTCCAGAAGTTGACGTAATCTTGCTATAAAAATAAAGGACATAATGGACTTCCTTCGAATAGACAAAGGGCCGGTTACGTATTAGGTACCAAGATCCGATGACTGTAGCCGACTTTCACAGCGTAGGTAATAACTATAATCAGGGGCTCAAGTCTGCTAATTTAAAATAGACTCAGTTATGTGTCGGCAGACTTTTTTTGACACATTTGGTATTCTGCTAAACAATGGCTTACACTGATTGCGACCAAGTGTGTAAAAAAAAGACATTGATACTCTCATTGACGCTCTGCCGAACCAAAACTCAGAATATTGTAAATAAGCAGGTTTGGGCCCCTGGACAAAGGACTTCCTTTTAACAGACAAAGGGCAGGTTACGTATTACCAACATCCGATGACTTTAGCCGACTTTCACTACGTAACTATTAATCTGAGGCTCAATTTACAATATTTTCAGGTTTCAAGTCGACAGTGTTTCAATGAGAGTGTCAATGTAATTTTTTAATAATTTGATCGCTATTAGTGTAAGCCTTTATGTTTAGCAGAATACCTACCAAATGTGTCAAAAATGCCATTGACACTCTGCTGACACACAACTGAGGCTATTTTAAATAAGCAGATTTGGGCACCTGGACAAAGCACATCTTTTGAACAGACAAAGGTCCGGTTACGTGGGTATTGCCAACATTTTACCGACTTTCACTGCGTATAAAGTATTTAGTCATTCTTTTACTGAAAAATTTACGTTATCTATAAGATACTTACTTTCCCCCATGTACCCGTATCCGGTGACAGTACATCGTTTGCCAGCTGTGTGACTGACTCCGCGGGCGGGCAGGCACACCAAACATACACCTACGAAGAAAATATAATTGTATTTAGTAAAGTAGTAATTAATTAGCTGCTTCTTTAAGTAGGTATGGTAAGTTGTTGAACTGTATTGTGTCGAACAAAAGCAAAACAAAGAGGCCATAGAAATATCAAAGAAGATTACTTAGGAAAGTGTATATATCTTATTTTTTCGAATTATAGGTACTCGCGGTATCTTTCTGCCTAAAGTTCTTTATATAACAATGTACATAGGTAGCTATTGATGTTATACTTATATCGTGAATCAATTGAACATTTAAAATTCGAAAATTAAGTTAGATAAGGCATTAGGTTCCTATGCTGTATATTTTTAGACTTAAATTCATTATTAAGGGGTATTATGTCTGGAGCTCCCCTACGCTGTTTCGTTGCTAAGCAAATGCCTTGATTCTATTATTTTAGATTAACCTTACTTCGAATCTATTTATATTTAAAAGGCCTAAAATTTCCGCGACCAACCTTCCTTGAGCTCTGCCTTTCCATGTAATTTCAGCAGCGCGATATCGTTGTCGAGGGTCTGGCTGTTGTGGTTGTGGTGGATGTAGGTGGTGGCCACCCTGAGGGTTTGCGCCCCCGGGGAGCCGTACTTCCTCGTCAGGTCGTGGTCGCCAACGCGCACGTAGATTGCGTCACCAGAACGGACGATGCTGAAATTAAAGTTTCTGGTGAGCTGGAGAAATCTTAAGATGTCTTTAACAAATCTTGTAAAGACTAGACAATAATACAAAACTTATAAGTAATACTACTAACGCATATAATAATGACGAAATCAAAATATTAGATCTTTTTAAGAAAAAGTGGAGAATGCTCCATTTCATTTCTTCCTTTAATACTTATAGCGAAATTAATTTAACATATATGAACGAGTCAATTATAAAATAATAATATACGAGTAGCTATCTCATACGTTTTCAAAGCTTCTTTCAAAGTTTTCAGCTTCCATAATTAAAAAAAGAAATAACGCAATAATTTCATATGGTATTACGATAAACTTCAATCGTGTGAGTCTGGATGGCGGGTGTATGTGGGGGATTAGAATATCTCGTATCGCAAAGAAATGTACCAGCAATGTACTAATTAGTACCTTCATTAAAGTTCTATGTATCTCTTTGAGAACGGACCCGCCACCCGCCACCCGCCATCCTGACTCACACCTTCAATCGATATTAACTTTAAAATGAATAAATAAGACTTCAACTGAAAATACGAGAAATTTTTACTTTCTTTTATGCAACTGAAAACTAATTATAGGTCGCGCCACGTAAAAAAAACTTTAGAATCAAATGAAAATCACGTGTTCGCGCATGGGTACACTTACGCTCGAAAGTACTAGGGCTATTTATCGTTTCATTCTTGTAAGAGTCTTTCGCACGCGATAATGATTCTGATTCCAAAGGTTATGAAAGTGACGACAACGGTGATAATAAAATGGCCACTTCTGGCATCAACACCGTGTCCTCATCTGGTAGTCGCGCTACCCATGAAGACTTAATGGAAGAACAATTAGTTTCTTTTTATTTATTTTTTTATTTAACAGTTTATTGTAAGATGATAGTACATAGAGACAGAAAAAAAATAATATACAAAAGGTACAGCATATTTCTAAAAGAAATTTCTTCCTGCAGACCCCACAGAGAGAGAGAAGTGATAGCATAAAGGCAGGATAGTCACTTAACCTACAATAAACAATAAATATATAAATATAAACCTACACATATATATTCGATAAATTCACATACATAAATATTATAATTAATATAAATATATATTATCTCTTTTTTTTTTTTTTGTATATTTTTTTACATTTTTACACATTTTACACTAAATCCAATATTGATTGGAAGTTGTGTATTTTTTTTTTATTTATATTCCACCTTACTAATACTACTTACTAATTAATAATATTTTTATTTCCTTTGTACGTAAAACCATGACTGTAATTAAAAACTTTTTTGCGCGATGTTATTTTAAAACAAATGTTAAACGTCAAGACTCAAAAATCGTCACCTATTTCATTCGCATCTGTCAGCTAGGGTTCATTTTACGTGGCTCGACCTATACCTAAGTACTAACCGTAAAACGAAAACACAGACTGAACGTACAAGCTCGCCATGAATGCAATTGACGTTTAATTTTAATTCAATTAAGTCGTGTGTTGCGTCTTAAGTAACATCGACCGGTAACAAAGCCTGGGGCGATTGTACGGTACCTAGGTTGCAATCTGATGGCAGCGCATGCATTTGATGCCCTGTCAATAGCGACCAGCCAGTTTACTGAGAGCTCGCAGCCCGGGCTTTCTAGACCTAGCCACACCTATCTTTATATAGCCGTCTGTTTTGATAGGTATTCGAATTTTAATTTGTTATTTTTGAACTTACAATTCTTTTTAAATGCTAGTTAATTGTTTATTAAAGATAGATTAAAGACGCTTACAGTAATTACATATCGTTAAGTTAACATCGTCTTATAAAACTTTGAGAGAGTTTGGCTATAGGTACATAATACCTATGTCTGCCAATTACAAGCATACACAATATTGAAGTACAAAAATAATGCCAAATAAATAATTTATACTTATACTACTTTTTTTGCAGTTACATCAAATCTGTTTAATTAATTGAATCCCCAGTGACGTGAAGCTTTCTTACTAACGCAGAAAACGTCATCACAAATCAAAATTAATAATATTGATTATCTTAATTTTCCTTATGATTTTCCAATTTATACAAATTATTGTAAGTATAGGTACTCAATCCAGCTTTGCAACAAGTATCTACACCCACCGGCAACCTAAGGGGGGTAATAACAGCTCTAGTGATTTCCGGACTATGATGTGAAGCGTTGAAGCGCGTTGAAGCATACTTCATTATAACAAGTACGGTAGGGTGCACAGCCGATGGAAACTAAGTACTAATTTATCTGTCTGATACAAATCTAGGGCAGGAGAGGGACAAATTAATCCCCTATAATTCCCCATACTTTGTTAATTTCGGACATTTTATTAATATTCGTTTTTGAAGCTTGTGATTTATTTATTTTTTAATACCTAAAGAAGGGATATTGTGTTGTGTCGTATAAAGAGGTTAAACGACTGAAAATACTAAGCACGTATTGTAATTGCGTAGACTCCTCCGACAAGAATATTGCTCTTAAATTGGATGACGACAATGTTTTCCAATTATATTTTGTAATTAAACTTTGTTCATTACAAAATTGTGTAAATAAGCTAGCCTTCTTGTAATTGAAAGAAAGCAAATAGTCTTATGTAAACTATTATCAGTTATAAGGTAAGTACCTAGAACATAAGTCTAATCTTATATAATCTAATTAGCCACTTGTGTCCTACTGGGCAAAGGCGTCTTTCCTCATCCGCCATGACTTTCTGTCTCGAGCTTCCTCCGCCCTACATAAGTAGTAGGTACATAAAATGTTTATGTCGAATTAATGACGATCGTGACTTTTACCCAGCAGTCCTGTTTTAAACAGCAAAGCCTTAGTAAAGCCTTTGTTTGATGTAAACAATCAGAAAACTTCAATAAAGAACGAAATTTCTAGAATTTTCCGTGACAAACTGCGTAAATACAATAACTTGAGGTTTTTCTGGTACAGTAAACGGCGATTAAGAATGCACAACATCGATCTTTGGAAAGAGGCACGCGGGTAATTCCAACTTACAGCGATATTAGTGTCGCACACATGACGTTTGTTTTGTCAGTCGTGGTTGAAATCAAAATAAAACAACAAAATTCTAATTCTTATGAACGAGTTACCTCTCGTATTTTCTTTTAACGTAATTTCCTAATATTTTCCTAAATTTATTATATTTTCCTTAATAATTTTCGTAATTGCCTCTTAACGTAATTTTCATGTAGGTGCATGGAAATTTCCATTCGTTTGTATTCGAAAATGCGTGTGCGTGTGTGGGTTGAGAGCCCACCATGTTTACGCAGTAATGATCGATGCCAGGCTTCAGTAAAAATTGCCGATGTACATTCTTTATTTATGCCTATGTACTAGTTAAGGTTTTACTATGTACTTATTAATCGTAAATAAAACTGCCAGAACGTGACACTTTGTAGCTCAAACGATGAAAACAAAATTCTCGTGAAAACAATAGCCAATGTGAACAAACAAACAGTTGCAATATGAAATCGCGTTGTATTATTTATTTAGTGCACGAGGCACGTTTTGTGATTGTTCTGAAAAGGGCTGTGCTTTATTTCGCCGCAGACGGACTGGGAAACAAAAGAAGGTAGGTACCTATAGAAAGCCTTTTAAAGATTTGTCTGCCACTTTATTAAATACGTATTACACTAGCTTCTCCTTTAGACCAAGATCCGGGACGTGTCTAACCTAACTTACAATAGAATGGATAAAACCTTAGGTTCTCCATAGCTTCTCATGTGCCTTGAACACCTGCGAATTTGTGTAACTGTAACTGGGGACGTTTGGCAGGTATCGGATGACGAAAGTTACCAAAAGCTAGAGTAACTTAACTTGTTTTTAAATGGCTGATTTTTATATATGTCTTAGAGAATACTATTTAAAGGTCATATCATAAAATATCAGACTATTTCTTTGGGCCCAAGCTTCTGTCAGACGCTTCAAAGGTTACTTGTTCCGGAGTAAGCGCGTGAATTTAGGGCAATTTAGAAAATACTCGCGGTTTGAATAGCTATCATATTAACTAGGTTCTTTCACACAAAGTGTATTTTTTAAACTTCATATGACTATAACCAGTAATGGTCTGTTAAGACAGTTTCGCCTTCTTCACATTTTTGATTGAATTGAATTTGGCAACGTAAGTTATTCACCGTTTTTCCCAGATATGAGATTTACCATAGTTCTTTTTTGGTAGGCGGATAACTTTTTAGCAAAATAAGCGTAATATAAATGACGTCGCGTCTTTAAAGCTGTTCGCACGTTTCGCCGCAGACAGCCTTTACCAGTTTCTTTGTTAATACCTGCAATTAACATAGGTATACCTATTTGATTAAAATTATAAAACTTTCCCTCTGAGACTTACTTAGTGACACAGTGCGCGGCAGTGAGCACCCACTGAGTGCCGATGAGGGCCGCCCCACAGAGGTACTGGTTCAAGGAGTTGATGAGGGCCACTTGCCAGCACCACTCGCCCCGCTCCCCGTCCTCACCTCCCATCACGCGTGCTGCGCGGGATGATGATGTGCCTGGTAGAAGAGAGGGTTACAAAAATCATTATTCATTATTAAATGATATACATACATAACTGTCACGTCTCTCTTCCATCGGGGCAGGCAGAGACGTCCCTCCACTTGCTACGATCCAAACACGCTTCCATCGCTTCATCCCCATTCATCATTCATTAGTCATATCGTTTATTCATTCTTTGATGTTCCATTCATGAATAAACGTCTTAAGTCATCAGTTTATAAATGAATACCTGAATACTTATCGTGGAAAATGAAAAATGCTGTGTGTTAACCGGATGTGCATAATATCATGTAAACCATCGGACATTGTCGATTTCTCATTTTTCAAAATTGAGAATGTCTTTTTCTTGGAACAAAAAAGGTAACAAGAACACTCGTACCTAAATCTTTTGTTTTGTTTTTCTAAGAATCGCTCTTACAAGCTTCTTCGGGGACAAAACTTGTGCTTTTCCACTAATAAGCCGTCGAACAATGGACACCCTCTGACCTTTACTGACCTGGCTGTCTATCACATTAATAACCTTTGTTAACGGTTTCAATTACATCAAACACCTTTTGTTATCTTATTAAATCAATGTGAAACATAATACAAGGACATATCAAACGTTAGGAAAAATCGAGAAACCCTAGGGCGTCTGTAATCTAACACCGTACCTTGTGTATCGTTTTACTAATAGCTAATTGGACAAAGAACGTCAAAACAAGGCGTTTCCAATTAATTATTTCTATTTATGGTTTATAGAAGATGTAGGTGTAACTGATACTTATGTATTTTCTAGGTACTTATCTATGCTTACCTAAATAATTTATTAAATAATTAGAAGGTTCCTTTATAGTTAAGTACTTAGGTACCTATTTACTAATTAATTAATATATTTATCTATAGTCTAGAAAATCCAATAGGTAGGTGAGTAAGTAAATAAACCTACCTCTAAGAATTGAGATCAATATACTTAGTCTGAGAATTTTGTCTATCGAAAGTTGAGTCTAAATATACTTAAGTTTTCTTGAGATGTATGTATTAAATTTTCCTTAGATGTATATTGCCTTGCCTTAGACTTTCTGACTTACGTAGTTACCTATTTGATAAGTTATTAAATCCAATTCTATAAAAAAAGGTTAATTCTGTAAAATTGTGAGCGGAATATCGCACTTTCAAAAAGTAACATACATATCCATCACGTCTCTCTCCCATTGGGATAGTTAGAGACCACTTCCCTCCGTTTGCGATCCAAACAAACATCCATCCACATTTATCAGTCACCTCATAAAACAAAAGTATTTAGCAGATATGATGATACTGTTTTTTTTCTATTTGCTCTTTTCTTGTACATACATATCTGTCACGACACCACTCTTTTCTATCGATCAAGGCAGATACTCTCAACTTGCTACGATCCAAACACACATCGCGTCGTCGACATTCATAAGTCTCTTCATAGGTACCTACATGCACATCGGATGAAATTAAAACCAACATAAATGTACTATAACGTACCTTTAACCCCGCAGACATATTTGTTGTACTTCTCCGGCACCCTCAGCGTCGACCCCACGGGATAGTTCGGCTCGTACAAAGCTGGACATAATAATTACTTTAGTATATCTAGATACAGCTCCATACGTAACAAGGGTTATAAAACCTATTTGAATGGCCAAAATGTGGGGATGTTTCACCCTTTAAACTACTGTATAGACTTTGATGAAAATTGGAGATTAAATTAATAAGTAGATATAGGTATATTATTTAAAGATAAGTACCTTTACCTTAAAAATAGAGAGGGATGGAAGAGGCTCCACCGACAAGAGCTAAGCTCTTAAATAAGAAGAAGAAGACCTATACCTTAAAGATAATTCTTTATGATCTTTTTACAGAAAATTATTATTTTATACTGAAACTTAACTAACTAGAGTCATTAATTAACTAAAAAAGTACCTAAACTAGATAATATATTTTTCCAAGAAACGACGATAAAAGCATACGAAGTCGTTGATAGCCTCTGAACTTTATTGTATTCATAAATTACTATAAAATCTATTTAGATGACGAAATTATTTATTCTTTTTACGTCAATAGTTTCATAGTCCTCATAATAGCTTCATACTCATATGTCTAGGTCTAATGTACCTTTCAGTAAATTCCCTTCTACTAACTTTTAAAATAATTTCCAGAAAACCGTTCTAGATAATATCTTTTTAAATTTGTGGACTGTGGAAAGTTTTGGACCACTCATTTTATTTTTACTTTTTAACAAAATATTCGCCCGGTGATAGTGAAGAAGAAATTTCGTCTCGAAAATTCGAAGCAAAAAACGAAAGAAAAACATTTCGTGGAATGCCTGCTTCGCTTGAAACCTTAGAAATACTGTTTCTACAAGTATGACTGCGAAACGTGATTTAAAGTTTCAATGTCATTTTGAAAATTTCAAAATAGATTTGAAATGTACTTGGAAGGTTACGAAGACAACTAACTGTATTTTACAGGAAAAAGTAAATGTACTCTACTGCGTAGTTCCTTAGGTTCCTGCTTGGGTACCAGCGTGTATCTTATCGAGTCTCTTCTAAACTTAGTACTACATATTTACGTCTAAGATGGCGTGACGACGTTTAGAAGTTTCCGGGGATAGAGAAGGATGCGGGGGAAGGCCTTTGCCACCATTTGCTCAATTCCATATAGCAGGCTGACAAAAAAAGTAATACTTATTGTCCACATGATTGTAACTCTTCAGATATTCAGATATAATATCTCTCTTTTCTGTGATATTCTTCACTTTTCTTTATCTTACACCTTTTTTACGCAAGCAGACTCCTTTCTCCTTCATTGTTCATACAGTGATTGAAAACCAGTGACTTACGCATCGGAGTGGTGTATGTGACAGCGCTTGTGTAATGCGTGTAATGATTGGTCATTACTTACGCATAGGAGTAGTGTGTGTGACGGCGGTGGTGTAATGCGTGTACTGGGTGGCGGCGCTGGTGGCCAGCGGGTACGAGTCGTTGCGGTCCTTGATGCCCAGCACCTCCATAACCTTGGATTTGGGCGCGCAGCACTGGGTGCCCGCCTTCTTGCATTTGAATACGTCTGTCATTTCAGCGTTACCTGAGAGGAGAATAAAAATTATCATAAGTTATTTGATTTATCACACAAGAATATTCAGAAATTATCTTTCGTATATTGGACTCTTTTTTTATCGATTAGGATACGAACTAACATCACGTAATACTTCTATTTCACAGCAGTTTAAATGACGTAAATGAAAAACCGTGGCGACGACAATACGAACTGAAATTTTAAGCACGCAGCCCTGTGACATAAAATTTTAAAAAACTTTGCCAGCTTTTCAGAATTTAATTTAAATTCAAACTACAAGCATTTAGCCAGCAATTTAACAAATCTAGGCTTTAGATATTAAATTCTAAAGTAAAGGAAGCGCTCATTGGCACAACCTTTCTAAAGGCTTTGTATATCAAAGCAGGGGGAGTTTTCTCATGTTTCCTAGACAGGTAATAAAGCCGTCCAGGGTTCCTAACAAACGGACTTTAATTTAAATCTACGTTCAAAACAAATATTCTACTTTAATATTGAACAAGTTTGTCGTGGAAATTCTGTTTGATTCCAAATAAAATAGGTAGTAGAGGAGTTGATTCGGAGTTTGAAATGACTTTAAAGCTTGTAATGATATAATTTTGCGATTTTATTACTTTTAACATCATCATATAGTGAGATTTTGAAATGTAAGTACCTAAGGAAAGTAAAGTAAACTATTAAAAAAAGAAAAAACTATCTTCCTTCCTAAATCTTGATGACAAGTATAATTTCTCCAAACAGGACTCTCTCTACCATACGTCCAAATGCTACTTTAAATTAAAATTACCTGCTCGTCACTTGAGTCACTGTATGCTTCACGAAAAGATTCTAGCATTGTGATAAAAAATGTATTGTAATTTTCTATTTTTTAAATTACTAAACTACCATCTAAACTTCAACAGTTTAAAGAAACTTAACGTGTCGCTTGTAAGCACCCAAATCCAAGCCCGAGCTCCTCTCCTACATGAGAAATGGCAAACTTTACCATCGTTCAGTTCATTATTTGCTCTCAGCTCCGTGTCGCACGTTTATTGCAGACACCGAGACTTCAAAAGCCTTTTACATGTAGTTATGGTCAGCAAATTAAGCTGGCAATATGTGTAGGCAATATACTCGTAACTTAAGACGGCCCAAGTCTACTAAGTAATTTGTAACGTAATACAATGCTACAAGGATCTATTGGCACTTGAGTGACATTGTCAGAAGGGCGTGGATGGTAAATAACTAAGCGCCAAAACACACGGTGAAACGCTACTACAACGCAACTGAAACTGCTAGTTACTTTTGAGTTGCATCGCAGTTTCTGTTATAGACTTCCTTAGAAAACCACACAAGACGCAACTAGTTTGAAACGTTTCGTTGCATTTGCGTTTCACCGTGTGTTCTGGGTCTGATTCAAAATAATGACAATTTACAAAATGATATCGTTACTTCCGATTTCCGCCACGCGCCAAAAGATCCTTGTAGCACTGTAATCTCAGTTTTGTATCGGCAGAGTGTCAATGGCATTTTTTGACACATTTGGAACGGTATTCTGCTTAACAATTGCTTACACTGATTGCGACCGAATGTGTCAAAAATGACATTGACACTCTGCCGACACTCAACTGAGAATATAGTAAATAGGGATGATGACTACATTCAAAAATTCAAAAAATAATTAGTCCGTCTTTTAGGCTATTAAAAAATATTTGAAACACAATTTTTACCTGATTAAATACATAAATAAATACAAAGATACAGAGCATCAAAGATATGGAGTGGGGGGATTTGACGTCACTCCTACGTAAAAATCGTACGTAAGCGTGACGTCACGAGCAACTTTAACCCAGTGTATCTTTGTAATTTTTAGTTTAAGAGAAAAAAGAAAAAATACGTGTCGATAATTTAAAAATAAACTATGTGATGGGCCTAAAACATTTTTTTTTGTCGTCATGCCTATTATCAGACTTGGGCCCCTGTTATGCTGACCGTACCAATAATACAGTTCGCAATTTCTGCATTCAGAACTTTATAGAGCTGCATCCCTTTGACAAGTGATCCGAGTGCAATAAGTGTGATTACTTCGAACGCTGTAATAAACTCTCTACCTTTGTGTTAGACGTATGTAATTAAAAACTTTATTGCGACTGGATTCGGTTGACAAAAGCTAAGCCTGAGCTAAGCTCTTTTATGGCTGGAGTTATGTCAGATTTGAAGGGTTCGAAAAACAAATGACTGTTAGGTACCAAATTTTTTTCACGCATTCCTTGCTGTTTTGCTGATCATTTTGATTTATCTATGAATAAGTTATGAGGTTTGTTATGTCGATAACAAATAGGTACCAGTAGGGCAAGTACCTAATTTACATTGAAAATTGCAATAGGTACAATAGGTACCGCTCTAATAAGTTGTAAGGTGTCCGTAGTTCTTAGTATATGACACGATCTTCCCAAGGTTCTAGAATATTCTGGAAACTTACGGAAACAAGTAAAGGATAGTAGCGACACAATGCAGGAGCCGGGACAGTCAGGGCGGGGGTCCGCGGGGGGCGGCGGGGGCGCCACCGTCGTCGTCGTCGTCGTGGTCGGTCGGGTGGTTGTACGCGGTGGCACTCTGGGGGATTCCAAAGTAAATTTATTTCAAAATTGGCACATGTAAAATTACACTTTTTGAATGTTATTTTTTATCTAAAACTACTACCGCTTCACTACCTGTATAGCTGAGAGGAAGAAACGGCAAGAAACCTAACGGCACAGGGCCCTACGTTATAATGTTATTTCCTGTTTACATTCACCAACATGATGACAAAGCCTCAGCCAAACCACTTAAAGGCAATAAAAAGAGGTGTAACATAGATAAACCACGAAATGTGGACATCTTGGCCATTTTGGATGGTATCGTCAATGGCTTTCATTCTGTCTCTAGATTTTGCAAAGCATAGTCCTTGAGGCTACGTACCTACTCGTATTATACGTAGATGAATCAAAAGTTGATGTGAGTACCGTACATAATGTCTACAGACGGAAGGCTTATAAAGACAAATGTCTATAGAGAGTAGGCCTGAACTTTAAAACATCTGTGGACAAGGTCAGCTGTGTTCAAAAAGTATTGTTATAACAAGCCAGCGCCCTGTTTAACTAGTATTAACCTTTATGGGCAAAAGTATCAAAATCTAAATATTACCTGGTGTTATCACAACAAATAGATCCACTGAGTTTACAATGCGTGTGCGCAAGTAGAACGGCTGGTCGGTCACAGAACGCCGCCATGATGTTCAGGAGACAGTAGCCGGGGCAGCGGGGTAAGGGGGCCTGGCAACGAAACCCAAAGTTATCATCATTAGTGCTTGTCTTTCATTTTCAGTTTAAGCCAGATAGAGAGGTCGGTACGCTATCTGTAGGTAATTAAGTAGAGCGATGATGGTACAATTTAACAAAATGAAGCGATTTCTAAATAAATATCTACTTGAATTAGATCACGTTTTCTGTAAAATGCTTGGTGAAATTGAATGCACGATGACAAAATAATTTCAAATTCCAATCTGCTTTAGTTTCGTGTAAGCAAAAGAGATGCAAGAAGTTGCAGATATAGTTTTGGTTCTTATTTATTGTACATAATTTCCAATTCCTCATTACCGGTGTAGTAGGGCGTGGCGTGGTGGGTGGTCTTCTGGTGGTGGTCTCAGCATTCTTGGGCTCCGTGAGACAGCAAGTGGCCTCGCCAGGACAAGTCGCATCTTCATCCACGTGGTCACAGAGCAGGGCAAACAGCCCGCTGATGCAGTCACCGCGACATTTGCGGCCTGGCTTTGGTTTTGGTTGAGGTGTTGTTGTGAGCTGCAAGCAAAGCGATCAGTTTTTAAAAATAGTAACATCATGGTCCTGCAGGTCCCAGACTGGTCTAAATTGAGGTCGTTTAAAGTCTTGAAGAGTCTACCAAGAGTTTTCTGCATACGTAATGTGATGGGATTTTGTTTAATATTTGATAAGTAGTCTCGCAAGCATATTCTAATTATTCGCCAAGCGTTATGTATGTGGTCCGTAGTTTTACTAAATCGCATTGCTATAATAATGAATATACAGGTAGGTAGGTCCGTAATTATTTTATTGCTGCGCATGCTTTTGCTGGGAAAAGGCCTTCGTTCTTTCTTATTTGTGCTGGAATGTCATATCGAATCACAATGACATTACTAAAATTGATAGTAAAAGATAAGTGAAGTGTGAAAGAGAAAAGTGGTTCGAATGAAAAATTTTAGTATCAGTGAGCCAGTATCAGAATGCTTAGGAAAATTGCCTTAAGAACTCTTAGGTAAAGGATGATTATACTAACCGCAGTTGTCGGCCGTTTAGTCGGATGCTTCTTCTCATTAGGCACCACGAGATCTGGTGGAGGCTTGTCTCCATAGCCATCCTTGGAGACGCAACACAACCTCCCTTGAACGCAAAGGTCGTGAGAGGTCAAATAAGCCTCGCAATATTGAGTCAGTCGTGCTTCAACGCAAACTCCCGGGCAGGCTATGTTTCCTGTAATTTGAGGTCAGGTTAGGCCCAAACTTTGCAGGCCAATTTATCACAGTTTTGGCTTCGAAATTGACACATTCGCAGCTGCTTATTACCTATAGATGGTTACCATCAAAACTTAAGTTACATGTTCGCAATAGCAAAATTCATAAAATGATTAACAATTCACAAGCAAAAATTACAGTCCTTGAATATGACAAGGGGGATGAACAAGATCTGCAAGTTGGCCTATTTCATAATGATACTGAAAACTTAATTGATTGTGTTATGAGCAATGTGAAGACTTGTTTCAAGTTGATCTAAAGAAACATCTCCATTGACATGTTTCTCAATTCGTTGTCTTTTGCCGCCAATATTCAAGTACCTAACATTCATCAGTTTCTGTTTATCTTCGTTCAGTAGTTTCAAAACTATCAGCAGCACCTTACTTTATTAACGCAGAAGCATGACCTTTGTCCGTGCAATGTAGTACCTATACCTAATAATTACCACTGTCTTTGTATTTGTCGTGGTGCGGCGCGCGTGTGGTGGGCTCCTCCTCTTCATCATCAGACTCTGTGGTGGTGTACCGCGTCGTGAACGGCTTTCGGGTTGTTATCATTGTGTCATTGCCTTCGGGAAGAACAGGTTTCATTAATAACTGGGTTTCATGTTGGAATTCAAGTTTGAACTGTTGATCGTTTGTCACTTTGAGGAATATCCAGAAAAAGCTGGTTTGTAAGGGTTGGTTCTTTTTTTATTGTGCACCAATTCGACGAGCACTTTTAAATTTCAGATTTAACTGCTAAATTGCTATTTTCTTGAACAGAATTTCGAATGGCATCCAACTAAGCTGGTCTCACTCAGCCAAGCGTCAGCTAGATCTTGGTCTTCAAACACTTTTAAAAAAATGTGGTTCTTACCAAGAGGCTCATCAACGCAGCACTTCATGCTAGGATTAGGGCATTCCACCTCATCCAGGACATTGGAGCAGATAAGTGATGCTAGCGCGTGCATACATACTCCTGGACAGTTCTTCGCGTCCACTTGTGTGTCTAGAGAATCCAGCAGACCTGCAAATTAAGATAAAATATCTCATTTACCAAGAAAATCTAAAATAGCACGTACCTACTTTAGGTACTTTATAAAATAACTTCTTATAATTTGTTTTTAGTTTTTATTGCGAAGAAGTACCTAATTATTATCCTCGCTTTCCGAATCGATTGCCTCAAATATCAATATTAACGTGGCATTGCATCCACATTTGGCAATCCGCTGGACTATTTCAAAAATCTCATCACGTACGAGCCATTAATTAGCAATTACGAGTCATTCCTTTTATACAATGTGGTCATTAAATCAGGTCATGCCAAAATATGCGTCGGCTTCATGTGCCCGTTACGCGCCGGCCGCATTCTTCGCGCGCCAACTAACGCGTCACTAGATGCCACCTAAGGCTACTAAACACCTAATGATATATCTCCTACTTGTCGTATGTACCTCTAGAAACCAATCATTCCGGGGGCCGCAGTCTGCTAATTTAAAATAGCCTCAGTTGTGTGTCGGCAGTGTCAATGGCATTTTTGATACATTTGGTGTTACGCTAAATAATGGCTTACATTCATTGCGACCAAACGTGTCATTGATACTCTGCGGACAAAAAACTGAGGCTATTTTTTTTGCAGACTTGGGCCCCAGTAGAACACTTAATAGAAAATCATGTAACTATTGTTACAAAACTGATAAATATTGAAGCAGTTTCGTGCCCAAGGTCATACAAAAATGGGCAACGAATAGCACACGTTATCCGACACACAAAAATATAAGAACACGGTGTCGTATCACGGGGTAAATCTACCTAATATTATTCATTCGGATCCTGCTTGTGTAACGCAATGATTCAGACTTTCTTCGCGATACAATTAGCGTGACTAAATTTGCAGTTTGCATGTTTACATAAGTGTGTCGTTGTTAAACGACATTTTCGAAAAAAGTTTGTTATAGTGACGTACTCGTCTGTGACTTAGTAAACACTTTTATGATACTTACGTAAAGAACTTATTTGCCAAGTAATAAACATGATAAATTATTCCTGAGCCGTATATAACTTCTGGGACCTTTGAACTCGCAAAAGCTTTTTATCTCCAGATAAACCAAATTATTTGCAAGATAAGATACAGATACATACAGCCTATCACATCCCACAGCTGTGCAAAGCCTTCATCCTCCATTCTTACAAAACTAACATTTCAAAATTAAAATACCGCCACAAAATCCCGCTATCTACAATCCGGAATGCGTTAAATCGTATTACAAAACTAATCTAACAGCCCAAATGAAGTCAAACGATTGGCCATTATCAATGGGCGCTCATCTACATAATCTCGGAGTGTAATGTCGGGTTATAAACTCGATCACAGCTACAACGCTACGGTATCACATTCCTATCATGTCTTGTGTATTAATTTAAAATATTTATCATAATCGAATCAGGATTCATTTAGTACAGACAGATAGTACAGACAGAACTTTATGAAGGATGCAGTAATGAGACATTTTATGGTAACGATCTTAATTTTAGAGAACTAAATATGATGTCCTATTAGCGGGGCTCTTAATGTTCTTACTAACGCAATTCGTATGGTTAATATATTATCTAGTTTTTCAATTTTATTAAAGAACTTAATCAGAACGTGATACCCAACTTTTTCATTACTTAAAATTTGTGCAGCCTTGTGTTGATAGTCCCTTCAAAATATTTCTTGGATTTACAAGCATACTACTTAGCTTCAAAAAAGGAACCTCCAATTAGCCATACCCGCGGGAGGTCCCTGGTCTGGCTCTACGGTCGCGTGTCCCAACCTCTTGTCGGCATTCTTCAACAAGATGATCTAAACTAAGTCGCGAGTGCCGTTACGACCCCCCCACAACATGGCCGACCTCACGCCGCCTTCGCGCCACTGACACACAAACGGCCATTGAAAGGAAAACAGTAGCTAACGACTGATGAGCGGCAGCGAGAGATGGCAGTGATTCATTGCTTCTTGACTCGCGTTTTAGATTGTGAACTTGTTTGTGTAGTATATCTTGGAGCAGCACTAGAGCCTGGTTATGGATACACACAGACAGTAGGTAGAGCCTTGCTCTCCCCCTCTAATATCCTTCTGCATAGCGTCTGAAGTTTTAACCTCTTAAAATATGGTAACTTCCTCTTTTGCGTTTGTACTTTTAAGATCTCTGACTGTCTACAAGTCTATACAGTGTATCAACTGCCTTAGACTTTAGACAATAGAGACATATAATTTCCTAAAAGAGGAACGATCTTCAAATGTGAAACCTGAATAGGCTTTGGCAAGAATGCTCAGCGGACTTTTATAGCTACTGAATACTGCAACGATCGCCACATCTTATACCTTGTGCCTTTCTCATGTCGTTGAAGTGGCTCCAAGTAAACCGTTACCCGATGACCTAATGCGGCCAGCAGAGAAATCGCCGCCCCTCCCCCCCACCGCCCCAGTGCTCCTGCGCCGCCAAGTGCCGAAAACGAAAGTACATTACGCACTATACTAGTGGAATTGCGACCTTCACAGAGCTACAAAAAGTCTACTATTTGGATGGGCTGTCTAGATTATGCGCTTGGCGGTGCTTTGAAGTAAATTTCTTTTGAGAAACGAAGATTTTGATCGTGATGAGTCAGTCAGTTTTATTGATATCTTTTTTTCTTAGAGGCACGACACGACATGACAATTCTTGAGTACCTACCTACAATATAAATAGGTAGGTACTTAATAAACTTTTTTTACTGATATATTTTTTAATCCTTATTCTTATAGGTAGTTGGAACAAGTAATAGGAAAGTGTGTGTTTATACATCGACTGGATCGGCTTGAAGGTGCTTTCTCGGGGTCATTGCCCGCGCGAAAGTAGCTGCTGGACCGATGACTTGGATGACGTGATGCCTATCCACTCCACTCTTATCTACTTATATGCAATATTGAACAACACGATTGTCACTATTTCGGCAGTTTTGTAATATCAGCTGAAAAATATCCATCTTTATCATGTTCATCCTACTGAAGATACATAGCTGAAATAATCTTTGCTATTATGTTTCCACCGGAATCCATATAACTTCTTATATAATAAAACTCAAGAAACAAACAAGGGCGTGTCCCAAAAATCTTTAATTTAGGAGTAGGTATTTTCCAAAATTACTTGTTTTAATAGCGAGCTTCCAACCGCGTATTCTGAAGCATAGAACTTTGCAATCTGTACTCGGAAGTGTAAGCCACGCCCACAGTATACTACAAAGTAGTAATTTAAAATAAGTAAAATAATCAATATAGGATTCGTATTAACATCACTAAAAAGCATAGTACCTACGTCTGAAATAACGTGGAAATAACGAATGTCAAACTGCGATGTACAACAATTGGTAATAATGCGTAAAGAATCTTATATTTAAAACTAAGCTAAGCATAGAGTTTTTAGCCTATTTTAATCCCATTGCTTGGCAAAAGCCTCCCCCGCATCATTCCGTCTCCCCGTATCCCCGGGCAACGTCTGGCCAATTAATTAAGTACCTACCTATGCACCTAGAGGACCAAGTCTGCTAATTTAAAATAGCCTCAGTTGTGTGTCGGCAGAGTGTCAATGGCATTTTTTGACACATTTGCTATTCTGCTAAACAATGGGTTAAAAAATGACAAGTATGACACCCCTCCTTGAAACTTTGCCAACACACAACTAAAAATATTGACTTGGGCCCCAGATTGTCGTGTCACCGTCTCGGTCTAATTTACCTGACAACAAAAATAAAGGGAGCTTGGATCGATCTATCAACTTATCAACCACAATGTCGACGTCGACACCAACGCCTCATTACTAAATCTAGCTAATTACTTGCCGATGTCGTGAGCTAAAACTCACGTTCAGCACGTGATATTCCGTTTCACCGATTTCGAAGCATCTCTGGCGACTGCTCATCATTTTTATTATTAAATTGCAATGTTTTAAGTACCCACCCAGTTAGTGTTTATATTAATATTATCGGTAGTGGGACTTTTACCCTCTTGCACGTGTAAAACGTTTTTCTTTTTGCTAAGCTAGCGTTCTTCCACTTTATTTTGTCGCCAACTCGAAAGGTACAATAAACTAGTTAGAGACAATCATTAAATTCATTTCCCTACAATAGGTATTGTCAAGATGAAAAGGCCTCTTGTACGTAGAAAATATTATTCATTTTTTACGAATAGGTACCTATAATTATATAGGAATTAACATAACATAAGATTTAAGTATCTTAGGTATTTTGATTTAAAGACACCTAGTTATGTGTCATCATCAATTAAATTAGGTTCAATATTGTCTTTCCTGTTCCTGATGATAAAGGATACTGGGGCATCTAATCCTAATAATGTTTATACATGCCAAAACTACATCGGACACATATTATGCAGATATAAATTAAGTTCAGAAATTAGCTTCTAGTGTCCTTAACTTTCGGGAACAGGAGAGACATTTTTTTATTTAAATATAAGTATTATAATATTTTCTAAAAGGCAATGTTTCATTGTATTAAAATAACATACCTTTGAGTATGACAGGTTCGCGTGAAATCCTTTTAGTGCATAAAAGCGAAGCTCGGAACAAAGGCTTTCAATTAGCGTAGAAAATTTCTGATATCAGATACTCTAGTTAACAGAATTACTGCGTAGCTCGCCCCGTAGATTCCAGGGACCAACTTCGACTTTGAGGCCTCAATTTATGGGCCAATTATTACATTTTAGGCTGCTAATATTATTAGGCTAATAAACTAGGGGCTGTTCGCGACTTTGTTGTTGTTATATCTTTTGAAAAAACACAAAATTACTATAAATAATAAGTAATAGCCTAAATGTCAATCTGATGCCTAAGCTACAATATTGTGAAGTCTTATTATAAACTGTTCTGTACTTTTTGCGTGTACCTAAGTGTAAGGGCGTTTTCAGACCTAGCGTTTCATACGCGCGTAAACAAGCTACTTAAACATTATTAAAAATAGGATAAACAAATCATCCACTATTGCATAAACTATTTTTTTACAAACATTACATCAATTATGTGTAATTATCGATATAAAGTTACCTTAACAAGTAATAAAGTAAAGTTATTGCTGTCAGAAATGCTATTTGATTATGACTGTATAGTGTACATAGGTACTTCATTAATACGGGAACAATATTGCTTTTTTCCCCTCGAGATTAGCCCATACAGTAGTATATTCTGTAGTAAGGGCTGTAGCTTACGCCCTCCCTGCGTCCATCAAAGCTCAAACCCAGGTCTGAATATAGTACTAATAGATTGAAAATCACTTCCATGTAGTGCGCTGCAGGTTACTCAATCTAAGCTTCCTATTACCACTAACTATTTGTTTACAAGTTGAGAGTATTTCTATTGTACCATCCATTGCTCGCTGGAGTACTAACGCTCGTCAGAATATACGACGGGCGAGCAATGTATATCGAAGTATGGTATTTAGCAGATGAGCAATGGCGAGTGGTAGATGCAATTGCAACAGGTAGGTGGGTGAATGGGGTGGCGAGGTGGCGCCGGATGCCCGGGCCGAGCCTAGATACAGCTCAGCTCGCTTCGCTGCCATGACAACGGTTTCCATGGCGCCAGACTGAATGCACACATACCAAAGAGAAATTGCACGGCGCGTTGACTCAATAGGCTTCCTAGGTACCTTGTTAATACCCTGTACCGAGGGGTGGCTGGATATTATTAAATTGGTTAGGGGACAAGACTTTCTATCAAAATAGGTACTTAGGTACGAACTTGTTTATTACAGTGAATAGCGAATGACGTCAAATATCTTTGAAATAGTATTAGGTAGCATAAAAATAGAATGTTGTTATTGATTAAAAAGAATCTTCAATCAAAGGTCATAGTGTCTAGACGTCTAGAGGTGATTTTATAGGTTTATTTCTTAAGTATTTAGCAGAAATGATAATACAGTTTTTTGTATTAGTTTTGTACATAGATAGGTACGAGTACTTATAGGTACATATTATCTGTCACGACTCTTTCCCATCGGTCAAGGCAGATACTATATTACCCTCTACACTTGGTACGATTCAAACACACTTCTGTCGCTTCATCCACATTCATCAGTCCCTGCATACATGCACGTCGATATATTCATCGCGTTATTATTGAAAATGAAAAGTGTTTATTCAAAAATAGGCAAAATTCATTACACTTTTTTGATCTAAAACTACTGCCGGTTCACTACCTGTATAGCCGAGAGGAAGAAAACGGCAAGAAACCTTCGGCACAGGGCCCTACGTTATGTCCAATATACCTATCTTTTTTTTTTTAAATGAACAGACTTATATAGTTACATGTTGATATTTAACTTGTTATCACATACTTGTTGTTCTTCATCATACGTAGATAGATACTAATACCTACCAGTTCTTTCAATTCAAAGAAGATGGCTTATCTTGCAAATTGACTCTAGCTACTTAGGTAGGTACATATCAAAAACTAGATATCAAAAGATTGTTCAAAAAACTTTGCTTGTTTTAGTACTCAGTATGCACGGCTGCAGTTATTTGGTCAAGCGCCGATGCACTTTCTCCGCCCCCCCCCTGGCGTAGTGGTCCCCCCCCCCGCCGGCCACACATGATCGCACGCGCATTTTAACATCTTATGGTTTAATGGCACTTTAGTTGCAAAGTTAAGAACATATTTGTATGGTCTTTATTTGTGTTTGATTGAAACATTTTATTCGTAAATATGATAAGAATTAAAAAATATATTTATTGCACATAACGTAGGGCCCAGTGCCGAAGGTTTCTTGCCGTTTTCTTCCTCTCGGCTATACAGATAGTGAACCGGTAGTAGGTTTAGATCAAAAAAGTGACATCAAAAAAGTGTAATGAATTTTGCCTATTTTTGAATAAAACACTTTTCATTTTCAATGCTACGAGAAGGTAATAGATATCTGAATTTATATCTGTAATCATAAGAACGCTTTTTGAACAATATAATAGTAATCGCACAGTCTAATTTAACTTTGGCTTCTTTCAATTATACCTACCTCCTACCTACCTTAGTTAGTATTTTAACTTTCGCGGACAACCGCGCTCTTCGCCGTAGCACATTTTCGCAAAGGTACTAACGGTTCAGTGAAAAACTTGCGACGTAACAAAAACTGTTTTTAAAAACACATGAGTTTTATAGTTTTTTTTTTCTATAACGGTTCACATTAACCGTCTATAATTTGTAACTTCACTTCGTTACCTAATTGTTAGTGAAAAATTCCAAAGCAGAATCAAAAAACAAAAGTGACCAAGTGCGGCAAGACAACTGTCATAACACCTACTTATCTATGCAACATTTGAATACTTAACTACAGCTATACAAAAAGTTTTTCGAACTAAACAAAAAGTAAGTGAAGTCACGTTTAAGTCCCCCCTATACCTGAGACAATCTCCAGAAAATGCCCAGGAAGAATGACGGCCGTTAGTCGTCATTAACATTTTTAGTTATATATCCTATGAAAATCTATTAGAGTTCTTTATTTCACGAAGATGTATGGTGATTTTGCGTACATCTACAATAATGAAATCGTTTTTAAAAAAACGCGTGCGTATATCAATATGACAAAGTTTTTCGTAAAGCATAATGACGTTGAGAATAATTTTTGTCATTGTTCTCGTCAGGTGAATGTTCCACCTTTCTCCCAGCCACAGAGAGGTATGTACACCCACCATACACCCCTACTCCCCCAGCCCCCCTACCTTTGCGAAATCTTTCAAAGTCTCTATTCAAGTTGCGCTAATGAAAATAAACGTCTATTCCTTCCATGAAATGAGGAAATCAGAGTTAGTTTATAAGACTTCTTTCTGGTCCTTTCATGTCGACGTTCTGAAGGTTCCGTAAGCAAAAGTAGAAAAGCCGTTTTGATTTTTCTGAACCCGAAAAATCCCGGCCCTTTAGGATAATAATTTATCTAGTAAGTAGTGCCTATTTCTATATAACAGGGTTCATGAAATAAAATTGTTGCGTAATTTAATAGATTCTGTTGGGTGGAGTCGTATTGAAACGTAATTGAAAAATAGCAATTACGAAAAATAGAATCAAATAAATCTAAAGTTTATCTAGTAATATCTTTAATATGCTTACAAAAATATCTTTTTCAGAATTACAATTATTACGTATCTACGTGTTGTTATTATATTACACGTCCCTAATCAAAACTTTACTAACTAGAAATTAAGGACAAAACTTTACTAACAGCAAAATGAAAAGTACCTGTGATATCTTTAAAGATTTTCAATTCTAATCTTTTAAGAGAACTACTTAATTGAGAAACAGAACTCCATTCGATTCAAAGAAACCTTGATGCTTGAGTCCGACACACACTTGGCGAGTTTTTTGTTGTAGTTAGTTTCTGCTTTGAAGGCGAACGGGAGACTTTGACCTAGATTAAATACTTGGAATTAAGTTAGCTAGTGATTACTCGTACCTACTCCTAGGTAACCTATTTATAATACCTAAGTTACAGTTTGCCCGCGACTTCGCACGCATTTATCGTCATCTTGAAAAATTAACTTATCTTCTATATATATAAAAATGAAACCCGTTTTCCGTTGTCACGGCATCACGCCTGAACGGCTGGACCGATTTCGCTAATTCTTTTTTTAAAATGTTCATTGAAGTCCAAGGATGGTTCTTACGGTGAGAAAAATTCGAATAATTGCCGGGAAAGCCCTAAAACAGACCTTTTCTTTTTCCCATACAAATGTTTTCTTACTAAAATGTAGAGTCAATTTGAACTTTATTCTTACACAATAAAGTTCATTCTAAGGCGGGACAAAGTTCGCCGGGACAGCTAGTAATATATAAAAATAATGAAGCTTGTATTATTAAAATATGTTAAGTAGTGTTTGCGGAATAGTTACTTAATGCATCCATCAAGCGGCACAAACATGAACATTCATAAAGTTTCATTAAAATCTGTTCAGTGGTTTTTGCGTGAAAGAGCCACAAACATCCTCATATCCATTCATCACAAACATTGACATTCATAAAATTAGTAGGAAAGAGGATAAATAGCGTCTAAATACACCCCTGCATTTATTTTCTTACAAATATAGAGCTTTGAGCTTGCAGTCGTTTTATTCCTCAGTACCAGCAGGTATTGTATTTCCTGCTAGCTTAGCATGGCACTCCGTGACAAGACGTCATGAGTTTGTCACGCTTACGTCTCTGTCTATAGTTTTAAATGTGAAAAGGATAGCATGCGTGAGAGAATTGTCGCGGCACGCCGTGCTAAGCCCCCTTTTATAAGATTTCTCGAGTTCCTTTCATATTTGTTCAACTTCATGTGTTCCTTTAGGTACTGAGTTCTGCTAACTCGCTTTCCAGTTCTAGTTTCCCTTTGATTCGCGAGAGGAAATCAAACATGGAAGGATGCTTTTAGTTGCTTGCTTGTTTGAACGAGACTGGTTCGTATTGGAAGTTATATTTTGGTACTTTATGAATCCAACCATTTCATTCTATTTTTCAAAATATGATTACTTTTAAGGCTAAATCACACCGGATGGACTTTGGTCGTCTTTTTACTTTCTTATCGGAGTAATCTGTAAGTTTGGTATGAAAACGCCTTGTATCACATAAATAATTTCGGATTTCATATTATATAATATAAAAAACGTCATGGCGTGGCGACATACTTAGAAGTGATTAAATAAGTCCAAAGTATCTTATCTTATCTTATCTTATTTAGCCACTCGTGTCCCACTGCTGGGCAAAGGCCTCTCTCCTCATACGCCAAGACTTTCTGTCTCGAGCTAAAGTCCAAAGTATTATAACTTGTATTTCAAATAACATCTTAGAGACATTGCGTTTAGGTAAGGGGTTAAGGTTGTCTGGTTACCTGGAAGGTTAAGGTTGCCTGGAAGATATTGCTACCTAGCAATAAGGCCGCCTGTTGCTTTTTATATTCTTGTTTGTGTCTGTACGTTATATCTTTGTTTGCAAAAAAGAATATTTGTATTGTATTGTATCGTTTTCCGCTTTTCGAACGAGAGATGCCAAGAACTAAGTCAGCAATGACAGCAATCTATGCACTCGTCATCATCATTTCAGCCTATAGCTGCCCACTGCTGAGCATAAGCCTCCAATCATGTTCCAGTGCGACCGTCTCATACAATAGGTACCTACTAATCTCATATTCTAGAGGCAGTAAGTTTAAGTATACAGTGATATATGTACTTGCTACAATTGGCGCTACCTACTTACATAGAGTATGAATGTGTCAGTTGACCTAGTGGACGGATGCGTACGCGCCGCTGCTTATTTTAAACAGTTTAGAAGATACCGCGAAAGTGAAGCCTAATTAGTAGGTAATATAAAGTGGGTTTGCGAAATGTTAGGTTAACACCTTTATTTCCCCACCCGAATATTGCTGTTCTAAATTGATACAATACGCTTTTTAAATAGCATCGAACATATTTGTATGGTGCCTGGTATAGTAAAATTTTCGGTATCAATTACACCATACATCCCCTATTCGAGCTAGTATGGAGAAAAAAAAGTTGGCGGCCACTGATGAAACTTACGTCAATCGATAGAGAAAAATATTATAAAACGATGGTATTTTCACAAATGTCGAAAGTGATATACTTTCGGAGATATAGAACTTTGAAAATGAAGGAACTTTGAAAATTGTTAGGTACATGCGAACATTTTCAAAGTTCTATATCTACGAAAGTATATTATTATCACTTTCGACATTTGTCCAAAATACTATCGTTTTATATTATGTATCTCTATCGATTGACGTTAGTTTCATTAGTGGCCGCCAACTTTTTTTTCTCCATACTAGCTCAAATATGGGGTGATTGATACCGAAAATTTTTACTATACCAATAAGGTTGGATGCTCTTTCAAGAATATTTAGATTTTATGACTTGGTAAGTTTTTAGTTTACTTGAAAAGTACAATGGTTAAATTTTGCAAAACTGTTTCAAATTAGGTAGGTACTTAACTAAATTCGATTGTTTGATTAAAAATTAAGTAATAGAGAGAAATAAGTATCATGTTTCTGTTTTGGATGTAGAGAAAGGTGGGAGGCCTTTGCCCAGCAATGGGACATGATAGGCTGACTGTATCTGTACCTATCTGTTTTAATTTAAATCAGCGATAAAAGCCCTTTTTTGATGCTATTGTTAGATACTAGATCTAATTTTAAATATCTCAGACATTTACTAAATTATTCGTTGACACATAAAAAAAGTTATGACAAATGAAACAAGTAGGTAAGTACATAATGTACTTAATAACATTAAAGTTGTTTATCTGAATCATCTTCAAAAAACTTGGGATACAAATAACAATAACAGTATAGCTTCAATTACAATAACAAGCCAATGATTTATTGTATAAAAACGTAAGATGTTGCACTTGGCCGATACTGACCGCCGAGGAAACTGTTCCAGTGTGGCCAGCTTCGAGATGTATGGGTTTTATTGTTTATTAAAGGCTGACCGTAACTTCGTATGTATTTATCGTCATGTCATGAAGAAAAATCATGATATCTCAAAATAATATAGCCTATGTGTTATTCTGATGTGTAAGCTACGATATTGCCAAGTTTCGCCAAAATCCGTTTAGTAGTTTTTGCGTGAAAGAGTTACTAAGCATCTATCTATCCGTCGGCGCAAATATTGACATGTATAATATTAGTAAGATTAAGCTAATTCTCATAATGAAACTTAAATAAACCAAAAATAGTCGACTCTTATCGCAATTAATCTAATTGAATTACAAACCCATAGCACCCGTACCACGAAGGAAAAGTTACAATAACTTCTTTATATAGGTAGGTATTTATTGGTCAGATAGACAACTAATCCGAGAAAAGTTAAAAGGGCTGAGTTGGCAACACAGTGTAGCAGTAGAAGCACCGTCGCCGGCGCACCTTGTTAGAAAAACCGCGCATATTTAACGGCCCACGCACCGTTAGCCGCGCCCCATATGCCACTGCGCACACTTACACCAGGGTAACTGGACACCACCATCACCGAATTGGCTCAACACTTTACTTTCTGGGTCATTATGTTACGTAGGTACCTACTTGACTCGAATCAATTACTGTTCTTATAATTTACACTAATCAAATTTAAAGCAGCTCCGCCTAAATGACGGACACGAGTGCAGCTTCAATGAATGGTCTGCAAGTTTCGGCAACCCACTTATTTCAATTCATGTACTGGTGCTATATTTTACGTACTACGATTAGCATTCCAAGAGGTACTGGATACATGAAGTCTCCCTCAGTGATAGCTAAGACATATCTGCTGCATGCGAGTTCTATAAATAGAAGCAGTAGCCACGTCGCCGCCGAGAGAGAGCCTTCTCTTCGACTGGCCATACATCAGCGTAAACAACACGCATTACTGTAACGAGGCTGTCAGCCGGGTAGAAATCCTTTGAGAAACCTCCAGAATGTTGACAGAGCACAGAGACTTGAAGAAAGCTTAAACTCTTATTCAAACGTAACGTACGATGATGTAGCATGGCATGATACTCCAGGTACTCCTGTGACCTGAAAACCTGACCTAGGTCAAGGAGAAAGTGCGGTTACCTGAGAGCAAGGAGCTGGCGAATGACTCGTCCTGGCACAGGTGGGGGGAGAGGCTGGCCAGCAGCAGGAGGGCGACACTGATCCGCGGCACTGTCATGGTTGCACTATAACTTCACTATGACACAATGCGCACGAGCATGGCGCGACCGCTCGCCGTATCGTGCGGGTTGGCACTGGTGAAAGAAAGGTGTTTGGATGCGTGTGCGCCGACAGGCAAAGAGCAGCTTCTGGAGAAAGGTTTGGGAACTTGTATACCTATTCGTGTCGGCCCTCTCTGAGTTCTTTTACGTGTATTATCATATCACCTACAGTTTAATTGTATACTTCACAAATTTTATTCAAATTACGAGTATTAAACGATTAAACTTAGCAAAACAATATTACTACAACACTTTATTGTAGACAACTTACTTGTGAATATCCGTTTTGGCTTAAATACTGTCAACTTTTCTAACAGAAGCTACCCAAAGAGATTTGTATGAAACGCAAGCTGTGTTACCTATACACGAGTGTCTGGGTATCATTAGGTATAGAAATCTATGAAAGTTTAAAGATGCGGGGCATAGGTACTATATTTAAACCTACCTCTTTGTATAGGTAACGGAAATGTTTACTTTATTGGAGTAGGTATTTATTTAGTAGGTACTAAACTACTACAAAAGAAGATCTACCTACACACAAGTGTCACTTCTGCGCGCTAGTTAGTATAGGTATGTGCAAATTATCATAATTTATCTGCAAATAGGGGGGTTCGGTCGGCGACTCTAGGCAAGTGCAAACATACTCCCACTTGACTGGACACTAGTTGGTAGCTGTACCCACCTCTATTACCGTAACTATCGGTGCTTACGACTTGTTTCATGTCTTCGAGCAAGTCTGTAGCTTTGTAGGTACTAAGTCTGTGGTACTAAGTCTTAGAATTTTCACATATTAGGCTATTAGACTCATGGTAACAGGTTATGTAGAGAGACAAATTTTGACATTCTTTATTGTCATCATCATCATTAAATTTAAGAGCGTCGCTCTTGTCGGTAGAGTCTACGCCACTCTGCTCTGTTTTCTGCCGTCCTTTTGAGCACCTGATACGACACAACTTCTATCCCCTCAATTTGATCTATGTAGGTTAGTTCTTCAAAATATTATTGAAGGCAAAACTAATTAGTGTTCACTTATGGCCACTAGATATTTAGCCGAATTGAGAACCTCCTCATTTTATTTTGGATGTTCGTTTTTAATTTGAAATCGGATAACAAAGAGTTTTTTGCAACTGCCATAAAGCATTTGAGAGGAAGGAAATTACATATAATTACAATAATTGGCAAATTCACTAGACAGTAAGTAATAGTTAATTCAGTAACCTACATTAAGAAAGTATGAATGAACTATAGATTGACCTTTTCCTCGATCTACAGACCTACTCTCAATTAGCGGTGTCTCGCTAAAAGTTGTCCGCTAATACGCACTGCTATCTAAAATCAAATATCTAACTACACTAATTACAAGACCACCGACGTCGATTGCTTAGCTTGGTGACGTCGATCGCCGTCTATCAGCCATAGTTTTAACATCGATGGGAATGGATAGGTTTAAACTGAAGGAAACCGCAACTGTGCCGGCTTAAGTATAATAATGCTACGCACCTAGGTATTCTATTTGGAATGAATGAATGAACAATCGAATAATATTGCTTACTTCAAGATAGTACGAATGAATGATCGGAGCGTATTCCAACGCTGATCAAACGTGCCACATCTTAGATAAAGGTTTATGTAGACATCCAAAGATCTTTCGTAGAACCAACCTAATCTTAGCATGCATATCGTGTTGTATTCACTTGTACTCTACTGTTTTCAAACTTATGCTTGCATGATGACAAGACTTTAGCGAGAAAATGAGGGAATTGCCTGACGTCGGCGCAAAGAGTCTTTACAATCACGCATGACAATCTTCGAGACGCAATTATCGCAGAATGTATTCTAATATCAACCTGCTAATGAGTATTTTATTTAACGTAGATTTTTGTAGACTTTTATTACGAAATAAGAGCCACGAGGGAGCACGACGTCAACTGACGCTCATGGGGTCTACCTACTGCGAAAGCCGTCTTGTGACGATGTCCATCCATTCACGAAATTGGAGAAAGAACGAAGTGGTCTCTGCATATCCCGATAGGAGAGAGGCATGACAGATATGTACCTATATATATACTCCAATAACAAATAGGTAAATATATAAAGTGGTTCGGAGTAGGTAACATTCAAAACGAAATGTTAACAATATTCTTCGTAAGCATTAAGTAGGTATTTTGTTGTAGACACCCGGTGCTCTAGACTGACACTGATAAGCGGTCTCAATTTAACGCTAGCCCGTAGTTAGTAACAGTCGAAACTAGCTCAGACACAGGTCATAATGTACCGCCAAGCTGCTTTTACTTTCACAACAACGTCTGTGTACCTACCTCGTAGAGTACAGTACAACCACCTTCTGTACTGAAACACATCAAAACCAACTTTCTAATCAAACGTCACTGCAAATCTAGTTTTTAAAAGTGTTCGAGTAGCCGCAGGTTTAGTGTAGGTAAGTACTTTGATTCAATTCAATTCAATAAAGATTTATTCATAGGTAACCCAAAATTACACTTGAATGCGTCAGAAATATAAAACAAAAATATAACAAGTTAACAAAAATAAAAGCAAATTAACTGACTGAAGCTACGCTGACTTCGGGGGGCAGATTCCCCAGAGAAGAAGCCAGCAAGAAACTCTACAGTAGGTAATTACTTCTTGTCTTATGCGTCAGGATTCAAAAACCTTCTGAAACTTAGGAGGAGTTAGCCACCATGCTTTGCAAGGCCCATTAGTGACTGAATTAAAATTACAAACAGGCTAGAAAAAATCCGCACTTACTGTCGATTAATTTAGTTAGGTAGGTACCTAGGTATGATAGCTCGAAGAAAGTTTAAAGTTTAACTCGATTCAATAAGAAGAAAAAACTATGTTTTTGAAAAATTTATAATTTGTAAAAATACCGCGGAAATGTAATACCTTATATTGGTAATACCAATATTTTATTGATTGACTCATCTTAATGTTCTTATAGCTTCTTTGACTTAGGTTCATGTATTGTACTCGTACCTACCTACCTAGTTTAGCAAATATTTTAATTCATTCATACGAATCCTACTACAGCCAAAAAAGAACAGATAGGTTCCTACAACTACCAATCAATTTAACAGACAAGTACTTAACATCCCAATAACCAATAACCTAATAAATAAATCTACCGCAACACAATCTATAACATTCCATGTAATCTCATAAGTTTTAAGATAAAGATTTCTAGCGTATACCGTTTCCTCGTCAGCTGTGGATTTACAGTAAGAAAACAGGTTGTACAGGCGTCCGTCAGCTATCATACCGTGGCAGCAACGGACCCATGTTTGTCCAGGGGTCAAGGTACTCTCTGAAGGCCATACTGATGGCATACAGATTAGATACAAACTTCGTTAAATGATTTATTTCAAGCGAGCTCATAAATCGACTACAAGAACTGCTCGATAAGAACAGGTAACTTAATATTATAAGCTTTAAATGTCTGTCTTTTGGTTATATTGTTATTGAAATGTGATTATAATTTCGATTATCGCTTGAAGTTACCTACTTCTTCGTCGGTACAAAGAAACCTCATGAACTGGGTAGAATAAAGGCTTATAACTAAAAAGGATAATCATACTTAGGTACTAATACCATACCAACCTTTAATGATAATTTATCTAGTCTGACGATCTGATTTTAAACACAAAATGTACTCGTAAATAAGATCTTCAATTCTATGTATGTAATCAGGGAAATAAAAAGACTTCGAAAGATAAGGTATTTATATTTATTCGTAACAGATTAAAAACTCGATGGTATAACGATTACCTACTTATTCACTTCGTAAGAACGTGGAAGAAGTATCCTCATCATCATCATCATCATATTTAAGGGTGTTACAACACCAATCGATCGATTGTCGATTGACCGCATCGATCCTTAATAGAATGGTATAGTCGACGTTGATTAGTATGCTAGAAACTATCGATTGACTTCGACTAATACATTCTACCAATCAATCAATGCTGTCGATCGATTGGTGTAGTAAGAATAAGAGTTTTTACTCTTGTCGGTGTTGTCAAGGCATTCGTTCGTCATCAGCTCATATAATGTCCCCACCGAGGGGCGCCTTGTCAAGGCATTAGAGTAGATAAACCTAATTGGGCAATGCTTCACCAACAAGAAAAGAATCCTACAACCATCATCGTCATATTTAAGAAACGTCGCTGTTTTCGGTATAATCTTCGCCACTCTATTGGTTGGTAGATATAATTTAAATATTGCCTCAATTAGTCGTCGTCGGTGCTATTATCTGAAACGTATCGTGCTAAGAGATCAATGTCGTGAGATGCTTGATATACTTTCGATTCGGATTTCGTTGAAAATCTGAATTCAGGTAAAGAGAAATGTGGCTTAATGGATATTAGTTAAGTCCGAATGTTTAAAAAGTTTTTTTATTATTAACTGAAATTTATCAGCTTGAAACGCGCTACGAAGTGCGTTAAAATAGATAGACAGAAATACTTTATTGCACACAAAGAGAAACAGATAAAATTTAAAACTTTATGCGCAAATGCGGCCTTATCACTAAAAGTGATCTCTTTGAGACAACCTTAAAAGAAAAAAAATAATTAAAAGGTCAAAGATTAAATTTATAAAATTAAACTACGTAGGTACTTATTAAATTAATATTCCATATAATTGTCGCTGTATAACTCTATTAAGGAATCTGAAGTAACAACTAATTTCTGATCCGGTACTATCACCACGTGGATTGGTTCCTCGCTGGAAACAAAATAAATATTATTTCATCATTTCTCATTCGAGGATTCGGGTGTTTTATAAGTGTCAACAGCTAGGGAAGAACAGGTAAGTACCTATCTATGGTATGAAACGAAACAATGGCAAAAATCAATGGCTTAGACCCCGAACAAACTGCGATGCAACTCAAAAGTAACTAGCAGTTTCAGTTGCGTTGCATTTGCGTTTCACCGTGTGTTTTGGCGCTTAATGAAACGACAGAGTAGGTACCTTTTCCGCACATACCTAGATAGCCCACAGACGTATGAAAGCTGCTGTAACTAAAGCCTACCCATTGATTTAGAAAAGAGTTTCTTATCCCTTTTGCTGGTAAAACACAAATACAACATATCTGTTTAACTTGGGATAAAAATACTAACAACTAATTGCCATGTTCGCCGGTTATTTTAAAGTAAGAAAACAATATCCAATTACAAGTACCTACACAAAGGGCACCTAACTGCGCCGCGCGAAGGCTGAAAATGCAATTACCTTCTACGTCTCTCCATTGCAAGTACGTTGGGCGACACATAAATGAAATAAAATATCTGTCTGTGTTTTTCCACAAGATTAAATCTATAGGCACTTACTTTTGAATGTATAGACTTTTCTCTCAGTTAAATAAACAAGAATTAGATTATTTATATCAAAGACTACGAAATAATATAAATAAATATTGGGGGACATTTCACACACGGTCACCTGACCCCAAACTAGGCAAATCCTGTATTATGGGTATCAGGGACTGATACATATACATAGATAAATGTAGAACACCCAGACACGGAACAAACATTTATGCTCATCGCACAAATATTTGTTAACCGGCGGGGATCGAACCCGCGACCCGTGCGTATGAGGCAGACTCACTACCGACTACGCTAACTGGCCTGTCAAAATAAATAATCAAATAAATTTAATAAATAAATCAATTAATAAGTAATGGAAATAATACGTCCCTAGTATTATTCAGTTGTAGGTAATTTGTAATGTAAGTAAGTACTCTGTTTCTCTAATTTTCGCAAGGTGTAGTATGTACGCCTTTTAAGTAACTACTTAAGCAGTTTGCAACTATTTATATAATGAAAACTATTAGTGGAAACTGTAGGTTCAAGAGTGAAATATTTAAGTTGTTTGTAATTGCTTTGTAAGTAACTGTTTGTTTCGCATAAACAATAGGTAAATAAATAAATAATAGAACATTGGTTTTTTTGTGAGACTAAAACACACAGAGTTTTTTTGACTAAGCTTTGTCTCTAGAGTCATTCGGAGGTTCCTCATACGAATAACGCAACTTAAGAACAGAGGAAGACCTTTACAATGTGATCATTACTCAATATGATCATCTTAAGCGAGGAAACTTTAAGGTAGGCACACACTGTGCCTTGTCGACGAAATTTTACTCCCCGTACCTACTTAATTATTATTTCTTGGCGCCGACATGTCGATGAGCGCGGAATGTATTGATTTAAGCCTACAATATTTCGCCTTAGTGGTAGAACCATACGTATATACTTGTACCTAGTTAAAGTGTAGGTATTGATTGCCTACAATATTTCGCCTTAGTGGTAGAACCATAATTATACTTGTAGTTAAAAAAGATTTGTATAAAATACGAAGATTTGTATCACGCAAGTACCTACGCTTATTCCCTAAAACAAAATATCAAAGGTCTGTTACTTACAAGTTCTTAACTTCAAATATCGGCTTGAGCCGCTGATTTGGCATGCCTCCAGAATGAAACGACTGCAATTGTATCTTATACGGGATGCCTCGGGTTCTGTCGGCTTCTTTCTTCGTTGTCTTATAATTCGTCTTGTCTAAAAAGTGTTCTCTTTTGTTATCCCTAGCATGACAAGGTGCGGTTGCGCAAACAATGATTAATAAAATTTGGCAAAAAATTACACTATACACCACCATGGTGGTATGTCGAACGATTAAGACAAAATACTTTCATTCTTTAATGTCTACTCGTTAATGCTTACACTTAGACGCTATGGTTTCCTGAATTTGAACACGGGGTGTTCATAAAAGTTTAAGACATTAAAAAAGGAACATTCTGAAAATAAATGACGAAGGACGAAAGATCTAAGGAATCACGCAGATACGTAGGTTTCTACTGTAAAGAAAGAACTTAGAAGAATAAGTAGCTAATGTACCTATTTAATCTAATTTATTAGCTTATGTACCCACCTACATAAAGGTATATACTAATAAGTACCTACATAGTTATATCCATCCTATCTCCTATATCCATCCATCCATACCAAAATAATCGACTACCAATATTCACGAACGCATTAAAGTGAACAAATTCGTTTAGACACATACGTTGAAAGCTGCGAAATAATTAAATTTTGGTTTACTATATCCCAGGAAGAGGTACAGTCGATTTATTGATCCACCTGAAACAGTCCCCGCGCGTTGTCAAGCTGCTATTACCGCCATCTATACGAGTCTGTTTGAACTAACATGATTGCGGAAGGATGAAACCTAGGTAGCTTGTAAGCCTGTATATTTGAGAAGAGAATTCTAATTAGTTCCAAAGCTTTCCGCAATATGGCGGCGCAGTTTGCTAAGAAATACTTCACAGTAACTAAATTAAACGAAAATAATAGTCTATCTAAAAATAATAGTCTATCTAAAGGGTTAATTCAAATGATCATATCTCCTTAATGAAGTTCTATCTATAAGTATTAAAAAATGTTTTATCACTAAAGAGAGGCTGCGCCCGACTTCGTACACATTTATCGTCATATCTTCGAAAAGAATCATGTTATCCCAAAATAATATAGCCTATGTGTTATTCTGATACATAAGCTTACAATATTGCCAAACATAATTCCTCGATCTATCAGCACAAACAATGACATTTATAATACCTAATAGTAGAATGATAAAATCTTCGCATGCGAGTTGCTAGGTCTCCTCTAGCGCCATCTGTTCACGACTATTTAGAGCCCTAGATACTATTACATATCTACGGAATGCATATCTAGGTCCATACCAGAATTACGGACTAGCAATATCTACGAAAATGCATTAAAGTCTGCAAAATATATTCCACGATGAGATATCCGCTTGAAACAGGCCCCGCGCGTTGTTCAGGCATATACCGCCATCTATACAGGTCTCTTTGAACTAACATGACTACGGAATGCAACCTAGCCTGTAAGCTACCCTGTCAGCCTGTTATGGACGATTTGAGGATACCTAAAATTCAATTGGTTCCAAAGTTTTCCGCAATATGGCGGCGCAGTTTTTGCTAGCAAATACCTTTTTCAAAGTAACTTAAACTAGGTAAATAAAACGAAAATAATGGTGTATCTAATAAAGGGTTAATTCAAATGATCGTATTTACCGGTTGGAATCCTTTCTCTACAGAAAGGAGAAGAAAGACTACAGAAATACCTACGTATTTGTGTAACATTATTTTATTATAATTTTACCAGGTGTCCTTTAGCGCCATCTGTTGACGACTATTTTGAACTTGATACGTTTTAGTTCAGGTAGATAAGAACCTGAGAACCCTAGACAAATATTTTGTACTTTGCTTTTAGAAGCTAAATTATAATACTGATAGGTAGGTACCTACCTAGGTAATTATATGCCGCAATATTACAGTTCACATTTATAATAATTTGGAATTGGAATCTATATTTTCCTAATAATTTTGCTCTCAGTTAAACCATTTTGTATATATTTTCAAAATCTACCCAATTCCCATATTGCATCGCCTTTTACATAATATTAAAAAATCAATCAATGTTAAATTTTAATTGGACACTAATCAGAAACAAGCATTTACGCAAAAATGATTCGACAGGCTTTTTTAAACCAATAAAAAATAATTGCGAAAATTACCAAATATTGTTAATCTTTTAAGTTTTAAATACTTACTTGTTAATCAAATCCTGTTCTGTTAGCAACAGTAAAATAAATAGGTTTACTAAGTGTGTATAACTTGGTATAGGTAATTGATATTCAACAACACTAATAAACACAGACACACACTAGTATTGGTGATATAACTACAATCAGGTCTATGACAAAGTATTGTATAGCCTCAGAAATATAAATAAATTAAATATAAAGGGGATATATAAATTAATAGAAAACTTTACTTTCATTATATTATACTATTTATATGTATAAAATTCAGCATATTTAATTAGTAGTGTAAGAACAGATGAACTCAGAAGACTTGGAGAACCTTTACACGATCCCAGAGAAATGTAACAAGAACAACCACCAACAACTGATGTGACATTAAATAAACCATAGACAATAACCAAAAGGCTTTGAGGTTTTATGCGTAGTGTTAGACCCATAACACATGGTGAAACGCAACTGCAACGCAACTGAAACTTTTGAGTTGCACCGAAGTTTCTGTTATATTTTTTTAAATATTTTTTTACGGTTTTCTAAGGAAGTCTAGAGCAGAAACTTCGATGCAACTCAAAAGTAGCAGTTGCAGTTGCGTTTCACCGTGTTTTTTGGCGCTTACAGTATCAATATTTCCGTAGAGCTGTGAAGGTGTGACATTGAAGAGAGACCATAATTAAGAAAATATCTGAATTTTCTTAATAAATAATTTGAAGGAAAAACTATGCATCTATTGATTGTCAAATAAATGAAGTATCTTCATTCTTTGTATGATACAACAAGAATAATTAAAGATAAAATAAACTCAATAGTACATTCATTTACAAAAGAATTAAATGTATTCACTTATGCAATACAATCGCTTAGCTACTTTCATGTTATAGACAACACAATTTTATATATTTTACATTAGCTGTACCACTATCTAATATACAAAATAATAATTATAAACTTATTCTTTACTTGCTATTTGTCTTAATTATCATGTTAAATACTTTTTTCCTAAGAACTGGACTTTCTTTTCAAATGCTGGGAGCGTTATTTGGGTGTCTTCTTTGTAAAATGGATTGAGCATGAGTTTGATGTATGCCTCGTACACATCGTTGAAGAAGTTCTTGATGCCGTCCTCATTACGGGCGTCGTGCACCATTATAAAACGCATCTGAAATGTATAAATGTATATGAAAAATTGGAATGATGTGTACTTTGATGTGTATTTGTTTATGTAATATGGTTTTAATGGGGTATTGGTGATTAATAATACTATATTAGATGTTTATATTATAATGAGTAAAAACATAGATTCATTTTTTATTCACTATAATGAAATACAAAGATACTTATTTATGAATAGGCTTCTATTCATTCTTTGAAAGTAATAAAATATTGTAGTTACAAAGACATAATATCCTGCTTCTGTTCATAAATATCTTTGTATTTTACTCTTTGTAATAAAATACTTTACATGCTACCGTCTTTATAAGCTTAGTCAGGTATTACCCATACCTGACTGGCAGTCACAAACGCAGACACAAACCACTGGTTAAACTTATCCACTGATTTCAAGTAGGTGTTGGTCACCTTCCACATATGCTCATCCACCAGATCTAGAGCAGCATGAGCTATAAACTCATTCAGGTGTCTGTTGTCCTCTTTCTGAAACCAATTGTTGGATAAATCATTATCAATATGTCAAATAAACACGATGAGCTGTTTTATTGTGATTCGGAAATAACCTTCTATGTAAATCAAAATAGATGAAAATAATATACACTAGGACAAAGCCTGCATCTTCCACAATCAGGTACAAACCTTAACTTCTTTGGTAACTGGAATAAAATCCATTTCAAAGACTGGATTATCAGCATGACCCACGATCACAAAATAATACGATCCCGCCATTGTAGAGAACGATGTTTTATATTTACATTAAATTCTAATACGCCCACTTTGAAATCTGATTGATTATTATATTGTACCTAAGTGGAAATGAAACGGGCTAAAATAAAATAAAATGTTTTTGTTTTACGTGAAAGGTGAAAACTGAAAGCCAATGACAAATGAGCGATTTGAGCTGTCAATTTTGACATTGACAGTTACTTACACCACCAGTGTTGCCAGTTCGTTGTCTGCGTTTGGTTGGGTTGTTGAAAACACTGAAAATAAAAAAGATAAAGCACTAAAGTGGTTAAGCTTGTAAAGAACAAAATTTTAATTTCATTGTTTTTATTCTGTTAGATGTTGCTTCGATGGTATTTCGATTTAGAATTATTTTTGTAGAAATTGTGAATAAATAATAGCGATCACGTTCGTTAGCCACACCAAAGCCACACACAAACTCGTCCGTCTGTATGATCTGTGGTTTAATGTCACAAATTTAAAAAAAATCAAAATTTATTAAAAAAAATAAAAAATGTGTACTTTGTTTTCGTAAGTGGTGAAGTAAGTATTTCGTAAATTTTGTGACATAAAATAATTACGAAACAGTTTAAGGGCAGGCGTAATAGATTCAGGATTTGTTCCAGGTTACTTGTTGGCCGGCACATGGCGGCACGAAGCGCTATTGGTAAATAGCGGCTGAAGGGGTGATATTATGTCGGTGTGTAGAGAATCACGGTGACGATGCTAGATTGCGTTATAAAAGCGCGGCGCTTCGGCGGCAGCGCGCGGCTGTCGATCCAACCCACGATGTCGCAGGTTGCCAACGGCTCCGCAGTCGACGACGACTGTTTGTTCGATATGGACGCCTGCTACGAGACCTTCGATAAGGACGGGTAAGTCATACAGTACACAGCTCTCACTCTACCTTTATTGCATTTCAGGAAAGCTCTTTACCACCCTCTTAAGTTTACCCAACTTTGACAAACTTCTAAACCTGTTCTTGATGTTTTTATAGGCAGTTAGTTTATAGAAACTTTTACTCACTCAACCAAAAACTTTATTCAAGGCTGTATCACACAACGTAATCAGTTTGTATTGATATACTTATTTTTTGATATGTTTAGAAGGCAAATAATGTACAGGAGCCAATCATAATTAGTTACAGGACGAATTAAGCGCTTATTTAAATTTGTATCTGAAATTATTTACAAATAAAATATTTTAATATTAAATTAGGTTTGTTAACTTTTATTTCTGGTTTTCATTAAATTTAGCTTTGTAATGAGTTTTATTGATCATTGTTTTTTTTTATAATCCTTCTATTGTAACTGGCATTTTATGAACCATGAATTTTAAACTTGGAGCATTAAGTATCCCTTAGATGACTTGATACAATGTATGTAGCTAAGCTTTTTTCAAACTTTGTTTTTACTTTTGTGAGTTAATGAGTACTTATTGGAGTAGTCTATAGTAACATACTAAGCGACATAGTAAAAAAAGAATTCATAGATTATTTTATTTTTAAAGCAAGTTTGAGTCTGTACACAAAAAAGGATATTACTTATGTGTATACCAACTCAGTAACAGCAAGCTGAGAAGGCAGATTGGTGGAATACTACAAATAAAAAATATGTTGAATGAAAAAAAATACTATAACAAAGTATGACAGACTAGTAAAACTCTGATCAATAGTTTGTCGTGCACTTCATTTAGGTACTACTTAGTTACTCTTTTATTTTTCCTCAAAGATAAATCATATTCTAATTGAATGCTAATTGCTTACACTTAATGGTGTAATACTCGTACCATACATGACTAATGTATCTACTTGGATAGATTTATATCACATTTTGTCGCCAAGTTTAATAATTTAATATTAAAAAGATGTAATCTGCCTACCCCGATGGGAGACAGGCATGATGGATATGTATGTATGTAATCAGAATGAAACCTTCATTTCTTAAAGTAGGTAGGTAATGAAGTGGATGGAAAAAATATTTTTTTTGTTCCTTACATACCACATAAATGAAATAGCCTATATTTTCTACTTAAACTACTGATGCACTCTGGCAAAAGTACATAAGTAGGTATCTATCAAGCTGAAACGCTACATCGATAGCACTAAGCGATAAAACTGAAATCTTTGCTATTGTTTGCACAGCGAAATCTTCAAATATATATTTTATACCTAAATAAGTATCTATGTAATAAAATATTTAGCAGAAATACGTACGCTCTATGTAGTTTCTTCAATCTGAGTTTGCTTAGGTATTTATTAGAGATGCGCCGAATATGGGTTTTGCCGAATAACGAATAGGTACCGAATACTATTCGGTTTGAAACCCTACCGAACCAATAGTTCGGCCGAACTATTCGGTTGTTCTTTCACACTAATTTTGATACAACAAATAGGTTAAGTTTATAAAGAAAAGCGCCTTTGACTGTCACTAGATAGAGCAGAATGTCTAGGTTTCTAAATTCTATCTTTAAGTGTCACTTATTAACTTAATTTTTATATTATCATCTCCTAATAACTCTTGTAATACCTAGATGTGAAAATGAGGATATAAGATTGACTGCTCCTTGGTTTAAGATAATTGAATTGATAATTGAAGTTAATATCTTGTTTTATCAAGTAAATTATTACTAAACAAAATAAACGAATAAATGGTCAATACGAACATTCGGTTGAGGTGCCGAATATGCCGAGTACCGAATAGTAAACGAATATTCGGCGCATCTCTAGTATTTATTTAAAATAGAACATGTATTCAGGATTGTGTAATACTCAAATTGCTTACAAAAAGACTCAGTTTAAATACTTTTTTATTATCTTAGTGCAGTTGGATTACCTAAGGAAAAAAAGAAAATAAAACTATTTTATTTCATCTTGCCTTTACTTTTTATTTTACATGGTGTCATTAAATTATAGTTCACAATTTTAATTGTAATTCAATCCATAACCTGATTTATGTAATAGTAATTACGCCTGCATCGCGAATTTTAAATAATGACACATAATTTTCTTTGTTAACTAACACAATCTCACATTCATTTGGATCAAGACACAATAATAAATTTAAACATCGCTGAGTCTGGACCCACATACGTAATTTACGCAATGCATTATGAAATCCGTGACAATATTTAAAACTAAGTTAAAGTGATGGCTCATCGAGCGGGCGTTCTACACTACACAGTAAAGGAACTTACTAAATAAAAATTCCTTTTATTGTTAACTTGTACAAAAGTACCCACCTATAATATCTGACTTGTAAACCTATGGTTACCAATTAAATAATAATAAAAAAAAAGAAATCTGCTGTCCCACGTTGCGTGTGGCAAGTGTGCTTGTAATCAAAATATTTCTACGGAGCAGCTATGTTATAATGCATTGCGGTCGTTGCGTATGTAGGGCCAGGCTGTATATCTAACTTAAGAGTGCTCTAGAAGAATAAAACTTTTTGATGTCACCTCGATTGATCCTCAATATACCTACTTAACTAACTAACATAAGCAAAACTCTCCTCTATTAAAAAATAGTGCCACACACGTACACATAATAACACTACTAGGTAATTTAAGATTAAAAAAGGATGTCAAGTAAAAGTGTAAAATATTTAGGTACCTATTCTTCTTCTAATTTAAGAGCTTAGCTCTTGTCGGTGGAGCCTCTTCCATCCCTCCCTATACTCTGCCTTCTTTTTAACATCTTGATACGGCATGACACCCGCCTTTTCCTTCACCTGTTCTAGAAACGTCCGTATGGGTCTTCTCTAGGTACCTATAGCTTCAATAAAATACTTTTCAATTTCCTATGTTCTTACAACGTTCATAAGTAGTTGAAACAAGCTATCTTGTACCCAGAGACGGCAAGCTGAACTTAGAGGAATTCCGGCTAATCTGCAAGGCTCTGTTCCGTAATGACAAGGGCCACATCTATCCGCTGCCCGAGGAGAGAGCGAGACACATATTCAGCGTGTTCGACAGGAATGGAGACGGATATATCGATAAAGAAGAGTTTACTTTCTGCTGGAACCATTGGATTAAAGTAGTAAGTGATTAGTTTTCATAATACTTCTTGAGGAGATCTTAAGAAGACGAGGAGATCCGTAGAAGAACGAAAGTCACCGACATAGATGGCCGATGGGGCAGAAAAGTTCTGGAGTGGAGACCTCGCACTACCAAAGCATGGGACGACCACCTGCCAGATGGACCAATGATAAAGCGAAAATCGCGGGGTCTCGTTGGATGCAGGGTGCATTGAACAGGTCACGTTGGAGAGACATTTTTGAGGCCTAAGCTCGGCAGTGGGCAGCTATAGGCTGATATGATGAAGATTTTTTACGTTTATTTATACCATAAACGTAGGCAGACGATGAAGATGATAAACCATTGATGAACAAATAAATGCTTACTAACTAATAGTTGATTATTTGTAACACCAGATCGTGCGGCCTGTAAGCGCTTTCCTGATCGTGGACGTCCAGAACGACTTCATCAGTGGCACCCTCAACATCAGCAAGTGTAACGCTCAGCAGGACGGCAGTGAGGTGAGGGAAATGTCTTTTTAACTAGCTAGTACTTAGCTGTAGTACCTACAGGGCCTATATCAGTCATGCGTACGGGAGTGGTCATCATAATATAGGTTACTATGTTATGAAAGAAAACTGAGGCAATAGGTACTACGTTTTGTGTGTACCATCTCTTTATACGTTTTTTTATACTTACCTTAGCTTGGCGTATATTATTGAAACAAATACTAATAAATCAAAATAATTGACAATACCTACGTAATAAAAAAAAAGGTTTTATATAAAGGTACTGTACGTCAAAAAAAGATTTAAAAGACGTAGATACAAATAGATCGTAAAAAAAACAGTTCGCAACTTGTAGAACATCCAAACATACTTCATTGGCTTCTTCTGCTTCGCACTAAGTGGAGGGAAGTGATCTCTGCCTAGTGCTGCCTACCTGATGGGAAAGGGGCGTGACGGATATGTACGTATTGTAGAATATAAGACGTCAAATGACTCACTCGTCGCTCAAGAGACTTAACGAAAAATATAACGCATGAGTGCTCCGAACTAAGCGGGTACTCAGCCTAGATTCTCCACTCAACTGTCCCACTGCTGGGCAACCTTTAAACTTAGCAAGAAAGACCCTCTAACTTTCTCGTAAATAACCCAACAAACAATTTGGCAATATGTAATAGATGACTTAAGGCAAGTTCGTGTCGCGGCCGATATTCGCGAGAAAACAACCGCAATTTAAAACTTGAGACTTAGTTGTGTGCGATCGCATATTGCTAAAGTGTCGATTTAACTCGGTAGCTCGATGCCGCATTGCCACAGACAATAACAGTGCCGATTTGAGACAAATATAGCTCAATATGAGACTATACCTTGTCGATAATGTTATATATTACTATGTATCAGTCAATGTTAGGTATGTGACTTCATAAAATGGCATCGAAAGCTCTGCTGAAAGTAAAATAGCAACATTTTTTTTCATTTAGAGTTCAGTGCTTATAGTATGCTTAGAAATCCGTTTAATAGGATGACAAGCAGTCATAATGTTAAGAATTGTCAGAATTACCACATTTTTACCAAATTAAGATAATTTGACGTGATTATCGAAATAAGGATCTTAAAGTTAATTAATTAAAACGCAAGTTTCATAAACTGAAATTTAATATTTGTTAACGGGCTAAAAACAAAATAAAAAAATATATGTACCGATCATTAAATATTGACCACCAATAAAAGCTTACTTCATTGTTCGAAAGAATTTGGCGCTATAGTAATAAATAGATTTAGTTATAGTATTGGAGCCGGCGTCGTCTATGACACATCGATCAAACAGCCGCCGATCGGCGTATCTGGATGCAAACACTCGGCTCGGGGCGGGGAGTATGAAGTAGCCACACGCAATATACCAGAGGCCGTTGCACAAAACTACATTGGTCTTAATAATCCATTAACCTTACAACTGACTCTTACTTTATCTTAAACTAGTGGCTGCCCGCGACTTCGTACGCATTTTTTGTTATATCTTAGAAAAAAATCATTATATCCCTAAATAATATGGCCTATGACAGCCCTATGTGTTATTCTGATATACGTATATATAGCCTACAATATCGCCAAATTTCATCAAGATCTATTCAGTAGTTATTGCCAATCGTGTATCGTATAGGGTATCGGGTATCGTGTCCCACTACTGGGATACCTAGAAGACTGCGATATTTAATGTAATAGTTTCTTTACTAACCGGCCGGCCTTTTCTGCAAGCCTTGTAATATAACAACAATATATGTAAACGTATGTTTACATAATATTGTTGAGCGCTTCCATATTGTTAAAATAAAATGACAACAGAATGGGGATGATGACTACATTCGAAAATTCAAAAAATAATTAGTCCGTCTTTTAGGCTATTAAAAAATATTTGAAACACATTTTTACCTGATCAAATACATAATAAATGCAAAGATACAGAGCATCAAAGTTACGGAGTGGGGGGTATTGACGTCACTCCTACGTAAAAATCGTACTAAGGCGTGACGTCATGAGCAACTTTAACCCAGTGTATCTCTGTCATTTTAAGTTTAAGAGAAAAAAGAAAAAATACGTGTCGAATATTTTAAAATAATTTAAGTGATGGACTAAAAAAATGTTTAGTCATCATGCCCATTGGTGCCACTAGATGGTCACAGACGTCGAGAAACCTCGAAAAAGGTGGAGAGATGATCCAGCTGCATACCTACGAGAATACCATGCTAGATGGAAAGTCGGGCCTTTGCTCAGCAATATGATCTGAATAGCTAAAAATCTTCTTCTGAGCCTATAGCTGCCCACTGCTAAATGGGCTGAAAATCTATAAATAGCAAAACCTAAACCAATTGCAATTATAAATCGAGAACTCTTATAAAAGATGACTCATTTCCGCAGCGGATACTAAATTAAATTGCCTGTCAAAGTTAAGTTATAAATAGCAGTTTGGAGGCTTCAAAGTAACACCTTATGGGCGGGCAATTAGGGCAGGGCTGGCGGCGCCTGGCACGGGCTTAGGGTTTAGCTCCTACTGCAGCTATCGGCGGCAAATTGCACCCATTTGTGTTGGGCTGTTTTGTGCTTCCGTTAGCTATTTGAGCTATTTCCAACTATTGTTTGCTCTGATTGAGTTGTACAACACTTTGATGGTGTTATTACGTGCCTGATTCTGGTATGGCGAGCGTTCTACTAATATTTTAAATGTCAATGTTTGTGCCCATGGATGTCTGTTACTTCATCACGTAAAAACCACTGAACAGATTTTGATGAAACTTGGCAATATTGTAGCTTATATATCAGAATAATACATAGGCTATATAATTTTAAGATATCGCGGGCAGCTTCTAGTCTAGTCCTACTATAATATTATCAATGTTTGTGCCTTTGGATGTATGACGGGATGTGTGTTTGTATGTAAGGGTGTTTGTGGCATTTACATTTAAGTAAGTTAGTAAAAAATTCCAGTACGAGTACATCATACAATTATTTAAATAATATAAATTCAAGACCTCGCGGCAGACCAAGAAAAAGGTGGCGAGATGAGCTGGACACCTTCATGGATGACTGGGCAGAGGCGGCTCACGATAGAGAAAGACGAGAGAGGCCTTTGCCCAGGACATTGACGGCTAGATGAAATAGAGATGAAATTAATTAGCTCCTTCGCCATGAACTACACGTGAATAGCTACAAGAATATGTACTGGTCTTCGAACGGCACCAAAAAGTAGGAACCGCGTGCGATTTTGGATTATACTCAATAAATACATTCATAATGCAGCAAAACCGACATAACCGCATAGGCAGATAAACAGCTAGCTACTAACTTATATGCAATCAGTACCTACCTATCTAGGTTACGTAACGCAGTAAAAAACTGCAGTGGTTTAAATTGCATGTCAGTCGATAATTTGTTTAGCGCATCTTCGTGCCTACCTCTTGCGGTGTGCTCCGAATGTTGCAATGCCAAGGGCAACGGTGAGACTGCACGTGGATGTTATTGGATAAAAACTGGAAATAGAAAGGTGTTTTTTTGCCAGTATTTTCAATTGGTTGTATTATGTCTTAGGGCCTGTATCACCATTCACAGATACAAAAATTCTGATAGATATTTTATGCCTGTCTCTGTGTAAAACGTAATGTTATTAAATAGACATAGGTTTGTCTGTCAGTTTTTTATCTGTCGGTGTTTGGACGGGCACTTAGTTAAAAAAAAAGCATCAAAAATTCTTAATTGATTTTCATAGCTATATCTCCGTAACATGTACTGGGGATACTGATCTTGTCCGTGTGTTTTATTCTATAGTTTTTAATCATGGGAAGCTGCATCAATATAGATATAGAGGATTTTTAATCTCAGGGTTACAAAGCATTCTTAGTTAGCTTATTTCATAGTTTATTCCCACAAAACATCACTGACACTACATGAAGCGTAAAACGCGCTATGGCACAGTAGACACCATGCAGGATTTGTTCGTCAGCAGATCTTTGTACAGCATGTGTAAATAGTTATGCAAGGGCAACCGCATCCGCAACACTTGTTTGCTTTAGTTTTGATAGAGTACTTGGAAACCTAAACAATAGTGGTAATAAGATTTTCGAAAGGTTTAAGCTTAAGTAGGATTTAGCAGCTAGCTTGAAACTTTCAACGAAAGTAATTAGGCTAGTTACTAGTTTATTCTGCCATCACTACAAACAAAATGAAACATTGAAGGTGTCGATACAATCTGTACTATTGCATTTCAAGATTTTACGTTTGCCTAGTTAGTTTACATATCTATTTACAATGTATTTGAAATAATCTTTTCTCATTGGGTACCTATATCGTTTTTTACGAGTGTCCTTGTGGCTGGCAGACATAACCTAGCCTTGTTGTGTCACTGTTTGACAATAAACCATCGTTTATACAATACACACCAGATAAATATAACCCTGAGCCGTATTCATGCTCATACAAAAAGAGTCTTAATTTAATTCCTGTGGTTAATAACAATGAATTAGAATGATGTATGCAAAATACCGATACTAATAGATTGAGTAACATTGCGGAGTTTTCGAGGTCAATTTCTAGGTAGGTAATGGTTCAGTGCAACTTTATCAAACGCATTCCAGCTAGCTTAGCATGGCACTCCGTGACAAGATGTTGTCATGCGTTTGTCACGCTTACGTCTCTGTCTATAGTTTTAAATGTGATAAGGACAGCATACGTGAGATAATTGTCGCGGCACGCCGTGCTAAGCCCCCTGATTAATTAATTCTACTGTATAAATGTTGATGTTGGTCATGGTCAGTGTCCTCGTAGCATCCGAGACCTTTTATGGTAAAACATCGATTGTTAATCTTTGCCTTATATTCAAATAGAGGCTGCCCGCAACTTCGTACGCATTTATCGTCATAACTTGGAAAAAAAACATGATATCTGCAAATAATATAGCCTAGCTATGTGTTATTCTGATGTGCAAGCTACAATATTGCCAAGTTTCATCAAAATCTGTTTAGTGGTTTTAACGTGATGAAGTAACAAACATCCGTCCATCGGCACAAACATTGATATTTATAATAATATTATTAGGATGAGGATTACTTCGCATTCTTCAAAGATTCAGATTTGATTTTACTATGGGATTTTAGTTTGTCTATTACCTTTTCATAATATTTAGGTATGAGGTGATGAGCTAAGAAGAACACTAGCGTCATAGTACCTATTTCAAAGAAAGTTTTTAACACAATTCTTCATGAATGTACATTCACGTATATTGTATGTTTATGTTACCGGAAATGTATGAAATCAAGGAATTGTATACAAATCCTAGGAAATGTGTACAATTCCGATGCTATTTATAAATGTATAAAATATTGTTTGAAAATCTATTTAATGCATAGATAACCTAATTATCAATATCTATCTCAAATGTTTTACATTTACGATTGCTATTTAGGAAATGTATAGATTTCGTAGGAAATGTGTATAATATAAATTAATTCACCCATTTCTGTGCCATTTTAGGAATTACATACATTTCATAGGAATTGTATACAATGACGGATTACATACATTTCCGGTAACATTTATTTATAAGATAACAACAATAGATTTGATCACCCGCCGCGCCCTCAAGTGAAGTGACACGAAACGCTACACTCAGCTAAATTACTTCCCGCCATTTACATAACGTGCTGATATTTACGACGCTACTCCACGAATTATGTACTATATTAATACTGATTGCTTATCTGATTGTTTTATTGCCTGTCCCTTGAAGCTCTTTAGATGATTTACGTAGGTCGGGGTTGAGCTTAATCGTATTTAAGCACTCGCAGCCATTATTGGTAACTATAGAGTGCAAGTTATTTTTATGCGAAACATTCTTTAAAAGTTTTGCTGAAGTTTTTGAAGTGTGATCTTATCTTATGCCAGCAATCATTTTCAAAAGTTTATTTATTAACAGTTTATTGTAAGATGATAGTACATAGAGACAGAAAAAAAGAGAAGTTATACAAAAGGTGCAGCATATTTGTAAAAGAAATTTCTTCCTGCAGACCCCACTGTGAGAGAAGTGATAGCATGAAGGCAGGATAGTCACTACAATAAACAATAAATATATAAGTATAAATCTACACATATATATTCGAAAAATCAATACATAAATATTATCTATATATATGTTACCGGCCAAACCCGATTTCCGGACAAACTAGTTTTGCCTAGGCTCAACTAGTTCTTCCTATACGCGATAGGATTAACTAGTATTCTTCTCTTCTTATTATATTCTTCTCAGTATATTCTTCTCAGTCTTAGTTAACTTTTAACAAATTAAAATCACAAATTAAAATTGTTATGTCGTTAAAAGTTTAGTTCTAGTTAACTTTTAACAATATAACAATATAAAATCTATTTATTTTGACTTACTATTTTAGATATCTATATGTTTTGACTAGGCTATACCAGTTTATCCTAGAGTGTGCGTACTTATATCAGGATCAACTAGTTTGGCCTAGCCTAAACTAGTCTAGACTAGGCCATACCAGTTTATCCTAGAGTGTGTGTATTGATATTAGGATCAACTAGTTTGGCCTAGCCTAAACTGGTCTGTCCTATCGGGCTTAGGACAAATTAGTTTGGACTAGGCTATACTAGTTAATCCTTTCGCGTATAGGAAGAACTAGTTGAGCCTAGGCAAAACTAGTTTGTCCGGAAATCGGGGTTGGCCGGTAACATATATAAAAATGAAACCCGTTTTCCGTTGTCACGGCGTCACGCCTGAACGGCTGGACCGATTTCGCTAATTCTTTTTTTTAAATGTTCATTGAAGTCCAAGGATGGTTCTTACGGTGAGAAAAATATCGAATAATTGCCGGGAAAGCCCTAAAACGAACCTTTTCTTTTTCCCATACAAATGTTTTCTTACTAAAATGTAGAGTCAATTTGAACTTTATTCCTACACAATAAAGTTCATTCTAAGGCGGGACGAAGTTCGCCGGGACAGCTAGTAATTTATATAAATATATATCGTATTCTCTATGATAAGGAAAGATAGTGCTCTTTAAAGTTTTAGGTAATTAATTTGTAGTAATTTAGCGGCACAGTATTCTCTCTGTTTATTATTAAGTTATTAACTACATTAGAAAGTCTTATTTTAATTATTATTGAAATCTCTCTAACAAAAAAATCAGTAAACCAATCGGTGTGCCATATCGTCATAAGAATGTATAAAGAACGACGACACAACGCAACTACTCGCAAATTTAAGGCCTGTTTCTATATCTACAGATAAAAATCTGACAGATAAAACTATGCCTATTTCGTAAAACATGATGTTCTAGACAGTGACAGGTATAAAATATCTGGCAGATACTTTATCTGTAGATTGTGAAACAGTAGCTCTCGAAGAAATCTTCACGCTGTTTTCACCGTGACATATAAAATAAAGTGATCTATACATGTTTCAGGTGGTAGAGCCAATCAACCGTCTCTTGGAGTCAGTGCCGTTCGACTGCGTGTTCTACTCGCTGGACTGGCACCCTCCAGACCACGTGTCCTTTATTGACAACGTGCATATGCGGGAACTGCATCCTTCTAGTCCTGTAAGTAGGTCTTTTACAGTGGGATACGTTAAGCTTATTGATCTTCGATAAGGATAGAATAGGTATGATGACATTTTTTTTTTATTCCATCACTTAGAATTTAAAATAAATTACTGATAACAAACCACTTTTACTATGGGACCAAGGTCGAAATAATTTAAAAAAAATTGTTCCTCCATACTATCAGCTGATGCATTTTGTATGGGGAGTTCAAATTTTTTTGAAATATTTCGACCTTGGTCCCATAGTAAAAGTTGTTTGTTATCACGAGTACATGCATATCCTTTTCTATCGTTCACTATTTTAAAGTCACCCTGTATAAAAGAAATAACAAGTATTTTTTCTTCTTTTTTCTTGTACTAAACATGACAATGATACACTGGGTTGATTTTTACTTAGAATTGACGTCAAAACCCTACTCCATAACTTTAATGCTCTATTTATCTTTGCTAGCTCTAAGAAAGTAATAACTTCAGCGAAATAGCTATTCACAACAGCATTGAAAAACGCAAATCATTAAATCGATTATTATAGTTTATAAAGTTTCTTTTCACGCGAAATTAATCTTGGAAGTGGATTACAAACGATTCAATGCATATCGATTAGTTGATAGTGTTCGAGGTGGCCTTGAGGCTCAAGCAGTTGAAAATAAAGGGGTATAGGCCACGCACTGCGCCGAATGGGGCTGCCACATAAATAATGCTTATTCAGGCGTACACAAAGCTAAAGAATACTAAGTATTGATAGTAAATAGGTAGTAAGGCCGGTGCAGACCTTACGGAGCGCAGCGCAGAGCATTTTTGATTGTCATATTTTTATCGACATTGTTCTCTTTAGAATAATATTCAAAATCAGTTAACACAACAAATGAGCATCGGAGCATCGAAGCGACTAAATGCGAATATTCTGTCAACTGATTTTGAATTGATTTTGAACAAAAAATGCTCTGCAATGCGCTCCGTCAGGTGAGCGCCGGCACTTAAAGCATGGTGGTTCTTTCTTTCGTTCGATGATAAAAGAGATGGAAGATTTGTTTTCCGCACGAGAATTCTACCTATTTTGTTTCTCCATACCCATCTTTCAGAACAGGTTATAATTTCCCGAAATCAAACAATCTCACGATATTCTTTTGATGATATAAGTATTATTTAATTGTAATTTGATTCATCTGTACTCATAATATATGAGAAATACTTTAATTTAAACCATCGAAAGCACCTTTAATGACCAGTATAATGTCCAAAAGTAATGTTATGTTAAAAGTATGCAAATGTAACACTCAAGTTGTAAATCTATAAATAAATTCAAATTTGGAACTATTTAAATACGCGTCCGTTAACTTTGTTTGTCGTAATCGTAAACCTTTCTACATAAATCTCGGCCGATAAACTTGAATGTAAAAGTATCGTTAAATGAGAAGTTGGTCTAATATTAGCTTTAAAGACTTATAATACCTGTAGATAGCATAACCTTCGATTTTCAAAGTAAGCCTCTAACGTTCAAGCAACGCGAAAAAAATCAAACATCACGCATTTCTCAGAAAGAAGAAATCATTTCTTATTCGACTGGTAACAGCATTGTCAGATAATAAGCGTAATTCGGGCAGAAAATAGTCATTTCCACATTTGATTCTTTTTGTAAAGACTCGTCGAAAGGGAATAGATTTTCGCAATACTAGAGTAGGTAAACTTTTGTGGCTTATATTAACTTACTACTATTTACTATATGTCTTGTGCTAGTTATGCTGATACGCGTACGTTAAAGAATCCATCGCGTATTGTCCGTTGAGAACGCCAGATCAGTACTAAAAACACTTGCTTGACCGTTCGCAATCAACCGATAATACATTAGTCGGTCGAGTCAGCGAGGACAATTCGGGACGGATCCTTAATTACTTGTGAATTGACCTAAAACGTTACACTCCCTCTTCAAACTAAAACTAAAAGTACCTATTACTGTTTCTCCCTAAACGCATGTTGTGGTTGCCTTCAACAGAATATGCATTGACCAATCTGTATTGTGTTAGTATTTTAAGCTGATTTGAAATGTAGTATTCACTGGCGATCCTTAATAAATAAATAAATAAACTTAAGGAGCGTTCTTATTTCTACACCACTGTTGACCATTATTATTACAGGTGCCAGCGGATAAAGCTCAGGCGTACGACACGGTTGTGTTCGCGGGGCCGCCGCCGATGAAGCAGAGACTGTGGCCCCGACATTGCGTGCAGGATACCTGGGGCGCTGAGCTGCATAAAGACTTGAAGGTATGTTGATTATGTGAAGGACTTGCATGGTATAAGAGGATGATATCATGAAAACACCTGTACTCTGCTATACCATAACTGTATGATAATATCTATCCTAATCTAAATTGGAAATCTGTTGGTGAACCAATTAATTAATAAATAAACAAACGGGGTAAGCTTTGAGTATAGAATATATAAGGAGGTGCCATACCGTCTGGATCTGCGTGCCTGGTCTGTCGCAAAATGGCTACCTTTTTGTATGGAATTTCTTATCGTTTGACAGGTCATCTACCAAGAAAACTATGAAAAACTTGCGCCAACTTTGGCACGCTGTCATAAACTCATTTGTATATGAAAATAAAATGTGATGTGGCACCTCCTTATATATTCTATACTCAAAGGAGGTAAGCTTCATAAAACCATTTAAAAATACCAGATGTGGTTTGATAAAATAAACGGCGATTTCATTTCGTGTTTACAAGCTTTTACAAGCACAACAAATTATAAAAAGTTTGCCTTAATTTCCTGGAAATCTATATCCTTATCAAAAACACAACTTTTTTGAAGTTTAATATTCATTTCTGATGGCGATGATGATGGGATCGTAGCAAGTTGAACGAAGTGTTCTCTTTCTACTTCGATAGTTTCATTAGTTTTATGTCAAGTAGTATTCTTAACGTCATAGGTACACCAGTTTAAAGTTAATCGGATTCAGGTTTCTGTCTCTTAATAGAAATACGTTTTTAAGGAAGGCCTGCTAAATTAAACAATTTAAAGGAGAGGCTTTAAGACCTATAAGGTGTCTGATTAAACAATGATTTTTTTACTAACTCTAACTAACAACATCAACAATCATACTATCCGCCGTCTTCTCTTGAAGTAGATAATATTACTCATACATATACTTAGTTAAAACTTTAATTTATAAACACCGAGTATTCATAAATAAAACTATAAAATCTGTCCTGTGTGTGATTGTTTATTTTCTGTACCTGAAAATATGTTGTTGTTATCAGCCCATATATGTCCCCACCGAGGGGCACGAGCCTACTCCCATACAGAGAGTGATTAGGCCGTAATCCACCACGCTGGCCAACAAGTTTGAGATTAACGGCTCAAGGTACAAAAAATCGGAGGGCCCCCGCCCTCCCCCGGGGAGGTTGACTGCTGCCCCACCCTGAGCCCAAAGCTGGCTACGCCCATGAGAGGCGGTTAGCACTCCCCTTGACAAGGATGGAACATATAAATCTTGGTCGAGGCACGACCAACCATTTTTAGATTTTAGTTGGGACCTCGTTTTAAGTTAGATTTAAGAAATTATAATGCTTTTTGTTTTCTTTCTGTACATAATGTAAATATGATTTCTTCAATAAAAAGTTTAGATCAAAATTTTAAAAAATTCTAATATAATTTATTCGTAGGTAACATTAAATTTACACTTGAATTCGTCACAAAGTAAAAATTATAAAAAAAACATAATTATTAATTTAAAGAACCAAAAAAAAAGAGAAAAACATTAAAGGAGGGAAGCTACGCTGACTTCGGAAGGCAGATTCCCCAGAGAAAAATAGAATTTAATAAAACCTTTGTAACTAAATGTATTATGTGACATTTTCCAGGTGGTAGAAGGCGCAGTGAAGGTGTACAAAGGCACAAACCCGGAGGTTGACTCGTACTCGGTGTTCTGGGACAACAAGAAGCTCACCGACACTAGTTTGAGCACGCAGCTCCGCTTGCGAGGCGCCACGGATATCTACATTTGCGGATTAGCTTACGATGTTTGTGTGGGTACGTATTTCATTTTAAAGATTCTTATTTATCAAGTCTGGTATAGTTGAATCGATGTTATGTAACTTTTTACCTACGCAATGTATTATTACATCGTACAAATAATATGATTAGAAACACATCTGTCACACGCAATGCTATCCCTCGTGCGTGTGAGAAGTGTGTTTCTTATTATAATGTTTCCAATGGAACAGATTTTCATAATGAGTTGCGTACAGTGCTACAAGGATCTTTTGGCACGTCGCGGAAATCGGAACAAACGATATCATCTTGTAAATTGTCATTATTTTAAGTTATTTATTCACCACCCACGTCCTGCTGACAATGTCTCTCAAGTGCCAATAGATTCTTGTGGCACTGTACATGGATCAGTCTGTTCCTTTCCTTTCCTACTTTTAGCTTAAACTATTCTTGTTAATAGCTACAAAGCAACTTATAGTATCCGTAAATTATACGCTGTTGTTATGTATTTTGTACTAAATAAATAAGGATTCTAATATGTCCCTTATAAAACCAATTATCTAATACAATAGGAGCAACAATCGCGGACGCCCTGGCTATCGGCTACCGTTCCATCTTGATAGATGACGCGTCACGTGGTGTGGACTTGGCAGACATCGAACGGACCAAAGCTACCATCGTGGGCAACAACGGGGTCATCGTCACATCGGATTATGTAAGTTCAATTCACATTGCATTTTTTAACAAACATTTTGTATACTAAAAGTTACAAACAAAAACATTAAAAACATTTTATGACCATACAGTGTGGGAACACCGGTCCATAAAGAATGCACATCGGCAATCATCGCATTTCCGAACACAAACAAATGCTCATTTCCATGTACATCAATTAATAGATTAATCGTACATCAGAATTTGAATTTAGAAAACATACTCAGGGTTGAAGTTGCTCGTGACGTCACGCCTCAGTACGATTTTAACCGAGGAGTGACGTCAATACCCCCCACTCCGTAACTTTGACGCTCTGTATCTTTGTATTTATTTATGTATTTAATCAGGTAAAAAATGTGTTTCAAATATTTTTTAATAGCCTAAAAGACGGACTAATTATTTTTTGAATTTTTGAATGTAGTCATTAATCCCCATTAAATACTTTATTGTTGTTCTCTCCCGCATTTGAACCACGACTGACAAAACAAACATCATGGTGTGTGCGACACAGATATCGCTATACGAAGTCTGAATTATCCGATTGCTTTACAAAGATCGATGTGCATTATTTATTACCATTTAAACTCAGAACAACTGAAACGAAACGTTTCAAACTAGTTGCGTCGTGTGTGGTTTTGTAAAGACGTCTATAGCAGAAACTGCGATGCAACTCAAAAGTAACTAGCAGTTTTAGTTGCGTTGCATTTACGTTTCACCGTGTGTTTTGGCGCTTACTGTTCTTTTATATTAACTGACTCTAACGCACTCTCATAAGTGAGTCGGCTCGTGCCCCTGTAGTAGGGACGTTAAATAAAGGCTGATAAGGACTATAACTGACTTTTAACACAGGTGCTGAGTATGGTAGAGGGACGCGACCGGCGACCGGAGTTGGGATACAAACTGGCTATGGAGCTGAAGAACGCTATGGAAGATCGGCAATAACTCTCATTACTTTAATACTTTTTTTGCACTGCATACAAAATAAACATACAGCAGATTTATTTTATCCAAAAGAACATATAATTAACATAGTGTAAATGCCATGTTCTAGAATATTCATTTGGCAAAAAAGTTTCTATTTTCGGAAGCTTTTATTTAACTTGCATTAGCTACGAAGGTATGAAGCATAATCAAATTAATTTTCGTTTAAATTGTCTCAAAAATCAACACGATTTATAGAAGTATCCTAAATATCACAAACCGCTGTATTCACAAAATATTTTTATTATGTTGTGAATGGGTTGTAAAATATTATAATGGTTATTCAGGTCAAAGGACAATATTTAAGGGCCCACTAATTGCAGATAAAATTTAACTGACAGATAACCTATGTCTATTTCATAAAACAGATGTTTTAAACAGTGACAGGTATAAAATATCCGTCAGATAAATGTTATCTGTAAGTGAAACGATCCCTTAGAAAACAGTTCTTCAATTGAGTTATAACTCCCTTTTATGGAACCGACTACAACATGCCGAGAAATTGCCATTTTCCGTACTTATGCCATCATGCCATGGCATAAAGAAAGTTGCAATCACAGCTGAAATAGTGCCTACAATTCGCATAGTAACAAAAGTGCCCTTAAATACAAGTACAAAACAAATAGAGCTTAATTTTTTGACGTTATTTAAATAGCAATGTAATTCCATTTTAACGTATACTTTAGAATGTTACAGTTCTGTTTAATTATGTTTGGTTTAAGGCCATGTTCAAACCACACTGACTGTAAACCGCCGAAAGTGAACGAACATTACGCAGTTTATTGTATTTCCATACTTAATTATTGTATGTTTCTGTGTTTATGCCTGAAATTTGTAAAACTTAAATTGAAAAGAGCAACCCTACAGAGCTTCTTGTTAAGTTCTTCTCTGGGGAAAACTGCACTCTTGCGAATCTAGCATTAACTTTAAAAAAATGACCCGTCTTAAGTGTTGTCAAAACTAACAGGGTTAAATGATTTTTCATTTCATTTCATATTCACTTATTCGTTCACATATAACCGACAATACGTCTACTCACATTTAAGCCTGCTCACATTCGGCGGCTTACAGTCAGTTTGGTTTGAATACGGCCTTAATATTGTGCCTTTCTACATAATGTAGATTTTCGATGTATAATTAGAAATTCACGCTGTAACAAGAAATCTCTGAACATTTCTTTACATTTATTCATGACATGTAATGACACTTAATATTTTTAGTTAAAACATTCACGGGTTGATTAAGTATTTTAGTTAGAAATACTTGTTTTACTGCCCGTATTACCATCTGCAAAGAAAAATTATCTGACAGATAAACCTATGTCTATTCCAACATGACGTTTTAGATAAAGACAGGTAGAAAATAGCCGACAGATAAATTTTTTCTATAGATATTGAAACGGGCCCATAATCTACAAAGTTCCTTAGAAGATCTTTTAGTATAATAATTTGATATTTATTCATAGAATAAATATTTTAGAAGTAAGTAAAAGCAGTTTCATATATTGTCATTTTCGTGCGATACAATTGTAAACTTAAAAGAGACAAGTTACGAAAATGTTTTAATAAAAATAGGTGATAATAGATATGCTTTAATCTAACGTGTGGTTTGTCTAGGGAAGGGATAACATAGATTGTTACAAAAGGGGGGAAAGTAAGTGTGAACCTACCTAAATCATGTTATGCACCGGGGTCTATATAAAGAGCACCAAATGTTTGGTGTAGTAAGAGACAGCCCTGCAAATCCCCGCTGTATTTGACCCGTTATGAGTCTGTTGGGATTTTTTATACCAAAAACCAGGTAACGGGCCAATTGAGATGGGATATGCATTCCCAACGGTCCAGTGATCCCGTGAAGACAATGCTAGTATAAGACATCACTGGCCTTTTGGGATAAAAAATCCCATTAGTCCCGTAACGGGATAAATTGAACGGGGCATCTAGGAATGAATATACGGTATGGCTTCAAATCCTACTTAAATAATTTATTATATGTCCAAAATAGACGTCCAATAGTCTGCTTGCCACTTGTAATTAGACATAGCACAAGTTTTAACGCATTCCCTTTATTTTTAGTATATTTATTAACTTATTAAATAGATTTATTGATTTGTAATTTACAATCAAGATTTGTACTTATTTAAAGAAAGTGTTCTTATGTACTTATGCCCAGTTATTGCACTCAGAGTACTTATAATTAGCTTTATTTATACCCAGTCTACTGAACTGAACAACTTTAGAAACGTCAGTAATTTGAAGCTGGATTTCAAGAAGGCAGTGCGTATTTTAAATAAGTGTGCGGTCTCACTCATTTGCGTTACGTACCGCGCGGAACATTCGGTTAAATACGCTCGCAATGTGTTTCAAGTCACCTATGACACATCAGCTGAAATTACGTCGCATACATTTACTCCAGTCGCTGAACGTTCCGCGCGGTACGTTACGTAAGTGTGGCCGCTTGTAGAGTTCTTTGAGTCACAGACACGCAGCTAAAAACCGCGGTAGTTTAACCGTAACGCGGCCTAGCACTTAACGAAAATAAACAAGCATATTTAAGACATTTTATTTGCCTATATGCTTTGTTCCTTAGTTAAAGTTGTTCAGTGATATCTGAGAAGAATGTAGAAGTTCACAGTGACCTTAAAACCTGTACCTACACTAACTTATATTTAAGTTTGGCTGATAGATTGTGATAGCTGTGTCGGATCATTTATGTTGATGGTGCACTAAATAAATAGTTTTCAAGTAATTTTCGTCTTTTATTCGTGTGCGTGTGGAGCGAGTGAGCCACCTTCAGAAAATAAAAATACCTGCTGATCTTTTAGTAGAAGTTCTAAAAACAATTGTCTATCAAAATTTTCTTTATACGCTTTTTTTTGTAAAAAGATAAAATAAAAGATATTTGCCACAAGATTAGGGCTGATGGCACACAAGATTGCCGTGCCCTAATCAGGGTCCACATTTGGTACAAGTTATTTATAAGATCTGTAAAAACCTGTGGAATGCAATAAATGATTGAGTATTGAGTACTTATGCCTAATCCATACTAATATTATAAATGCGAAAGTAACTCTGTCTGTCTGTCTGTCTGTCTCGCTTTCACGCTAAAACGGCTGAACTGATTAAAACGAAATTTGGCACACAGATAGGCTATAGCCTTAGAAAGGTCATAGGCTACTTTTGATTTCAATAGCGCAGGTTAAGCAAACGCGACGCGAGCGCCGCCAAACTCAGTATTCCACGCGGACGAAGTCGCGGGTACAGCTAGTATCAGATAATGTAAGTCTTTGAAATACTGGATCACTGTATTCATTTATAATAACCTTCGTCTCAAGCTTTGTTACATCAATAACATTGGCTGCGTCCCAAGTAGGCAAACTGGTAGCACTGAAATTTGAGTTAGTTGCAAACTTACATCAATTTTCATGCGTCGTCGCAAGCAAACTTATTAGTTAGTAGCTTATTTAGATAGTCAGCGCGCGAAACGCTGCAAACTGCGTAGAGTGAGCGCAAAACTAGCAAACTATGGACACTCCATTTAAAATATATGGATGGGCTTACTAAATCGATACGCCGCAACCTCAGTCGGCCGTTAACTAAGTTTGCCTACTGGGGACGCAGCCTAAAATAGGTGCGAAATAAAACTAAATAATCCATAATCAAATAAAAGTTTTAATTGAGCCGTAACAATGTCTCATGTCTTTATTACTAATTAATAAATGGGAAACATTCGAAATTATCTTTAAACTATTAATTGTATAAATATAACAAAAGAGGACTAAAATAAAACACCAAAACAAGCAGGCTTAGACATCACTAGCACAATCTCACTAATTGAAATAAAATAAGTCAAACATGGCAGCTGTTCGGTCAAGAGTTTTCAAAATATCTAGGTCGTAGATAATTGTCAGATATAATCTAGCCGAATAGCTACCTACGTCGTCAGATCACAAAAAAATTACAAGCATTATGTATTAACTAGGTATCTATTCTAAAATTACCGAAGGCACGGTTGTGATTAAATCAATCTCCTTAATATTAATACAAAAAATCGCAGAGCTTCTACAAAATAACGTTTGATTCTAATAAACCCTTAATTAAATAAAATACAATCGCAAGAGCTTAAGCAGCAGTAATTGAAGCAATCACTTCTCGTCCTAATTTTGTCGCGATGAAGTCTAAAATCGTGTAAACGAACTCCCGGCGGCTTGAAGTGCAGGCCATGAGGATATCGAACGCTTTCACGTAGTCTATAGGGTCCAAACGTCGAAGGAAATTAAAAACAATGTATAATAACTCTTGTAACTTCTCCTTGATTTTATCCCATATTTGTCGAAGTGATACTGCTGGAATGTGAGACAGAAAGAAAAATATTAGTACACAAATTAATTAAATATTAACAAAAAAATATATCAAATGTGTAAATCAGGACTTTCATCGATCTACATATGAGCCGAGAGGTTAATATAAGCTCATCTAGCAAAAGCTTTTCATCATGTTAGTTGCAGTAAGCTCAAAGCAGGTTAACAACAATTATCTTACCTTTTTAAAGACAATGATGGGTTAGTTAAGCTCGTAGGTAGTTAGCTTCACACAGCGATCGATGCAATCTCATTTTGAAAATGGCGTCATTTCATATGTGGAATAAATAATCGCTAAAGGAAGTTGATCAGTTCCCCGATCTGCTTCACAATCCAGACAATGTCGTATATATGTATTGAAAAGTTTTAGATTTATTTCCAGCTAACAATGAGCTTTTCCAAGATTGCAACGGTCGCTGTGTGAAGCCAGCGTCTACACAATGGTGTTACCGGAGACTGCGAGCCCGGCGGCGCCCCCGATGCCAGCCCCGAGCGCCGCGCCGAGCCGCCCGCCCGCCACGCCGCCCACCAGCCCGCCCCCCGCCGCGCACACCCCCGCGATCAGCGCAACGTTCCCCTCCCCCGCCACCCGGATGTCGAACGCGTCTCCTGTGAAACCAGAGGATTATTTCACAGGCTTCTTTCAGATAAAATCAATATTCCACTGTTACATCGCATGTGCGACACCCGCACATGCGATTCAAGCATCACAGGGACGACAGTATACATTCGCTATCTTCACGCAAATTGAATCGGTCTTTACCCGATTTGGAAGGTGACAGAAAGTTCTCGAATTGATATTATGTTCATTCATATTTCAAATTTCTGGGTTAAAATTGCAAAATTATGTCTAAAAGAAATACTTATATAGCTTGGCACATTGTAATTTAAATCAGATTTGCGTACAGAATGTAAAAAAAACCCTATTTGTCTCAATTTACAGAAAAGCTACTCAAAAATTTAAATCGTTTTTGATCTTGACTTTGATTAAAAGGTTTTTAAGTTAGCTTGAAACCGAACAAAAGAAAAAAATCTATCAAACAACTATCAGGAAGTGTTTGATGCACTTCAAAATGCATCAAAACACATTGGTCCTTTTACAAACGTCTGAAATCAATAATAAGGAAGCGTTACAGTGCGCAGGGCCGGCACCGCAAAAGGCGCGGGGGTCGGGACGCCGTCCCCGTGTGCCCGGGCCCGCTGCACACATCTCGAGCTCGCGCCATTCTCTCGTTCAACTCAATCGGGATCGCTCCACCACTAGATGGTTTTTCCCACTTCCTACTTTTTGTCTAATATTAGTGTTCAATTGTACATTATTGCATTTCCATCTGCCTAATTAAAAGTGCTATAAGTGCGTAAATCTCAGCGGTCAGCCGGCAGCAGCTTCCAAATCCTTCGCAACAAGTTTGCGAAGTTATCCCAGAAGTGACCTACTGCGGCCTGCGCTGCGGGGAAGGGGGACGCCGCTCCTTCTGCCAAGTCACGTTCCGGACTCATCCTGGGTATCTATCTGCACGACTGGTACTTGGAGCCAGAAATGTCAGTGATATGTATTGCTTGCGACAAAAAGATAAAAGAACATTGCTATTTGTTGTGTGCCAGATGTACTGAGGCGTACGACCTGTTCTGCCTCGGCTTGGAGCGACACGTATACGAAGGATTAACGGAAAGAAGCAAGAGGACCTGGATCTGCCCGGTGTGCACCTACATGGACTCGAACGACAACCGGCCTTCGCTGAAGGAGGTCAAGGAGGAGCGCGCCGCCGCCGACGACAAGAACAAGAACACTGAGATGATGGCGGTGCAGGAGGTGGAAGGCATCATGGCCGACGTCCTGTTCGAGTTCCAAAACCTGCGCCAGGACATTCACGACCTGAACGCGCAATTGGCCAGCGTCACCGAGAGCCTGGCGCTGCAGACCGCCGAGTACGAGAATGTTCTGCAAGCCCGCGACGAGGAGCTGTACGCTTACAAGGCGTCCATCATCATGCTGCAGCGCGAATATAACGTGCAGGAGCAGTACAACCTGCGCAACGAGCTGGAGATCTACGGCCTCCCAGAGCACTGCAGCGAGGACTTGCTCGAATTGGTGCTGGACATATGCGCTAAATTGGGGGTCGATACGTGCCCTAACGAGATCGATAACGTGTGGCGCGTGCGCTCGCCACCCGGGGAGAACCTCACCTCCCGCCCCGTCGCGGTCAAGTTTCTGCGCAAGCTCAAACGCGACGCGGTGCTGCAATCCGCCAAGCGCCTGCGCGGTATCTCCACCGAGGGCATCATCCCCGGGCCGGTGTTCAAGCTCTACATCAACGAGCGCCTCACCAAGATCAACCGCCAGCTGTACCGCGAGGCCAGGAGCCGTGCCCACATGAACAACTTCAAGTTCTGCTGGGTGAAGAACGGGAACGTCTTCGTCAGGAAGGAGGCCACCCACTACCCCGTCATCATGATCCAGTGCTTCGAGGATCTGGACCGCTACATGGGGCCCGTGATGCTGGACTAAATCAGCAGCGGCCACGTGTGCACCGAGCCTCCGCGTCCCGCCGTGCTCACTTCAACATCCTACATGTCGTGTTAAATGTAATCACATTGATGTCTGTCCGTAAAGTGTCACTGTTGTGTGTCTCTTGTTGTGAGTGTATCGTTAACCCGAATTTACATGTGGTGATCAATACTATATAATACCTATTTCAATGTTAAACCAACACTATATTTATGTAAACCTTTCAAACTCAAATTGTATTTTGTGCCAAATTTCAACTTTCTTGATCCTAACCATCTGTTAACTTGGGTACTTTAGAATTATATTGTTTTCTTTATACAGAAATATATTTTAATAAGGTTATGTTAAATATAGGGCAGATTTAATATCACTCTGTTAGAAAAATCAAATTTGAAGGTATTTATAATGTTAGAATAATTATGTTATCAATCAAAGAACTTACTGTAATAAAACCGACCTAATGTTTATTAATTTAAGTACATTAATTTAAAAGTATTACTAAGATGCTCTTCCTACTTTCTTATCATTGTATTTGAATTTATATCACTTTATGTAAACTGTATACAATATAAGTATAGTTTTAGGAACTAGATGTATTTGTGTAAATCATATCTCTATTGTTAGTCTTAATTATTACTATAAAATAGTAAAAAAGTTTGATTTGCAATATTTCGGGAGGTAAATTCAAAAGATTATGTTACTGTATTATTAACATTATCTGGTGAACCAGAGGCTGCAAGCTTCTCACCTAATCATCTTTCCGAGTATTTCAATTTAACAAAAATTAAAAAAAAGATAGGTGTCAATTTCGATTCTTTAACTTATTATCAAAATTGTAGCTGAAAATATATATTTTAGGAACTATAAATGTTAGTGATAAGCAAAATTAATAGGTGCGAAAGTGAATTTATGAAACAAGGTAGATTCTAAAGAATCATGGGTTTAGGGTGTATGAGAGCAAAAGTACTGAATTTGGATGATTTAATGAAATTCTATGTTATCTATAATATATTGTATTTATGGAAATGTGTAGTTAGTTGCTCTGTTGGCAAACACTTATTAAATGTGACTTTCATTAAATGGTGATGTTGTGAACAATTGGTTTCATTTGTAATATCCTACATCAGCTCCTGCGTCAACAGTCCTGGTAGAACAAATAAAAACTGCAAAATAAACTACGGAAAAAAAGAACATACCCAAGCGGAGAATAAACCCTTCGATTTGATTCGGGTCAAACCGAAGGTCGGAGCCTACGTAAGGCTGGACTGCCATCGACATGATTCTTGTAATTTTATCAGCGTTTTAAAAGAAAATAAGGAAAAATTAAAAATATTACGCAAATAGTTTTGGCATCAAACCAATTAATCAATTCTTGCAACCGAAAAACAAAATGTCAAGTCAAGTTATTTGTTTGTTGTTGTGAACGAAAATTAGACAGAGATAAAAGTTCTGATAAGAACACTAGACAAACAAAGAGAGGTGATATGCTATGGCGATGACAAATGGCGAATCGCGTTTTTAAAATAATGTCAGGCCTGGCGTCTACGACTTTTAGTTGAGTTTAAAATAGGATTTATTCAGAAAACAAATTAATGTAGGAAAAAATATTTTTGAATAAGGGTTTTTTATTGAATTTAGTTAAGCTGTAAGGTTTCTGATCAACTCTTTTAATTTTATCTTTCACCTTTTCATTAAGTCGTAAAGGTCGTAGGCATTATTCTAGCTAGATGGTGGCCCACTGCTGGAGGCAACTAATAAAACTCATCTAACAAACTGGCAAGACACCACGCCATCGTAATTTGGAAAATATGTGCCATAGGACTCAATTTCGGCCTACCTACCTATTTCGAAATTGTAGTAGAAATTGCAGTTTTTGTTTTTTCTAAACATTTGATGATACAGGCGCGTCGTTACAAAATATAAGATAAGTAGGTAGATACTTAAATTCCTTGCCAGTTGCCCAGCATTGAGATCTGTAATTCCCAATAAAGTAAGATACGAATTTTATAGAAAAACGTGATTGCGTGAAACGTGAGCTGCTAAATATAGACACGATCTTTATTGCCTAGGTCACTGGTATCCAGGCAACCAAAGGCTTCAGGAGGCTGGGGCCCAAATCAATACCATTGACGCATGCGATTGCAGTTCCGGCCTGGATGCACTAGTATGTAATCTGGTTATGATTTAATTACCCCTGTAACCTACATAGCTAGCTCTATACGTAGGTTGAATCGTTGAATCTCTCTCTCGCATTTTCGCCTCTTCCTAAAGACTTTCTTTGAAGAAGTAAGAGTAATAAGAGAAAGTTAAATTACAAGACTTTTCTCGGGAACAAGAACTGTCGTCGCATAGGTACCTACCTACGTAGGTCGAACTACTTAGATACTTCTAAAGACTTAGCAACAGTAGTCGCTTTCTAGACTTCTAAAGATTAAGCAACAGTAGTTAGGTTTAGCAAAAATACACAGTAGCAACAGTGTCATGGTCGAACTACCTACTTCACAGACTTGGCAACAGGCAGCGCGGCGGCGGCGTCGGAATGGAAACTTCCATTTTATATTACTATAAGATTCTTGAAAAAATACCCAATTTAGATATTTTAGAGAGCTGTCTGCTGCCCGGAGACTATACCGTCTTTTTGCGTGGGTGTTTTTAACAAATGAAGGGCTACAGCAAAGTTAGTACCTTACCTACTCGTATATAAACTGCTACAGGTACCTAAGGGTCAGCTCACACCGAGACGCGACGCGACGCGACGATACTCAAAGAGGCCAATGATTTCGCGCTGCGCCGTGCGTCGTCGCGAGATGCATCGCAACGTCGCGAGGCGCATCTTAAAATCGTAGCAGGACGACGCCTCGCTGCGCAGCGAGATGCCGCGAGGCGCAGCGGAACGTATCTACTAGCCGCGGGCGCCGCGCGGTCCCGCCCGCGCCCTCTTCTTTTTAATTTTATTTTTGTAAACTTCTTCCTCTCCCTCTTCTGCAAGAAGTCCGATTATAACAAGATCCCAGTCTATCATTATATTTTCAATCGAGCACTCGACCGAACTGCATCAATTCTAAACGAAGTCTGGACGGAAATAGTAGAGAAGTCGCCACAGCGGCCTCAGGCTGCGCCTCGCGGCGTCGCGCTGCGTCGCGCGGCACCGCGAGACGCAGCACCGCTCTTGCACGCCGCGCGTACCGGCGATGCACCGCTGCGTCACGATACGTCGCGCTACGCCGCGAGGCACCTCGAGGCGCAGTGCTGCGTGGTGCAACGTAATCTGAATTCTCACAATGTAATGTGCATCTTTTCGTGTAGTGAATAAAGTATATTCTGAGTCGCTCTATGAAAAATGTGCGCGCAGCGTCGCGCCGCGTCGCGTCTCGGTGTGAACTGACCCTTAGTCTAAGATTCTTTACTAGAGTATTCGAAGCCCACTAATTAATAAAGTAATACCTATACCTAGTTGCTCGCTGACAATTTTAAAAGAAAGATTTTTGCTTGATTTAGTTAGGAAATAAAAACTGAAGGCTACCTAGCTAGATAGACTATACAGGGCGTTTTTTTAACCATTCATGCCACGAATTAATAAAATCAAGTGAAGCAAACTGGCTTTGACACTAAACAACTTTACTGATCCCAAGAAACAAAGACCGAAATACGAGAATATACTAACGGTATAGAGTGAAAAGCTGGAATCATTTTTTATGAAGAATTATAGAGACAACGTTCTGACGTGGACTGAACGGCATTAACGAAGCTCTAATGAATTTTCTTGCATATTTTAAGTCAACAACAAAGTACTTCAATTTTAATTCATTTCCTAGTACGGAAGGATGCTTCATGCAAAACGTTATAAAGGGAGAGGGCGCTCAGTACCAAAAAACAGGGAATATAGATATAAATAAGAATAGGTCAATTCTTCTTTATTCATATTTACCAACTTACAATCATATAAACAGAGCAATAAACAAACTTTTTGTAATAACAAAGAATTTAATAAAATTTATCTTACATTTATAATTTTATACAGGGTGGCCCGTCGATTGACGTCCAAAAGGAAAATTTGGATTCCTCGTGTCGTGGGGTATCCGAATCACCCCCATGTATGTTCCGCGATTTTTTACGGTTTCCGAGTTATGACGTGTTTTCTGATTTTTTGAGATTTTTAACCAAAACCCCCAAATGTGTCAATCTTGGCTCCTTTTTTGTACTTTTCGGTAAGATAACACTGTCTTTAAACCTACTGAGGTATAGGTGATCATAAAATATGAAAGAAAAAAAATTTACTCTAACGTCCAATTCTGAAATTTTTCAACCTTGCTCTCTTTAAAGGCTGATTCTAGCAAAAGTACCCCATTAAGTACCAATTTTTTCGATGATGATATGAGAGCTGAGAAGTTGGTGCATTTTTTAAGCTAGTCTAAAATCCAAGAAGTCGTCATTTTAACCTCTTAATTTAAGTTTGAAGATTTCGATTATTTTTCAGTCAATACAATTTTTCCTCTTCCGACCTTAATTTCCCCAACTTTTATTAAAGTTACGAAGCCGAATATTTTATGCATAAAAGTAAGGGTTATGAAGCATCTGATCAAAAAATAAAATTATGAAAAAGTGTTGTACTTTTTTTTCTACGAACCTTTTTAGGGTGGTTGGTTGAAAAATCTCAAAAAATCAGAAAACACGTCATAACTCGGAAACCGTAAAAAATCGCGGAACATACATGGGGGTGATTCGGATACCCCACGATACGAGGAATCCAAATTTTCCTTTTGGACGTGAATCGACGGGCCACCCTGTATATAGACACTCTTTGAACCAAAATATAACTAATGATTTGAAATTGTAATTATTTATCATTTAATCGTCAACGGCTTAAGAAAATAAAAAGAATACAGATTATTTAAAAATACAATTTATCTATTTTACAATTTTAGAGATAAAATTTCTTTCAAATCGACGACGATTTCAATTTTGGCATTCCGTATCAACGTGAAGTAGTAATTTATGGTGACAAGGAAACAAAGGGTTTAGGTACATCTCATAAGATTTAATGTGGAACCTAAAACATTTCGTTTTAAACCAAATGCCGATTTAAAATAACTCATGCGTTTTTGCTAAAGCGTAGTGATTTCGTTAATCCATAAAATTGCAGCTATAACGCTTGCGAAATAAGTCTGGTTATTATAAAATGTAATGAAATATAATTAATTTTAATATCATTTTTACCTATTTTTACACATTTTTAAAATTGAAATTATTTGCCTCAATATACGAATTTCATATTATAATCACATTTAATAGATATCTCTTGCTTTTAAAAATATAAAATAATATACATAAAACAAATTCATCTGAGTTATTACTTTTAAAATATAATATTTCTTTCACACCTGTTCATGCACACTGCAGATTTTTACATTATTTTATAGTAATATACTGAATAATACCTTTCTACGACAAAAGTTTGGATCATATACGCCTGTTTATCATGCTTTAGTGACTGATGTTTAATAGAGCATTAGCATGTTCTTTTCTATAATCTGTAAGTGTGCGGTCACATCTACGTAACGTACGGCGCTGAACGTTCGGTTAAATACGCTCGCAATGTGTTTCAAGTCACCTATGACACATCAGCTGAAATTACGTCCCATACATTTACTCCAGCCGCTGAACGTTCGGTTAAATACGCTCGCAATGTGTTTCAAGTCACCTATGACACATCAGCTGAAATTACGTCGCATACATTTACTCCAGCCGCTGAACGTTCGGTTCAATACGCTCGCAATGTGTTTCAAGTCACCTATGACACATCAGCTGATTTACGTCGCATACATTTACTCCAGCCGCTGAACGTTCGGTTCAATACGCTCGCAATGTGTTTCAAGTCACCTATGACACATCAGCTGAAATTACGTCGCATACATTTACTCCAGCCGCTGAACGTTCGGTTCAATACGCTCGCAATGTGTTTCAAGTCACCTATGACACATCAGCTGATTTACGTCGCATACATTTACTCCAGCCGCGGAACGTTCGGTTCAATACGCTCGCAATGTGTTTCAAGTCACCTATGACACATCAGCTGATTTACGTCGCATACATTTACTCCAGCCGCTGAACGTTCGGTTCAATACGCTCGCAATGTGTTTCAAGTCACCTATGACACATCAGCTGAAATTACGTCGCATACATTTACTCCAGCCGCTGAACGTTCGGTTCAATACGCTCGCAATGTGTTTCAAGTCACCTATGACACATCAGCTGATTTACGTCGCATACATTTACTCCAGCCGCTGAACGTTCGGTTCAATACGCTCGCAATGTGTTTCAAGTCACCTATGACACATCAGCTGATTTACGTCGCATACATTTACTCCAGCCGCTGAACGTTCGGTTCAATACGCTCGCAATGTGTTTCAAGTCACCTATGACACATCAGCTGAAATTACGTCGCATACATTTACTCCAGCCGCTGAACGTTCGGTTCAATACGCTCGCAATGTGTTTCAAGTCACCTATGACACATCAGCTGATTTACGTCGCATACATTTACTCCAGCCTCTGAACGTTCGGTTCAATACGCTCGCAATGTGTTTCAAGTCACCTATGACACATCAGCTGATTTACGTCGCATACATTTACTCCAGCCTCTGAACGTTCGGTTCAATACGCTCGCAATGTGTTTCAAGTCACCTATGACACATCAGCTGATTTACGTCGCATACATTTACTCCAGCCGCTGAACGTTCGGTTCAATACGCTCGCAATGTGTTTCAAGTCACCTATGACACATCAGCTGATTTACGTCGCATACATTTACTCCAGCCTCTGAACGTTCCGCGCGGTACGTTACGCAAATGTGTCGCGACTTATCGATAAACGTTTTGAACGCTACAGTCGCAACGGATCCAAAGGTACATACATCAATATTATTAGAATGCAAACTAGTGCTGAATCTTAACAACTAATAAATCTACACATTAATATTTTGTAAACTATTTAATCACAACAGTATCATAGTGGCTTGCGTTTCATGGGATCGAACTGAAGATAATAAAAAAGAGATAAAGCTAGTACAATCCTGTAGGCTTGTCTCTTTCACTCTCACACTTTAATGCTCAAAACTTGCAGTTGGTGAATTTCTTGCATCATTCTATCCTTGTTAAATGCCTGCTTTAGACAGAGGTGGGAATTAAGCGAGAAATAGACCAACCATTTTGCAGGATATCTTTCTAGAAACGTTTACGAAAATAGTTCCTATGTTGCGCGTATACTAGCCTTTTTTCCTTGACATGCTTAGTTAGTTGCTTCATTTAAATCTGTAACAGGTCTGTATATCTCATTTCAATAACTATAATACATTTGAATTATAATTTCCGATGATAAATACACCGTTCCCATCGTAGGCCTATCGCAGAATAATTAAGAGACAACGGACCAATTATCAAATAAGGAATATTTAAAATTTTTAGACAATTTCAATGTATTACGTACAAGCTTTGGCCATTATAAAAGTCAAAAAGATAAAAAAGTATTGAACATAAAGCGATTCCATAAAACGCAATTTATTCACGAAACAACAATTCCTTAAGAGCCAGCAGGTATTATGTATATAGAAAAAAATAATTGTATATTATTATTATTATGTAATAAATATAAACATTTATGTAATGCTAATAATTGTGATCGCCTAGTGGCAAGTACATTGATATCATTGTAGTCGAAATATTATTTAGAGGACAACCATCTACTGAATATTATTAAAAGAAATATAGTTTCAACAGTTATAAATGGATAGTAGATAAGTTAACATTTATTTATCAAATATATTCCGACTTTAAAAGTTTATAATGTACTGGTTTACCACTTAGAATATTTGTAACGACAGGTGTTATATTCGCATATGTTTTGCAAGTATAAAATAATTAATCTAATCAACTAACAAGCGATCTGAACGGACTTAAATAACTTGAAATGTGAGATGTGTGTCATTTACCTATTATAAGTAATCGTGTGCTCGAATCTCTATCATTATTTAAACAAAATACTGTAAAGAACAATGTAGGATAAAACAGCAAAAATGACAATAGATAATATCGTAGTTAAAACACTTATTTTAGTACCAGCCTACAGCACATTGAATATGGCTCGCGTATTACATAATAATAACACAGAAATATACAAATATAATAGTTGAATTCATTCAATATTATGATAATCTAAACATGTATTTAATAATTTATCTAAGACGTGTTGAGGGTATAGGTAACGATGACGGTTAGGACTGGCGTAGACCTGACGGACCGCAGCGCAAACCATTTTTGATTGTCATATTATTATCGACATTGTTCTCATTACAATAATATTCAAAATCAGTTGACATAACATTCGAATTTAGTCGCTTTGATGCTTATTTCTTGTGTCAACTCAGTTTAATTTATTATTCTAATGAGAACAATGTCGATAATAATATGACAATCAAAAATGCTCTGCGCTGCGCTCCGTCAGATCTGCGCCGGCCTTTAAGTGTTGCATACAGGATTTTGGTATGGCTACCGGGAATACCTAGTGAATAAATCGAGGTAGACACTATAATTATACACATTCAAGACCAGTCTTTTGGGAATCAACTCGCACCTCTGTTCTATATTCTCTTAGTGTCTACCTCGGTTGGTCGCTGCAGCCAGCGAGCGACATGTAGTGGGTACACAAGGTGTTCACATGTTCTTGTTGTTGGTGTAGAAGAGAATGTAGGCGGCGCTCGACTTCACCTCCGACTCTGGCTTGACCGTCACGATGTGGTCGTCGAAGTGGAGCCATCTGGAAGTGAATAGCTTCATTTAATTTACTGATATTAAAAAGAACACGATCTATATTGTGTTTTAGTAAGTACACAAGAAATATGTCAATGTATGTCATGATGGATGAGTATATTGTGTATTTTTACGATAAAAGCATACGAAGTCGCGGGCAGCCATTAGTACAATCATAATTTTATTTAATTTGTTTTCGCAAGTATTTGAAAAGTAACATTGGAAAATGTTCGCAAGACGCAAAAGCAAAATAAGATTCACTACGACATTTTTTCATCAAATTGCCGTCCTTAAATAAGTATGAAATTGATAGTCCTGCGTTTTTTTATTCTTTTACTTTTAATGAACTTTAATAAACTAAAACAAAAAAAATCTAATAATTTTTATTTCGCACTCAGCACTTGAAATATGACAATGATATTTTTTTAAAGCAAACGCTAGAATCGCATGGTTGCAGTTTTCCCCAGAGAAGAATCTAGCAAGAAACTCTGTTGGGTTGTGGTTTTTAAATACAGTTTTTGTAAACACCACTGATACATAAAATAAAAGTCAATAATACCAAGAAATCGTACGAAATGTTACGTCAGTTACTTCGCTTTAGCATATTTCATTAGCATAGTACATTTAAAAAAAAATTTCGCCAGGCATAGACCAATATATTCGTTATTTATCTATTGCTTTTAACCCATTTTTTTTTGTGATTTAGAATTTGGTCCCATAGTAAAAGTTGTTTGTTATCACGAGTACATGCATATCCTTTTCTATCATTCTCTAAAAACTTTAAAGTCACCTTGTATATTCTATACTCAAAGCGTATGATGAAAGAGTGTTGGCACAGATACTCACTTGCCATTGCTCTTGCCCTTGCATATAGCGGTGTAGTGGCCAAACTGCATCTTGCCGTAGTGGTTGGACACCGCGAACAGGTCGTAGGTGGGCGGCGACGGCGACATCACCGAGTACGGACGCATATCCAAGTTCGTTATTGGGAAGTCTATGAATGTCATCTGGGAATTGAACATTTAAAGTGTGAGACTAAATAACACCAGAGACCTGACTGCCAATGACAATCCCGTGAGGTTTCAAATATTTTTCAATAAAAGGCTTTAGGCTGCGTCCCCAGTAGGCAAACTGTTAGCGGCCGACTGAGGTTGCGGCGTATCGATTTAGTAAGCCCATCCATATATTATAAATGGAGTGTCGATAGTTTGCTAGTTTTGGGCTCGGTCTACGCAATTTGCAGCGTTTCGCGCGCTGACTATCTAAATAAGCTACTAACTAATAAATTTGCTTGCGACGACGCATGAAAATTGATGTAAGTTTGCAACTAACTCAAATTACAGTTCGCCAAAATTTGCGGCTCACTTAGTCGGCCGCTAACAGTTTGCCTACTGTGGACGTAGCCTTAAAGTTTTATGCAGTGTTACAAAAGTGTTTTATTCAAAAATAGGTTATTCATTACACTTTTTTTATGTCGTTGTTTAAACTAAAACTACTAGTCGAGAGGAAGAACACAACCCTGGAACACCATAGTCGTAGGTAAGATCTTATCATTATCACGGCCTATAGCTGCCCCCTGCTGAGCATAGACCTCTCCCATGGTTCACTTACGCGACCTGTTTATTGCCTGCTTTCAACGAGACTTTATCATTTCATGTCAGTGATTTCTAAAATTATCTTTTTGCATAGTTGAGAACCTAGTAAATATTGAGAGAATGTTTCTTTGGATATTTCATTTTTTATAAGACGTTAATATCCCGTCGTTATCATATTTCAGAGTACCCTAAACCGACGGGCATGTATAAGGCGACTGATGAGTGTGGATGAAGCGAAAGAGGTGTGTTTCGATCGAAGCAAGTGGAAGGAAGTGGTCTCTGCCTACCCCAATGGGAGAGAGGCATGACGGATATGTATGTATGTTAATATCCTTACTGAAAGATATTAAAGAGAGAGAGAGAGAGTGTTTGATATAGTGACACATACCTACGAATGTAACACCCGCGATTTATCCTTTTACTTACCCTCTTAATAAACTTGTCTTCCTCCATGTAGAATCGCTTGAAGTGTATGACGAGTACGGGCGGCAGTCGAGAGATGTCGAGCTTCTTGACAGCGGCTCGCTTCTGGCGGCACGTCGGGCATTTCCAGCCGTAGATCGCCTCACCGCTGAGGTATAGCTGCAGGCAATCCTGCGGACACATTTATTGCATTCGTGATTTATTTGAGTCGTACACAGAATTAGGTTCAAAATTGTCTTTCCGGTTCCTGACGATTAAGGATACCGGAGCAGCCATTCCTCAAAATGTTTATACAGGCCAAAACTACATCGGGCACAGATTATGCGGATATTAAGTTGAGAGATTAGCTTCCAGTGTCCTTAACTTTCGGGAACAGGAGAGACATTTTTTGTTTTTTATGTCTGTATGACCCATTTGTACTCTAAAAATATGTACCCGTTTCACCAATTCAAGATAAAATTTATTCCTAGAGCTATCTTATACTGTAAAATTTTAGTGGTGAAACGAGGCTTTATTCCTTCAATAAAAATAAACGGAAAGTTTTTAATGAAACTTTTTATATTGCAGCTTATAAATAAAAATAAGACAATAGTTATGTCATTTTAAGATATTGTGCAAAGATATGACAAAAATTGCGTACGAATTGCGAGTGTCATTATTCTCAGGGGTGACTAATTCTTTTTCTTGCAATAAATATTTAGTATAATAGAAATAAAACGCAAGGCAGCGTTCGACCACTCTAAAAGAACCTAGCTACACATTCGAGTTTGGCAGTTCTTAGGACCTCGTTTAATTGGCCGAAACATTACCTCGCGTCTTATCTATCCCAGCTATATCCAACCTATACTTACAGTAAGCGTACACCGAGACACAGTCGGCGGCAACTCCAAGGAGATATTGGAGAAGACGTCGTAAGTGACTGAAGTCTTGGAGCAGACGCTGCACTGCACTGTAGACTTGATCTGGCCGAAGAACAGCCGCGAGATCACGCTCTCCTTGCACTTTGTGAACTCATACCACGCTTTGTCGGACGCCGACCAGCTTTCTTGGATGTGCTGGGGATTAGATAAGATATAAATCAGTTGTTTATTATAATATAACGCAAAAGTAAGATATAAATGAATTTTCTTGCATAACATAAGGCAATGATATTATATATATACTAGGTGCAGATATGATCCCCCCCGGTGGGTTCTCGCCTTGTAGTGGCGGGGGGGCTCAGTACCGGCGGACTGGTCATCTGCTGGGAAGCAAAGAGGAACCCGAGGAGGACCGCTCCCCGATGCCTTCCGGTCGGGCTTGGGTTGAGCGGTACTTTGTAGGTGGCGAACCTATTGGGTGGCGCTACTGAGGCGGACAGCCTGTGTTGTATGGGCGGCACAGGCTGTTGAGACGGTGCGTAGGCTGCGGGCCTTATGGGGGGTTCCGCAGCTGAGGCGGGTGGCTGGGCTGTATGGGCAGTCCAGCTGCTGAGAGGTGGAGGCCGCGGTGGGAGAGGACTGCCGGTATCACGGTGCGCCGCTTTCCCTACCTCCCGCGGCCTAAACGGGGTCGCCACCGTTTTTTGATGGCGGACGCGGTGGGGTCGCAGGGGAAGAGGAGTGTCGGTATTCCGGAGGCCGCTCTCCCTATCCTCTGCGACCGTGTGGCATGTAGCGGGGTCACAAATCTGACTCGCTGCGGGGAGACCGTGAGTGGCGGAATCGGAGAGTCCGTCACTCACCACTGGTTGGTCTTCGAGGAGGTGCGGCTGACGTGTTTGGTGTTTCGACACGTTAGCCGCGGAGAGAGGGTGGGCATTTGCCCGAGAGGGGTCTGCTTTGGCGGACACCGCCGACGGGGTTCGCGGATGTGTGCGGAAGCGTTCCCGTGTCCCCGTCACTTGGCGGCGAGAAGAAACACCGTGGGGTTTTAGCCGGTAGGAGTCCGGCATAACCCTTCGTCTTTCTCCGCGACGAAGGGTATCCACGATGGATTTCCCCACGTAAACAAAAAAAAAAAAAAAAAAGGTGCAGATATGATATATGCGCGCACATTTTGAAGACTGTAAATAGACCTATTTAAGACAACTTGTAGTTAGTCTCAGTTAGTCTGAAGACATTTGGAGTATGATTTGAAGTGCTGTCATTAATGTCATTGTAATCATTGTTCGGCACAGATTTAAAACGCCAATCACTATAAAGGTAACATATCTGTACCTATAAAAAATCATTGGCATAAGGTAAATAAAACAGATACTGAAATGTATTTAAAGAATAATTAAAAGGCATACAATAGGAGTTTGGACAGCAAACTATCTAGAACCACACTTGTCACACGCAACGTGGGCCAGCGTTGCATAAATAAAGAGAAAGTATTATTTCTATCATACGTACAGATGTTTATAATGCATTACGTATGTTGCGTATTTAGTTCTAAATTCAAACTTATAATATTTATTTTAAATGGAAATTAGCATTCGTTTTTATTCGGAAATACGATGATTGCCGATGTGTATTCTTTATCGCCCTTTTCCGACATCTGTAGCACAATCAATGGAGGCTTACCCTCGGCGGCTGCCGCACGTTGACCTGCAGATCCAGATGCAGCCAGTCTATGAGGATGGTGAGGAACTCGTGGGAATCCTGCTGGTCGCAGCCACGGAACGCGCGCTGGTGTTTACCCAGTTCGTTCTGGCATACAAATATACACTTTAGAGGGGTAAACGGTAAAGGTAGAGGGTCGGAAACAATAATAATAAGTTCGACTGGTTCATATCATGTGTGGTATCAATTCACAGACGACACTGTCTTTAATGGATAGCTCTTTTGAAATATTAATTTATTGTATGTTTCTGTGTTTATGCCTGAGATTTGTAGAACTTAAATTGAAAAGAGCATCCCTACAGAGTTTCTTGCTAGGTTCTTCTCTGGGGAAAACTGCACTCTTGCTAATCTAGCATTAACTTTAAAAAATGACCCTTCCTAAGTGTTGTCAAAACCTACAGGATTAAATGATTTTTCATTTCATTTCATTTTAATATCAACAATAAATATAATTAGCTCAAATGTTCTGTCAAAACCAGTAACATAAAAATCCTACCTAATTATTGCTGAATATTAACCATTATCATATCACCATTATTTACCATTATCATCATCTCAACCTACAGCTGCCCACTGCTAAGCATACCTCTATAATGCGACAGGTTAATTTTCACCCAACGAGACCTTGGTCACTTGGTCGTCGGTCCATATGGCTGTTGGTGCTGAATCTATGACCCCTGTACTGCTAATACAAGCACCCCGCGGTTTTTACTAGGTCATTTGAATAGTGGTAAATCTATGAACTTGCTAATTACAAGTCCAACTGAGGCGGAGGTTAGTATAATGTTGTGACAAACCCGTAGATCAATGGCGGAGATATCGTTGTACTGTCCGGACCACAACGCACGCACTACGGCCGCGAACTCCTCAGCTACAGCTCCGCGGGTGCTGCTCGACCTGTGTTATATTCAATGTTGGTATAGCTAGGTGTAAATACAACAACTCTTTTATACATTACAAGTGATACATGCGTGTCTGTCACGCTCTATTTCGTAAGGGTAGACAAAGACGACTTCTCTCCACTTGCTACGATCCAAACACACTTCCTTCGTTTCAAACACATTCATCAGTCGTCTGATACATGCACTTCAATGTAGGGTAAGATGTTATTGAAACTAATTATGAAACCCTAAGATCTCAATGTCCAGAATGACGTATAAAAAAACTACTCGTATTGAGAACCACCTCCTTTTTTCTTTGTTTTTGGTTTGAAGTCGGTTATAAACTAAGATCCTCACCTGTTAATATGTGCAAGATACTTGTCATTGCAGAAGTAGTTCATCAGAATGTTGGTGTTGTTGAGGCATTGCAGGATCGAGTTCATGTAGCAGGTATTGCCCAGGTTCTTCAGACCGGTGTGGCCGCGTTCCTAGTACATTTATACATTCGTCAATAGAATAGTGTTTCATTCAGTATCAAATAATAAGGCATAATAACTGTAAGGGGATACACTAGACGCTTTTATGTAGCATCTTTCGCGACATTAAAAAAATACTGAAAAATTTAACGTTCCGTCAGTCACGCGTTGTTTTCAGAGTTCCGAATTCGATTTACAAATTAAGTACTGCAAATTTTATTTATCAATATTTTCAAAGACTATTATTAAATAAATATATAGTGATAGATTTGTTACGCAGGATAAAACATTTGAAATTATAAATGCTTACTTTCTTTTAGACATTTTTTAAAAATACTATTCTTATAAACCAACTCTCAGACTATTTTTCCTATGCTAATTAACTTAAATATTTATCAATATTCTTTTGTATGTTTGTTGTGATCGTAGTACTATTTACAGGTAATTGTATCAAATTTATAAGTATTATAGAAGTATAATCAACATTTCAACGTTCACCCAACGCGGCGGATTCAAGGCTGTTCCACATTAAATATTTATACGGGGTCTATCAGCGTACGTTATTTTAGCTATTGTAGAATTGTGGCTTCTGCTGAAATCCATCACTATTATATATTACACGCTTATTTACAATTTTGTTTCCGACAAAATTATAATTGTATGAAAAAAAAACATTTTAACAAAAAAAAAAACATTATTTGGAGTATTCAAAAAACGGAAGCCGCAATATAAAAATTACGTTAATAACGTTAAGTAAATGGCACTTTGCTTTCTCAAGGTGCGTACAGACCATGTAACATGTTATTTAACTTGTGTTTTATAACACGTCCACACTATGTAACCTTGTTATTCAACATTGCAACATAAAATAATACTGTACACATTAGAATAACAATGCAATATAACAATGTTATATAACCATTGTCGTTTGTCGTTCTTCAGTACAATCCACGCGATCAAAGTTATATAACATTGTTGTACATATCAATAACATGTTACTGTACCATGTTTCATAACATTCAGTGTCCACATTATGTAAAACATGTTACATAACAATGTTAAATAAAATGTTATGTTACATGGTCTGTACGCACCTTCAGATTTACCTCTAGTGGTTTATGAAGTTCAAGTGAAGAGTTTTAATACAGAAAGCAGATTGAATAGGGATGAAGACTACATTCAAAAAATGCCATTATAATAAGTCCGTCTTTTAGGCTATTTAAAAATATTATTTGAAACACATTTTTTACCTGATCAAATACTTAAATAAATACAAAGATACAGAGCATCAAAGTTACGGAGTGGGGGGTATTGACGTCACTTTAGAGTAAAAATTGTACTCAAACGTAACGTCACGAGGAACTTTAACCCAGTGTATCTTTGTTATTTTTAGTTTAAGAGAAAAAAGAAAAAATACGTGTCCAATATTTTAAAATAATCTATGTGACTGATAGACTAAAATTTTTTTAGTCATCATGCCTATTGTGTAACTTGTTAAACTTACTCGTCTAAACAGCCAGATAATTTGATGATGCGAGCACTTTAACCTGACTTTAACTTTAAGCGCCATGTTAGCTGTATCCAGCGGGATGCATCGCTGCTCGCGTCGTAGTATCTTGACTGTTGGCACTACACTTAACGTCTTACAACTCACTACAACTCACTCTTGTACTTCGATAGAGGGAACATCAAAACGAGAAGGACGATTAAATATAAGACCATTATAGTTGAAAGTATGATCGCGAGTCGAGTTTGCATTGGTACTTTAATATTTTTTATTTTATGTTTTATACATATAATTCGTTTGCGTGCCGTGTATAGGGTGGTTCGGTTTGTACTGGAGCTGAGAGTCCACTTCACGTGTCTTGGCGGGGTGGCGGGCGGTACGGTGACTACACGTTCTTGCTAATAGGAGGACTAATATAACATAGGTGTGCGATTTGCAATCGCATTTATATAATCTATGAGGCTGGTTTTCTTAAATTCTTTTTATTTGGTATTTTTTGAATAGATTTTTTAACAAAGTACGAGTACTTGTGTCTTGTTAGGAAACTATTTTTTTTTTCGTAAGTACTTAAATGGAGTTTTGTATTGTTTGCTCGAAGATTTTACGAACAAGTGATCTCAAATGTGAGGATTGACACAAAAAAAATGCATAAGTACTTACAGAAACTGGTTTTACTGTGCTTAGTAAAAAAATTAGTAATGCAAAGGCTCTATTAGACGCCCTTTCAAAATAAAAAGACCGCCATTTTCATATCAAATCAAAAGACTTTATTCATTGGTAACTCAAAATATAAGGTTTATCTTTAATTTACATCTGTTCATTCTAATGTTAATTACTATTCACTATTAAAGTATTCGGAAAACGTTCTACTGATCCTGTTTGAACTAGTCGTCGTTAAAATGCAATTGTTTATTTAAGACACTAATTCGCTCACAATTAGTCCCCAGCTACGCTAAACGTGTGGTCACCCCTCGCTAAGTGGATTCCGATACTGTCCTGTGCGCTGTTCTAACTAATAAGACACCTTGATCGTTTTACTACAATTTTTCTGCTATTTTAATTGCATTTTTTTACATAATTTTAATTTTTTTTACACATTTTTTTAATAAGTTATAAACATGTATACGTGGTGAGTTTCCATAAGCTACCTAATGATCATCTATTTTATATACTCATAGCATAAGAGGCCACTCAGGATAGAGAATCGTGGAAAAAGAGGAGAGAGGCCTTTGCCCAGCAGTGGGACACTAATGGCTAGATAAGTAAGTAATGCATAAGATTGCAAGAATAATTATATCCAAGGGGACGTATTTTCTTACAAAGGCAGATTTATTATATTTAGAAGTGAGTTAGAAATATGTCAGTTTCTTGTTATTTACAAAGTTTTATGTATATTGTCGATGAGCATCGTATAGCGGCCGGAATATACAGTTAGATTCGCTTTCGCCTTCACCGAGCCCGCAATTTAAGGGGATAAACTCCTAAAGTAATTTTATAAATAGCCTAACATTTTTATTAAATAAAAAAACCCGACTGCGTTTAAAAATACTACTCTTTGTTTATTTGATGTACCCAGTGTCATTCTCACTGTAAATACGAATCTAACGACACGTTTCAAGCTAAAATCCATCACGCCGCTCAGGCTGTAGAGCGTGCCAAAGAATTATACATACAGACGTACAAAACTACATACTCTCGAAAAACATAACCCTCCTTCTAGCGTAGTCGGGTAAAAAATATATAAATAGTATGGTTTAATCGTATACTTACAAAGATAAAACATATATTATTACAATAAAAAAAGGGAAATCCACGAATAACTGGTAATTATCAGGGCTGAAGTAATAAGTACTCTACAGTTGTGAAGAACCACGAATAAGTAGTCTACATTGACAAGACCAAACGATAGGGTGTGATTTGCTATTATGAATAAATGATTCGTAATACAATGATGAAATGCGAGTAAGTGTTTCCTTCACTGCAATTGACCGTTTTACATATCTAATACGTTAAACACATACTACGATCTGATTTATATGAATTTACAATGGCACTGATACAAAGAAGCAGTTTTGGTAAGTTAAAAATTATCAATGGCGCGTTCAATAACTATTGCAGCAGTTAAAACTAAGCAGTAAAGTAACCAAATATGAGTAATAAAAAATAACGAAATGATAGGTGAAAATCTAATTGAGCGGTAAAAAATTACTGAATGAGCGGTTACGTGCGGGCAGTAACAAATCGGAATTTGTCGGTTAGAAATCTCATTCGAAGCAATTCTATAAACAATGAGGTGGTAACATAAAATATAAAAAAAAACACTAATATACTTTGACTGAAGGAATTAAATAAAAAAATGAATAGTAGATATCATAGGAACTCTTATTATAAAGGCTGAAACACACCGGATGCGTATGCGTAACGTAGACGTAAGCACGGCATAGCGACGCCCGTAGTCCCGATGTGACACCGGGCTACGCGTCACATCGACGTGTACGACTAGGTACGCATACGCAACGCATACCCAACGCATACGCAACGCACACGCAACGCATACGCAACGCACACGCAACGCACACGCAACGAGTACGCAACGCATACGCAACGCACACGCAACCGGTGTGTTTTGGCCTTAAGACCCGATTGGGCTAAACATAATATGGATAACAACAATGCACGCTTATTACGAAAACAAATGCAAAAATTTAAAACGCGATGTCACGCGACACGGTTACCTAGCCTGTGATCGGTAGTATCCGCTACCGCGCTAATAAACTCCGCCTAATGAACGAATATTTACCTCTCTTTTCAATTAATTTAAGTTCGGGTGTCACCGCTCGCTAGTAACTGCCGAACTATTTATCGAACCGCTCATACAATCATTTTTACCGCTCATTTAGATTTTGGACTGGTCTGATTAGATTTTTAGAACAGACGAATTATTTTTTTATTACCGTCCATGTTTTACTGTCGTATTAATTAATAAACCGTCATAAAATTAAATTACTGCTCAATATGTTTTTCAAATGATCATAATAACAGCTCGAATAATTAAAGAACAGCTCAAAAATTTAGTTCCCATTTACAATTGATTTGAAAATAGGACTTCATTACTTCAATTGATTTTAGTAGCTTAGGTTTTAAAAAAGTATTTCTACTATTCTCGTGATATAAATGTTAGATTTTTGTACCAATATGGATGGATGGGTGTGAGGAATGTTTTGGTAAACTGCATGTTTATTAACATTTTTAAACATTTTATAACCAAAAGTTAGTATACTAAATTTTTGTTATAAAATGCTCACTAACGTTACTGAAAAAGCAGTATGGGGCAGCATTTGTTACTCTTTAACTACTAAACAGATTTTAATATAAATTGACAATATTGTACTTTACACATAATAACACATAGGCTTCATATCCGTCACTCCTCTCTCCCATTGAGGTAGGCAGAGACCACTTCGTTCCACTTGCTACGATCCAAACACACTTTTTTCGCCTCATCCACACTCATCAGTCGCCTCATACATGCCCGTTGGTTTAGGGTACTCTTGACTTGGCCTTTCTTGAACAAGTCCTCAATTTGATCGAGATACGTACGGGTAGTCTTTACAAAACTTATAAGACGATAAAATTCTAAGACTTTTTAAAGAATAGACAAGGCCACATTCGCCGTATTATAGTAAAACATTTAACTTGGCACCGTGCGGCGTTTCTATTCATTTTGAAGGCAATAATGATAGCATTTATTATTCTACATGTCTGTCTTGTAAGTAAAGTGTAATTACGTTTCGCGTTCCGCCTTATTAGTAAACTAGAGGCGACCCGCGACTACGTACGCATTTATCGTCATATCTTGGAAAATTGGCACGGTATCTCAAAATTATACAGCCTATGTGTTAATCTGATGTCTAAGCTACAATATTGCCAAGTTTCATCAAAGTCTGTTCAGTAGTTTTTGCGTGAAAGAGTAACAAACATCCATCCATCCATCCATCCATCGGCGCAAACAATGGCATTTATAATATTAATATGATCTGTGGGAACCGAAAGTATTAGTGAAACGCATACTAGATGAACTGGGTACAAAAGCAATACGGATTTAAAATACCGATTTCCTATAAATAGGGGTCGACAAAGACCACTCCCTTCCACTCGCTACGATCTATACGTAACTCTTTTCGTCAACATTCATTCGTATCTAATCTAGCGCCTTCGAAGGCTGATAAAGATCTTTTTAAATGACTTCAAAGTTCTTATTAGCCTTTTCTTACATTTGCTGAACTATGCATCCTACTGTAAGCGCTGATGGACATGAGGATGTTTGTTACTCTTTATTGCAAAAACTACTAAACAGAATGAAATGAAATTTTACAATTTTGTAGCTTGCACATCAGGCTATGTAATTTTTCAAGACATGACGATAAAAGCGTACGAAATCGCGGACAGAATCTAATATTATACAAAACTGCACTATTATTAATTCTCCACCAAGTTGCCAATTGGATCAATTCTATCCGAGTGAGATCCCTACGAGCTGTTATGTTGGTCTTAGAGCCCGTGTCGTCACTTGCTGTAAATAAAATTTAACTTACAGATAAACCACTCATGTCTGTTTAAAAAAACATTACTTTTAGACAGTGACAGTTATAAAATATCTGACACTTTTTTATCTGTAAGTGGCGAAACGGAAACTTTCCTATAAGCTAGTATAAGTTCACAATTTGCAGTAACCGTTTAGGCGGTAGAAGCTGCGGCGAGGATTGACAGGCCAAGATAAGGCCGGCCTCGACCCCCGACCTTTCCCAACGCACACTTAGCACGCTATACCACCTCACGAACTTCTTTAAACTACCCTAGGTTCTGTCTAACATATACGTACCATCATATTAGCATATTAAGGTAGATTTGAATTAGGAATAACTTAAGTTTCGGACAGAAATACAACCTTGAGACTATTTTATGCCATCAATAGACTGCCCGCGATTGCGTACGGATTTAACGTCATATCTTTAAAAAAGAAAAAAAAATCTTTAGCCTATGTATAATTCTGATGTGCAAGCTACAATAAAGTTTCAAAAAAGTCTGTTGAGTAATTTTAGCATGAAATAATAACAAACACCCTTACGTACATCCATCCATATCGGCACAAACTGTTACATTTTAAATAAGAAGTACTTAGTAGGATTTATTATATGACCATTATACAGTGATTAACAGTATTGAATTACAGTTTACTTACTTAATCTTCTGGTAAGTGTAGCAAAAGAGACATGCATATTATCCTTATCTGTCTTCATAGTCATGATAACTCATTGCTATATTTTATGACAATCTTCTGCTAAGTGACTAATTAAAAGATACAAAGTTTGCAAAGTAAGAATCAAACAATAATGAGTATTTTAGTCGTTATTGGATTACAATAGACACGAGCCACGATGCGTGTGTCGCCACGCGATTTCACGAGTATCCGATGACAAATCTGTCAAATACTTTATACTACGAATACTACATACCGATTTAAGGGTTCTTTATACGTTCAAGGTTAAGTTTCCGAACTTACTAGTAATTTTAGTGCCCGTTTTCACCAATTAACACCAAAACGTAAAGGACCCCTAACGGCCCCCCTAAGTTAGGGGGTTAGTTAGTGTAAATGGAGAGGAAAGATGCTGCGTCACCTGATACGACACGACGACTTTATAAAAAACATCTTGGAAGGAAAACGGAAGAAAGGGAGACCACGAAGAACTTACATAGATCAAATGAAAGAGGGAATAGTTGTTGTATCAGGTGCTCAAAAGGACGGCAGAAAACATAGCAGAGTTGCATAGACTCCACCGACCAGAGCGACGCTCTTAAATTTATAAATGATGATGACCTTAAGTTCATTTCGGCGTAGTAAAAGCTAAAATCTTAAATAGTAGTTTTGTGATTAATAAAATTATCCGGGAAATAAATATATTTCTAAGGAATAACGGTTGACTGGAATTATGTTTTATCGTATTACGAGAGACTGCTCGCGTCTTCGTACGCATTTATCATAAGTACCAATATACAAATCTAGGAATCCATAAAAAAAAGGATTTCTTTAAAAAAAACCGACAAACAAAAGTTTTTTTTTAGAAATTTTAGAAATCCCGATGAAAGGACACAGTCGTTTTAAAAGAAAATACGTTTTTTTTTGGGCCCAGTGAGTTGCATTATCGTTTCGATTACAAAATACACTTTATTTAAAATGTTGATATACTTAATGTGAAAAAAGTACTTATGCTAACGAGCAGTTTAAAATAAACACTTCATAAGGCGGTTTCCTCGGCACTTAAAGTAAACAGCGGTTACTATAAGCAGTTAACAATTTCTTATAAATTCTTCATTGTTTATTCACCCACAATTGTGAACGTTTTAGCCGATGGTAATTAGGGCAGGGTTCGCGAATCGATAAGTCAATTCTAATATACTTATTACAAGGACTGCCTTAGCAGCTTGCTTTTTATTCTTGACTACTACGTTGTACTACACGTAAACCAGCCTATTCTAGGTCCTTTTTTTTTTAAAGTAGCTGCCAAATTTTAATGACAGCGTGGACTACCGATTTTCAACTCATTTCTTACAAAAAGGTTACTTGTAAATATCCGTAAGTTACCTATGAAATAAAGAATCAAGGTATTTTGAATTGAAAACCAAACTTCGTCAAGATTTCCATTAGAGCCGTCTCTGAGATAAACCTATATTTTGACATCTCTTCTACTTATCCTAGTTTCGCTTTACCACATCACAGCGAACTTTATATTGCAACTAAAGCCTTAGAGCCTGTTATTTTATACCTGTCACTAACGGATATTTTATACCTGTCACTGTCTAAAACGTCGTTTTATGAAACAGACACAGGTTTATTTATCAGTTAAATGGCATCGATAATATTTGTATCGAGCCTGGTATAGTAAAAAAACGGTATCAAGTAGACTCAACTTCCCCTATTCGAGCTAGTATGGAGAAAAAAAAGTTGGCGGCCACTGATGAATGAAAAAACTTTGAAAATTGTTACATGCGAACATTTTCAAAGTTCTATATCTCCGAAAGTATATCACTTTCGACATTTGTCCAAAATACTATCGTTTTATAATATTTTTCTCTATCGATTGACGTAAGTTTCATCAGTGGCCGCCAAATTTTTTTTCTCCATTTTTTCTCCATGTTATAATATGTATCTCTATCGATTAACGTTAGTTTCACTAGCTCGATTTTTTCTCCATACTAGCTCGAATAGGGGATGTTGAGTGTAAGTGATACCGAAACTTTTTACTATAGCAATTAGATTGGATGCTCTTTTAACTGTAGATAATGAAACGGGCACTTAAAATGTAAAACAAATCGCTTGTTTACACAGCGAAGGTGAAGTTGGAAGGCTGTGGGCGTAGAGGGCAGCTTGATTGGCGGATTAGCACTGGTGCGGGTTCCTTGCGCCATGTGACGGCGGTTGTGTGACTCGTGCGTGTTGGCGCGTCATTCACACACGTCATTCCCTGAGTCATTGGTACTTGTTGCTAAGACACCATACCTTTTAACCCAGAACACAACGGGAAACGCAACTGCAACTGCTAGTTACTTTTGAGTTGCACCTAAGTTGTTGCTATAGACTCCTTTAGAAAACCACACATGACGCACCTAGTTTGAACGTTTTAAACTAGTTAACCTAACTTAAAGTGGATTTTCGAAGGAAGCGTTTGTTGCGTCAGTAATGCGATTGTTTCTTTCCAAAGATCGTTATGCATTCTTTACTATACTTGCTAGATTTTTGTATGATTTGGCGGATTCGGATGTGACAGTGCAACTCATTGAGTGCGTTAATTGCAGTGTTTAGTTGTTATACAAACAATAGAATGTCGTCCACTTTGTATCTGCTTCTTAATACGGTGGTTGGAATTTCATTTTGACGTGCTCTTTCATTTTAATATAGTTTTACTTGGTAGTCGCTATCGACTAAAAGAGTTTACTTACTAAATCCCACGCATTTTTTTCATAAAATTATGACAAAAACGACACTCAAAAAGATTATAGATTTCTTTCAAATGTCTAGATTTATTATGGCAGTTTTAAAAAACTCTTGCAAATAATGTGACCGAGATTAACAAAATGATTGGTCAAAGGTCATACAGTACAGGGCAGCTACAGGGCAGAGGATCATTAAGTTTGCAGTACAGGCAGGAAGGCGTGACTATGACGGCAAAGTTACCGAGGGGCGTGTCACATGACAATCCACAACAATGACAAGGTACCTTTAATATTACAGGAAAATGGATTGTGCGGCTATAGGTGACAAAAAAACTTGACATTTAACGACGTATTCCGGTATACGTGTCTTTTTAATATTGTATAAAAAATAGTATTGGTCGCGACACATCTGCATAAACGGCACCGTAAGTTCAGCGGCTGGAGTAAATGTAAGAGACGTAATTTCGGCCGATGTGTTATAGACGACTTGATACACATTGCGAGCATATTTAGATCATACATACACAGAAAACAAAAAATGTCTCTCCAGTTCCTGAAAGTTAAGGAAACTGGGAGCCAATTTCTGAAAAACTTAATATCATCATAATCTGTGTCCGATGTAGTTTTGGCCAGCATAAACGTTTTGAGGATTAGATGCTCCAGTATCCTTAAAAACCAGGAAGAGGAAAGACAATTTTGAACCTAATAACCGAACGTTAGTTGCCGTACGTTACGCAGATGTGTCGCGATGGTAAAACAAAAGAATATTAGTAAGTACATACCACTTTACGCCAGACTGGCCTGAAGTCACGCTGCCTCAGGTCGCTCGACGGCGCCATCTTGGTAGGCTTCGTGCTGCGGTCAAAAGTCGGGACAACCGGCTCTTCTTCATCGGAGCAGGGCTAAGGAAACATTTATTGGTTTAAATAAACTGCAGGATGGTAAAGGTGATGATTTTTTGGTTTCTGTTTTTACCGGGGAGGTCTAACATGCCGAATTGTTATAAGGTATTTATTTGTGCTCTTTTCTAAACATCTAACTTGAATGTGTTACAAATAATCTTGTGTGTATTGTGTACTATTTGGAATCCTTTGGAAACATCACGAACACGAACTTCACCAATTTCTGATCGTGACTACAAGCTACTGCTTACCCAAGAATACCTCCGAATCGGTTTCCTTACAATAACGGTGATATCCTTCTTCCTATCAGGTAAACGTGTCTCGTTCTTTTCTCTCAAATACCTCTCAACTTTGCCCACTTTAAACCCCTGGTAGTTGCAAGTTTCATACAGGTCTGCCATCTTGTATTCATAGTAGATGTAGCCGTGTAGTTTTTCTGTGAATTTCGCTTGAGATAGGCTGTTTAGTTGAGATAGTTCCGATGGTGGTTGGTTCAAGATGTCGGGTTCATCTGGACTATAGTCTAGGTAAGGATAGTCCATGTTGGAATCGTCATCGGGGCTGAAGAGGGGGAGTTGCGAGGGAGATGGTGATGGCGGTGATGACAGCGGGAGTGTAAGTGTTGATGATGATGACGGCGTGGGACTCGAAGGAGACACCATTTCATATTCGGGCGGTGGTGTGTCGGGTGGCGTCGTAGGCAGTGACAACGTCAGCTCAGGCGCATCCGGCCAGGGAAGCGGCGACGGCGTCCGCTGCATCTCCGATAAAAGCATCACCGAACTCTCACTAGAACCACTCCTAGGTATTTGACTCAACCAACTCTCCACGTCATATTTATTCTTATCTTTGTGCCCGGTAAACTTCAAATTCCCCAACATAAACTGTTTCACGCGATTAAGTAGAGAGAATTTATAAGGTTTAGTTTCTGGCTCTGGAAAAGATTCGGGTATAGTGATGACGTGGTCTTTAGGCGCATTGTTAATAGAAAATGATTCGCGTTTCAATGGGGCAAGTTTGACCGTGATTACAGAATCAGCCGAAGACGTTTCGCTATCGGAAAGATTGTCGTTGTAAGCGACATTGTCCATATAAAAGGTTTCCTCTTCCTCGCGAGATTTATTCTCAACAATCGTTTCCAGTCGAGGCTTTTCTTTCCTATGGTGCCACATTTCGGGTCGATTTATTTTAAAACAGTTAATATTCAAAATCAGACTTATATGCATTACATTGAAGCTTGCTTTACTCTCGAAGACTACCACGTAATGGTGCAGCATTTATTTGGCAGTGGTAGGTTAGCACGATCACTCGTAGTGGCAGCCAGCAGTGAATTACCACATCAATTCATGGGAGCCGGCGCACTTGTGCATTTTGCTCAATTGAAATTTCATACAATATTACTTAAAATATTATCGATGTTTTTTTTAGTCATATTCAGCATCGTCTTGGGTGAGAATTTGTCTCAAATCTTGGATTTATTAAAGCTACTTCTACAGCTTTGTTGTGGAAAGATGAGCAGATGTGACTTGCAATTGTTTAGATAGGCGGAAGTTTTCTTGAATAGAAGTGAGCTAATGTTTTTTACAGATTGGATTGGTTTTATTGCTGCAGTAAAAAATGTGTGATATATTAAAAGCTCGTCAAGCGACCTCCCCCGACGTAAATGCAGTACCTAATGGGACTAATTTCATTGTAAAGCAGCCGACCACTCTACCTCACTATTACCTATTACTAATGCACTATTCAAACACCGTTTAAATGGCAGCGTCTTTAATTGCAACAAATTACAAGCTCTTTCATGTACTTTCTTGTATTTTCTACGTCCTTAGAAAATAAAAAATGAAATATAATAGGTCTTTACCTATGAAATTGCCGTTTTACAGAACTGGCCATTTCAATTAAAAATATTTTTTGTTTAGCTAAGAATTCTAATTTCAAATTAATTTCATTTTAAAAATATGGAATTCTTTTTCCAAAAACAGTCATTTGTTTATTGGTTAGTGTTACATTTTCATTGCATTTCAATCATTTTCGTCAACATGGATACGTTAAAAATTCGAGTAATTATGGAATATGAGTTCCGTCGTGGCAGCAACGCGGCACAAGCGGCTCGCAACATCAACGACGTGTACGGAGCTAACACTACAAACCAACGAACCACTAGTCATTGGTTTGCTCGCTTCCGTTCTGGAAATTTCGACCTGAAAAATGAACCCCGCCGTCGTCCGAAGACTTTGGTCGATGCAGACAAATTGAAGGCGATCGTGGAAGCTGATGATACTCAATCTACGGCTGAATTAGCAGCAGCTTTCAACGTTAGCATCAAAACAATATTGGTCCATTTGCGTCAAATTGGCAAGGTAAAAAAGCTTGACAAATGGGTGCCCCACGAACTCAATGATCGCCAGCGCCAAGTACGCGTCGAGACGTGCCGTGCATTGCTCAACAGACACACAAATGAAGGAATTTTGAACCGCATTGTCACCTGTGATGAAAAATGGATTCTGTTTGATAACCGTAAGCGCTCAGCAAGTTGGTTGGATCCTGGTTCAGCACCTAAACAATGCCCTAAACGAAAACTTACCCCTAAAAAGGTGATGGTTACTGTTTGGTGGTCTAGCACCGGTGTGATTCATCACAGCTTCTTACCAAATGGGGAGAGTATTACTGCAGATGTGTACTGTGAAGAATTGAACACAATGATGGAGAAGCTGGCACGTCTCCGACCAGCATTGGTCAATCGCTCGTCTCCGCTGCTCCTGCACGACAACGCGCGACCTCATACCGCACAAATGACGGTCTCCAAGTTGCAAGAACTGGGGTTGGAAGCTCTCCCTCATCCACCGTACTCACCGGACCTTGCCCCTACAGACTACTACTTTTTCCAGAATTTGGATAACTTCTTGACTGGAAAAAAAATCAATAACCAAGAGGCAGTTCAAAACGCCTTTGAAGAATTTGTTGCCTCTCGTCCAGCTGATTTCTTTAAGAAGGGCATTAATAAACTGCCACTGCGTTGGCAAAGATGCATTGATTGTATGGGTAATTACTTCACTTAATACAAATAAAAATTATATGAAAAAAAATCGTTTGAATTTTTTCATACAAAACGGCAATGTCATAGGTAAAGACCTAATATTATATTTTAGGTTTTGCGTAAAGTTATTGTATAAGTAAATGAGGTTCATAATTCGGCAGAGAAGCGTTGTGCGTTGCAAAATACTTAATCGATTTTCATCGAACGTTACTAAGAAATGTGAGTACTTACTCAAATAATTGTAATGATGTCACGGCCTTACAAAATAATATATAGCAGTCTAACCTGTGTTATACATAAATAACTAATGTCTTAATACAAGGTACGAATATTCTGGTTAGTAGGTGCAAGTATAGTTTGCATTATTTTAGTGTAATTTCAAGCGCATTTTTTTATTAGCCACTATACAGGCTGTAACTGAAAGGGGGTATAATGCCGAAATACAGCGATTGTCCTCATGGAACTGAACAACTTTCCCCAAGGAACATGGGTCGTAACTCGAAAAATTTTTTTTGGATCACCCATACTTACTCGATCAGCTGATCGGACATTTTTTATGGGGAGGCGAATTTTTATTTTTCGAGTTACGAGCCATGTTCCTTGGGGGAAAGTTGTTCAGTTTCATGAGGACTGTCACAATGTTTCGGCATTATACCCCGTTTCTGTTACGCCCTGTTTTGTATATTAGATAGACCAGGGGTGGCCAATTTGACAAGACCCAAGATCTGTGCAATCTACCAATTACATACTTATTGAAATCTTAATCGAAACAGCATAGTTCAGCACGCAATCATGTAGTATTTTTTTTAAGATAGAAAACAGATAAAGATAAAGATATTTGCATTAGATATGGTATTTATTTATTTATTTATTTATTTATTTATTTATTTATTTATTTATTTATTTATTTATTTATTATGACAAAGTTGTTATAACATATTGATTTGAGATTCACACATCTAGCCAGTTTTCATTAGCATGCAAATATAGGCTTTAAAAATATTTTGTCATTGTTATTAAATTAATTCTAAATTTATACTCCATCGAATTACGGTACACAATACACACAATTTTGAACATTATGCTCAGTGAATTCTTTTACTGAGTAAAAAACATGTTCCAGTAGCCAACGCTTTAGATTTTTTTTAAATTGTACTCTATTTGCCGTTTTGAGATGATCCGGTTTTTTATTCCATATCGTCTTGCACATAGCGTAAGAGTTCTTTTTAAACCTTGCACTTTTTGGGATTACGTCAAGAATTAGTGCATTAGGTTTTCTGAGCGTCCGAGTCGTTGCATCTTTTGCAAGGGTGAACAGTTTTTTATTTTGCAGAACAAATAATGATGCTTCTATTATGAAGATACAGGGTAGAGGTAAGACACTTAAGATTTTTAAAAAAGGTTTGCAAGATATGTCTGGGGCTATTCCTGCAATTGCTCTAATGCATTTCTTTTGGGCAATAAATGCTCTGTTCACTTCTGTACTGTTACCCCATATAAGTATTCCGTATCTTAGTACTGATTCTACATAGGCAAAGTATGCTGTTATTGCCGCGTCTCTACTGGCTACTCTCTTCAATTTACCCAAGGCATAAGAAAATCTATTAAGTTTATTACAGATGCGATCTATTTGAGATTTCCAATGTAGCTTATTATCAATATTAATACCTAAGAATATTGCAGAAATGTGTAAATTATTCTTTGGGAATAGATACTTATTTAGCTTTATATTCATGTGAGTATCCCACTATGGTCTACGTATTTAATTATTTGTATGTATTTTTTGCTTTGCCACGATGTACTGGAATGACAGTCACGATCGACCTGTTGGCCACCCCTGTGTTAGACTATATTAGACCCCACTGCTGGACGAAGTCGCAATCGGGATGATGACAATTTTTTTTTTCATCCAGCACTTATTTCGTCCCACTGCTGAGCAAAAGCCTCTCCCATGCCTCTCCAAACACTCCTGTTATTAGCTGCTTCCCACCAATCTTCCCTGAATCGTGAGGAGGTCTTCACTCCATCGTTTTTAGGCCTACCTCGGCGACATTGGCACCCAATTTGTGACTATTCTCGCCTAGCGCTTCGTATGCATGCGACTTACATGGCCAGCCGAGTCGTATTTTTATTTGGCTGCTTTTCGTCCAACATCTGCGATTCCAGTATTGGAACGCAGCACCATCAAGTTAAAAATGTGTTTCCAATATTTTTAACAGTCTAACAGACGGACTAAATATAATGTCATTTTTAAATGTAGTCATCATCCCTATTACGCCTATTAAATAAAAAAATATAAATATTTATTGTAAGTGAACAAGCTATTTTATTAAGTGCATTAGTTTGTTAAAAGTGTGATTAGAAAAATGCTAAGATACTGTTAGGAAAAGATTAGATTTTATTTATGTTTTTATTCTGAAACTTTTAACTTGGAATGTACGAAAACACAGGGTGCAACGGCGATTGTGTACCATGTCGGAAAAACAGATATAATATTCGTGAAAATGAAAATATTTTCCCCAACAACATGACCCAAAACATGATTGTGTTTTTTCGGGCACCCTGAATTAGAAACACTTTTTCGCAGAAACTAGGTCTCAGAATAAAAACATGTTAAAATCCAGCAAAAGTCGTACAAGCGTTCGAACTAAAAGATTCCTACGGTAGGGCATGACAGACTAACAATTATAAAGTGTCAACTTGAAATAACCTTGATTGCAGGCTTTGATTATATACAACACTAGATCCCGGGTCACCTAAGAAAGACAGCGTCAAAAATAGGCCAACTTTTGTATGTCTGTCTTTGTCTTAAACTCACGTCATGTCATTTATTATGTCAATAAAATGATGCCACTATTAACATACCTCCCGATAAATAGGGTAAATCGATCGGGTCTGTTATTATTAGTTAGTACATATAGGTTCGTGTGTACGATTTTGTTCGAATGTTACAATCACGAAATTGAATGATCGTAATTTATTACTCTTTCATGCTAAAACTACATAATTAGCATATTTTTGAGACACTTTATATAAAAAGCCTGTACCCGTGCAGAGTAGCTACAATTAATAATATTATAAATGCGGAAGTTGATCATATAAATACCTGATAAAACATACTTATTATCTTCTATTTTAATATTATACATGCCAAGTCACCTCACATATGTAAGAAAGGTTATATTTTTCTCATGCCCAAGAAGTTGGGCCAAAAGTGGCTGAAATAATGAAAATCGAAAAATATAAAACCACCCTTGAAAATCCTCACAAGGTCGTCATTGTATTAAAAATAAATGTAGGAAATAAAAAACAATTATCAAGATATAAATAATTTATTTTATTAACATTTTATTGCCCATTTCTCTGAATTTGTTACTTGAATAATTTTCTTTTAGAATGCAGGTCATTTTTTAAAATGATCAGAGCAAATGAGAGTATTTTTTGCAGGTTTCCAAAGATCCTCCTTGCGACTTTGTCTTATAATGTCGATCCACTGATTTCTTAAGACAGAATCTTTAGGTAGTCTGAAAAAAGCAAAACATATTTACTTAAATTAATATTCAATCTTATACACTTTCATAAAAATCATACTAAGTCGAGTAAGCACAATATAGTTGTAACCATATCGATTCCAACACTACTCATATTATGGTAGGAAATTTGCAATGAAAAACTGACAACACTGGAAAAAAATGCCTACTAAGAGTTGTGAAAAATAACCTATAAACATAATTATTTTGCTACGAAATAAATTATTTCAGGATTACTTACCGATGATAGGTGACTTTTTTGGCTGTTTTTAGGCGTCCTTTATAATTTCGGCACACTTTTATAGCGCAACACGGCATTTTTAATTAGTTTTTTTAAACTTCACACAGTCGCGTGACGTGCTTACTGCGTGATGTCACTAGTAGCACTGACGGGTGAGTTGCTGCTTAAGGAACAGTAGTTGTTCCTAAGTTATCGACCAACAATCGCATGTTCTAAGGCGGGATCTGGTGTTGTATATAATCAAAGATTGCAGGTTTGCATAAACAAAGTTAGAACTGTCAGGATGGATGCCAAAAGGCGGATTATTTTCACGAAAGTGTTGATTACTTAATTGTACGTTATAGTGTACCCGTCTAGCCTTAATATAATTGTTTTTTAAAGCAAAAAAAATGATAGTTTAAAAAACTAAAACACGCTTTAGCTCGCACTAAACGTGATCCATCATCAGATCAGTTTGAAAGTACCATATTATTGTATTGTCATCAGAACTCAGAGCGTGTGCAAAATTTAATCCTATTCGAAGACCGGGTAGTGGCTCAAATTAGGATTCCAAGATTTGTTTACATACATAGTTGGTTACAAGTGAAGCTAATATAAAGCGTGTAATAATAAAAATTGGCGTAAGAGCTTTTCAAGCGGTGCGTGTTAATGTTTTATTAGAATGATTATCCCTTAATTCCTTTATGTCATATAAGCAGTGAGATATATGTTATCTGAGACATTACCGTGCCGTTAGCAAGATTGGGAGAGGAGAGGCTGCGACTGAGCGCCGAGGCGGGCGGGCTGGCGCGCGGCGACGACATGTAAGTATCCCCGTCTTCATCCTACACATATAATACCGGGAGTTCACAATGTGTAATTAATGTGCAATCTCTTTTATTAATATTTTAAAATAACCTTAAATTCTTTTTTTTTTTTAAAACCGACTGTGTTTAAAAATACATTTATTTTTTATTTAGTTACCCAGTAAAAGTAATAGTCAAGATTTTGTATTTTATAGTTTATACATACATATAACTTATTATATAACTCTTAAATATAAGAAAAATATCCGATCTAAAAATGTGTAAAAAATAGTCAATAGAGAACAGTTAAGAAAATATTCAATTAGTTTAAGGTGTGTAAAGTTGTTGTGTTTTTAAAGACCATCTCCTTTAACCTATCACTGATATCAAATAAAAATCGAATTTTAAAAATGTAGGATATAAAAAAAGGAATTATCTCTATTTTACGATAATATATATAATTTATTTAGAAAAGATGAAAAGAAAACTATATAATATGGCGGTGTTTGTCTGTCGCGTGTGGAAGACGGTAAGTCTAATATAATGAGTTTGATCCAATTCTTTAATCTTGTGTTTTTATGTAGCACTATTCGTAAATGTGGTTCTAAAGCCTAAATTGAGAGAGAAGCTAATCTATTTATAATAATTATTAATTATTACGAATCAAATACCAATGCCACCCGATTTACTAATACTCTATCACACGTACCATACAAAACCGTGAAACTTACTAAATGAATGTCTAAATACTAAAAGGGCACTTGTCACTAAAATTATATAGCCTATGTGTTATTTTGAAGTATATTCTACAATATTGCCAAGTTTCATCAAGATCTGTTCAGTAGTTTTTGCGTGAAAGAGTAACAAACATCTATCGGCACAAACAACGACATCCTAATTATATTATAAATGTCAATGTTTGTGCCGATAGATGGATGGATGGATTACTCTTTCAGTCAAAAAGTACTGAATATATTTTGATGATTGGTAATATTGTAGCCTATTTAACAGAATAATACAAAGGCTATATTATTTTACGATATCATGTTTTTTTTTCCAAGATATGTCGATAAATGCGTACGAAGTTGTGGGCAGCCTGTATTTATAACAAGCTGTCCCGGCGAACTTCGTCCCGCCTTAGAATGAACTTTATTGTGTAGGAATAAAGTTCAAATTGACTCTACATTTTAGTAAGAAAACATTTGTATGGGAAAAAGAAAAGGTCTGTTTTAGGGCTTTCCCGGCAATTATTCGATTTTTTCTCACCGTTTAGACCTACCCTGGACTACAACAAATCAGCTCAATCGGCCCAGCCGTTCTCGAGTTTTAATCAGACTCACGAACAACAATTCATTTTTATTTATATAGATAGATAAGTAGGAAGTAGGGTAGCGACAAGTGCCCTTCCAGTTAGACATTGAAATATTTGTACCTCAGTACCTTAGTTACCTTATCAAGGTCAGGTTTCTTCTTCTCCCGAGCCTCGGCGAGCTTCTTCTTGCGTTCGGCCTCCATGGCCTCACGACGGCGGTCCAGCTCGTCACGCTGTTCGGTGACTGCTGCGATACGAGCGCGCTTCGCCGCTAGGTCGCGAGCGGCCGCCGCTTGTTCCAACGCTAGTTTGCGTTCTATGAGATGAAAACATTATTTTATTCTTCTCTCGCATGATTAACATTAATAACATGATAAAAATAATTAATGGTACAAGGCTTAAACTATCTATGTAAGAGATTGGCATCTGTACTAGGGGACCTGGATACAAGTCTTCTGATTTTCAATATTGTTTGTTGCGTGTCGGCAGTGTCAATGCATGTATGAGGCCACTGATGTATTTGAATGGAGCGAAAGAAATGTGTTTGGATAGCAAATTGAGGGAAGTCGTCTCTGCCTACCCCGATGGGAAAGAGGAGTGACAGATATATTTGTTTTGAGATTCATTAAGTCCAAGTATCTTTATTTTCTGTCTTCGTACATATACATCTATCACACCTCTCTCCCATCAGTATAGGCTCAGACCACTATCCACTTGAGTCATACACATAATTAGGTTCAAAATTGTGTTGGATGAAAGGATGCTGAAGCATCTAATCCTCAAAATGTTTATATCGGCCAAAACTACATCATCAGGCACAGATTATGTGGATATTCAGATATGCATCAAGTTCAGAAATTAGTTTCCAGTATCCTTAGCTTTTGGGAACAGGAGAGACATATTTTTTTTTTAATGTTTGTATGACCCTCTTGCTACGATCCAAAAACACTTCCTTCGTTCCATCCACATTCATCAATCGCCTCATACATGCGGCTCACTAACTCAAGCAACATGTCATACCTTCATCAGCTTGTTTCTCAACCGCAATGCTGTCAGCAAGCCGCGCCGCTTCCTCGCGCTCTTTGCGCTGGTATTCCTCTAGTTGCTCGCGGAGTGACTGATTTTCTTGTTTCTGTATTTGTAACATATTTTGTTACTCATTGAATTACAATACATACTTTAATTACTTGTGTAGCTTTTACTAATAAATTTGAATCATCATCATGTCAGCTTATGGACGTCCACTGCTGGACAAAAGGATCTCCACAACGACCGGTCTTACGCTGCCCACATCCAACGGTTTCCAGCGAAATTTGAATTTCGATTAAAATTATTTGAATGAATTACTTATTAAATAAATATCAATGGAAACTACTAAGTTCATTTCTTTCTTTTGTTTTAAGTTTCGATACTAAGGGCCTGTTTCACTACTACAGATAAAATTTATCTGACAGATATTTGATACCTATATCTATATGTCGGAGATTACGTTCATGAAGGCTATTTTAGAACCATTTGCAAACTCTTTACTGCTAAAATGCAAGAACTGGCATGTTTCCGACTGGTTGTCAGTTTGGCGCTTTCATATTGGAGATGCTGTCATGTATGATGGATTATTGTTTGGAGATCGATGGAAACGAGTTATCGCAAGACATCACGTTCACCTTATTATTTGATAACGTGATTGCAAACTACACAATAAAGCCAGTTTGTTCGTTACACGCCCACTGTCTTATTTTAACTAAAAGCTTAAACGCCACTTCTGATGACTCTCCTCGCCGACATATATAAAACCTCATGTTTTATGAAATAGAGATAGGTTTATCTGTCAGTCAAATTTTATCTGTATGTCGTGAGAAGGGCCTAAACCTACTACTGTGTCACAACCTGTACATCCGAGAGGAATCAACGGAAAGAAACCTAACAACCCTGTACAGACATGTATACCAACCATGTCATACTGCTTGTTCTCCAGCTGCATCAGTTTGGAGAGGATCTCTTGCTCTCGCAGTTTGAACTTTGCTCGGAGTTCATCGCGCACCTCCGACTCGCGTTGTCCGCGCACGTATTGCCAATCCTGGACAAATGTAACAGTGTAAGTAAATAGATTTATTAAATCTAAAAGCGTTAAAAAGATTTTTAGTAGTTATAATATGACCGTGCCGAAGAAGTACTGCTTGCTGACAAAGCAATATTACAAGATTAGCTTAAACATATTTTAAGAAACAAGTTATTTTTCTGATGTGACATTTTTATGGTAATTGTGCAAGTAATGCAAATGATGACTACATTCAAAAATTAAAAAAAATATATTAGTCCGTCTTCTAGGCTATTAAAAAATATTTGAAACACATTTTTTACCTGATCAAATACATAAATAAATACAAAGATATAGAGCATCAAAGTTACGGAGTGGGGGGGTATTGACGTCACTCCTAGGTAAATATCGTACTAAGCACGAGCAACTTTAACCCAGTGTATCTGTGTCATTTTTAGTTTAAGAGAAAAAAGAAAAAATACGTGTCGAATATTTTAAAATAATCTATGTGATGGACTAAAAAATGTTTTTAGTCATCATGCCCATTTTAATCATTGTCACTTTTTTTTATTTAGTTTGGCTAGTCATTCATCAGCCGTTGCAATAGATCGCTACCTTCCCTTATTACTCATGAAGACACTTTCAATACTAGTGATGTAGTCTTTAGAACATCGTTCGGTAACAGTCGGGTGAGATCGGGATTCAATGTATGAGTTAAGATCGAAACACACCGGTTCCATTCCGCACATTATTTATGTGGGATCAGTGTGTTTCTAGCGTTAGGAAAATAAAAAAAAATAATCTTGTAATTTGGTTTTGACGTTTCCTAAGACGGGTCACGTTTTAAAGTTAACGCTAGATTCGCAAGAGTGCAGTTTTCCCCAGAAAAGAATCTAGCAAGAAACTCTGTTACCTGTTCGGCTTCAATTCGCTGCATCTCGAGAGTGAGCGAGGTATCTGCGATGCGTTCTTGCTGCTCCAATATGTTTTGCATATGCCGCGCGCGCTCCTCGTAGATCTGGACCGCCGCTGCCTAGAGCATAAGTTATGTTTACTATATTTTAGTTTCATGTATTACTATGATCATCGCATTACATACTGAGGACTGCCGCCTATTGTTTTTCTATGTCTGTCTCGCTCGCGCTTGTGGAATTGATATATAACGTATCTTCTTTGTTCCTATTGACAGTAACTCAATTGGTAATTTTAGAACTATAGTCTTGGATATTATGTCAGGATCAAGGTATATGTAAAATATGAAGAAAGAAAAAATGTTATACAACATAAGGAGAAGGATTCATAAAGTCCACGTGGCTTAATTTTCTACCTTCATGCATACAAACATACATATCTATCACGTATCACGTATCTTTCCCATCGGGGTAGTCAGAGACCACTTCCCTCCACTTATTTCAATACATACTTTCTTCGCTTTATCCACATTCGTCAGTCGCCTCATACATGCACTTAGTTTCTTCATCTTTCGAAATATGAATGAATGACATGTGCAATGATAAGGCTAATTTGCGTGCCATGTATTTAATGTAGTTTTAAGTTATAATACGCATTTAATCAGCATATAAAATCCACCTAATAGAAATATAATCGAAATATTCGTGAAATAGTTAACTCGTAAATCACTGGAAAACATAGCATTTTAGTGATTTCGCTATTACACGTTAACAGCAAATGATTCACACAGGCAGAAAATAGTATAAAATTAAGTATTCTAAATGGCATCGAACATATTTTTATGGAGCCTGGTATAGTAAAAATTTCGGTATCAATTACACTCAACATCCCCTATTCGAGTTAGTATGGAGAAAATGAAGTTGGCGGCCACTAATGAAACTTACGTCAATACATAGAGAAAAATATTATAAAACGATATTATTTTGGACAAATGTCGAAAGTGATATACTTTCAGAGATACAGAACTTCGAAAATGTTGACTGTTATTGATACCGAAAATTTTTACTATACCAATTATTTATTTATTTATTTATTGGTTCACCAACAGATTTACAACTTAGATTATAGATATTATCGTACAATTAGGTTGGAAGAGCATCGCTAAGCATCTTTGTATGTTTACGACCAAACTTCGTAATCACAACACGACGGATTATGAAATACCTATCATATGTATCAGCGGCGTTGTAGGCTATCAGCTAAGAATAGTAGATTTTAAAGATGTTTGTGAGAAACGTAATTGATTTTCAATTTACGCGAAGATTTAATAAAATCTTTATTTAGCATCTTCAGACGGATTTCTTCCCACTGAGAATTAGGTAAGTAGGTAGTTATGAAAACACAAAAGCAATTTTTGTTAAGCTTCAACTAATATTCCTATGTATAAATCCATAACGTAAATAGCGCCAGAAAATACAACTTAACTGGTACAATGTATTTCTTATAAACACATCAATAGGGATGATGACTACATTCAAAAATTCAAAAAATAATTAGTCCGTCTTTTAGGCTATTAAAAAATATTTGAAACACATTTTTACCTGATCAAATACTAAATAAATACAAAGATACAGAGCATCAAAGTTACGGAGTGGGGGGTATTGACGTCACTTCTCGGTTAAAATCGTACTGGGGCATGACGTCACGAGCAACTTTAGCCCAGTGTATCTTTGTCATTTTTAGTTTAAGAGAAAAAAGAAAAAATGCGTGTCGAATATTTTAAAATAATCTATGTGATGGACTAAAAAGTTTTTTTTAGTCATCATGCCCATTGTATATAGCCTGTATAAATCCCACTGCTGGAGAAAATTGCAAGTAATATAAAAAAAAACTTTCGCATTGCAAGTATAGTTAACGCTTTATGAAACATAATAATAGTTTTGATAGGTACGTGAAGCCATGTATGAAACATAATAATAGTTTTGATAGGTACGTGAAGCCATGTATAAGGGCCGTTCTCCAGAAAATGTCCAGAAAGGTGAAAGACGACGGTTAAATTTCATTTGCATTTTTAGTTATATATCCTGTAAAAATGTATTGTAGTTCTTTATTTCACAAAGATATATGGCAATTCTGTGTACATCTACAATATTTTTTTCGAAAGGACATTTCACGTTTTTCAAAAAACGTCATTATCCTGAGGTTTGATTTTCTGAAGAAAGACCCAAATAGGAAATCATTGTTAATTTTAGGCTTCAACAACAAGTCTAGTCAACTAGATTTGTAAACAGTCTTTACCGCTGTATCGAATATGCAATCGCCAAAATAACGCCATACTCTCCCATTCCCTCTCCCATCGGGGTAGACAAAGGACCACTTCGCTCCACTTGCTATCCAAACACACTTCTTTCGCATCTATTTAATAAATACTACTAATATTATAAAATTTATGTCAATGTTTGTGCCGATGGATGGATAAATGGATAAGTGGATAGATGGATGGGTGTATGTGAAAATGTTTGTTACTCTTTCTCGCAAAAACTACTTAACAGATTTTGATGAAACTTGGCAATATTGTAGCTTATACATCAGAATAACACATAGGCTATGCTATTTTAAAATATCATGTTTTTTTTTTTTTTTCAAGATATGACGATAAATGCCTCGCTTTGCTATTCGGAGAGATCGATTAGTTTCTGAACTGCAAGTTTGATTTGCATTGTGTTGTGGTCTCTTAGAATGTCATAGCGGATGAAGAGAGAGGCCTTTGCCCAGCAGTGGGACACAAGTGGCTAGATTAGATGAGATGATAAATGCGTACGAAGTCGCGAGCAGCCTCTAGTAATATAATAAGTAATTACCTTGCTAGAGCGATCGACGACCGGTTCGTTGGGCCGCGGGGCGCGGATAGGAGGTACAACAGGTGGTTGCACGGGGGACGATAGCTCAGCCCACGAAGGATATTCTATGTCTCCTGAAGGAACAAAATATAATGTTAATCCTATTATTATTATAAATGTCAATTTTAAAACCGATGGATGGACGTGAGGGTGGGGATACTCTTTCAAACAAAAACTACTAAACAGATTTCTATAAAACTTTACAGTATTGTAGATAATCATCAGCAAAAAAGCCTACGAGTTGATGATGAATACAATAGAACAAACAATTAAATTATTTGTATCTAGTAGAAGTCAAATTGAAAACTTCCGAATATCAACTACTTTACAATTTCTAGGCGTAGAATGTGAAGTAATGTTATATAATACTATAAAAAGAAAGGAACCAATGTAACACACTGTTTAAATATAGACCACGTTCGGTGTCCTCTATTCTAGAAAAGAAGAATACACGCAATCGCTGTCGTCGCATTACCGTTTGTAATACTATGACGTAACTGGAAACCGTTAACTAGAGACCCGTGTTGGACCAGTCATGTTGCATTAGCAAACGTAGCTCAAGTTAACCGTATTGAAATGAAATGAAATGAAATGAAATGAAATGAAATGAAATGAAAATCATTTAATCCTGTAGGTTTTGACAACACTTAAGACGGGTCATTTTTTAAAGTTAATGCTAGATTCGCAAGAGTGCAGTTTCCCCAGAGAAGAACCTAGCAAGAAACTCTGTAGGGTTGCTCTTTTTAATTTAAGTTTTACAAATCTCAGGCATAAACACAGAAACATATAATCAAATTAATATTTCAAAACAGCTATCCATAAATAAATAATAAAAATTTGACCCCACAATATCCAGGAAAAAGTAAGGCAAGCAAATGGGAAACAAAGAAGTGAAATGCTTAGTTTGATGGGATCCGCATGACATGACCGGCCATCACAGCAGCACCTTCACACAGGTCTCAACGCATGTGCCAGCCATCAACCCCTTCCACATATTTTAGGGAAGTAGGAGACCCGACACACAGCGCCACCACTGCAACGGCGTAAGCGAGCATGACATATCACACGTTTCGCCTTATTCATAAGAAAGCTTAGCTATTACAGAATTACAGATACCATACCTACCAAAATACTGCAGAGGCAACATTTTTACAACACAATAACATTCATATAATTTAAGGAATGTAAGTAATTCACAATTGTATGAGAACAGGTATGCTAGAGAAAGCTTGATAGAAGAGCAGGTCAATCCCATGGATTTGAGTCATCTAAATAATCGTTAATTTTATAATATCCCTTTTTGTTAAGTTTTTGTTTAACAATAACCTTGAATTTATTGAGGGGTAGTTCGCGTATACTGGTAGGGATCTTGTTGTAAAAGCGTATACATTGACCCACAAACGACTTATTTACTTTCTTTAGTCGACTAGCATGGGGCACTAATTTATCCCTATTTCTAGTATTAACAGTATGTATATCACTTAGTTGTTTAAATTGATGTATATTTTTTTTTGTAAACATTACATTAGTGAAGATGTATTGCGATGCTAGTGTTAATATGTCAATATTTTTAAAAACATCCCTAAGAGATTCCCTGGGACCTAGTTTATAAATCGATCGAATAGCACGCTTCTGCAGAACAAAGATGCGCTCAGAGTCGGCGGCGTGACCCCACAGCAGAATGCCGTAGGACATAAGACTATGGAAGTAGCTGAAGTAAACTAGCCTGGCAGTTTGAACATCTGTCAGGTTTCTTATTTTTTTAACCGCATAAGCTGCAGAGCTGAGCTTATCTGCTAACTTGTCAATATGGGGGCCCCATTGTAATTTAGAATCCAGAGTAATACCAAGGAATATGGTTGTTTCCACAAGACACAAACTCTGTCCCTTCATCTTAATATCTGTAGTTACTTGTCCAACATTGGGCAAAGTAAATTTAATACATTTAGTTTTCTTTTCATTAAGCACTAGATTATTGGCATTAAACCACTCGACTACTTTACTGATAGCACTGTTTACGTCGTCATATAAATTCTGTTGTCTTCTAACTTTAAAAAGTAAAGAAGTATCATCAGCAAACAATACTATATCATGACAGTTATTTACAAGACTTGGCAGATCATTAATATAAATTAGGAAGAGAAAAGGACCGAGAATTGAGCCCTGTGGGACACCCATGCTAACCGCAGATCCACTCGACACTTTGCCGTTTACATCAACCCTCTGTACACGTCCATATAAGTAAGATTCTAATAGGCTGAGTGCGGTGTCCTTTACACCGTAATAATGAAGTTTCCTGACCAAAGTACGATGATCAACGCAATCGAAAGCCTTGGATAAATCGCAAAAGACACCCAAGGCGTCGTGTGACTTCTCCCAGGCATCAAATATACACTTTATTAAATCAACACCTGCGTCGGTTGTTGAGCGACCCCTGGTAAAACCAAACTGTTTCAGGTGCATTAGTTTATTGGAGTAAAAGTGAAATTGTAGTTGATCTAAGATTAGTTTTTCAAATTATTGTTTTAGGGTATAGTCTTTATAGAGGCAGGTTTCCGGCACCGATGGTAGGCGCTGATAAAGACCAACGAGAATCTAGAGGCCCAAGTCAGAGTGTCAATGAAAGTGTCATTGCAACTTTTTGACACATTTGGTCGCAATCAGTGTAAGCCATTGTTAAACAGAATACAAAATGTGTCAAAAAATGCCATTGAAACACTCTGCCGACACGCAACTCAGGCTATTTTAAATTATCACACTTGGACCCTAGGCATATTGTTCCATCAGTGTAGCCTCTGGTTTATCAGTACCGATGGAGTTGCTCAAAATTAAAACGGATTAAAGTTTCTCTTGACGTCACGCCTTGGTCTTCCTCTCTTCTCCTCAATCTTTCCTTCAATGATGTTTTTTAAAAATTCGTCGTGTCTATCAAGAAGTCAAATTGCGGGCAGACGAAATAGAGGAAATACAAAGATGGTGTTTACTTCACTGACAAGAGCCTATCTCTTAAATATATGAATGATGAATGCATGTGACGTCACACTTTATTACAAATTTTACTTATAAGCAACTATAAAACTCCCCATATCGTAACTTTGATGCTTTGTATCTTAAGTTACGAAGTATGTATATAATATTTATTGATGTATTTGATCCAGTAAAAATTACGTGTGCAATATTTTTAAACAATCTATCTAACAGACGGAATAAACATAATGTCATTTTTTAAACGACTTCAAACTAAAAACCATTATAAAAGAAAAAAGGTGTTTTTTTTAATGTAGTCGCCATCTATATTACATTGTTATTCGTGTAGCACCTACCTAAATCAAATGCTCAAAAGTAAATTAAACAATATTCAATGAAACGGAAAGGATTGATAGAGAACGACATGGTAAACAACACAGTGACGTATTCAAAGTAAGTCTGTTTCTATTAACAAGAGACATCTCTTCTTGTTAAATTGTCTTTGAAACTGATATGCTCAAGGTTAGAATTGTTTTTCCTGTTTTCGAATTTAAGATTACGCATGTCAGAACAGGTATTAAAACTATGTTATGTAGTCAAGTAAAGTGATTAATAAGTACCTAGTGAAATTGTTTTGTTATAAGTAGATTGTATAGAAAATGTTATTACTTTAAAAAATAGATTTATCAGTAAAGTCATCGAATTGGGACTTGCCTGTAATGATGTCGTGTATTTGGATTATGTTAAAATGAATAAACAAATAAATTAATAAATATATTTGCACACTACCGCCTACACAGGCGGTAACATTTAGAAGTAAAACCTTTGTACCATATACAAGACAAAAAAGTATTACTATTTTAGGATATTTAAGCTTCTATCTGGAAATTTTATAAAAACTATATCGGGCACAGATTATCCGGATTTACAGAAGTAAAGTTCAAAAAATAGCTTCCAGTATCTTTCCTTAAATTTCGAGTAAAGTATGTTAACTTTTATTTTCTATAGCTTCTTTTTTATGACCTACATGTTGTAATTGTAAAATGACATACCTGGTTTACAAAATAAAAACAAATTGTATCTATGTGTGATGGTGGCACTTTACATGGTTATATATATTTGCTTATTTTTGGCTCAATTGGCAAATAATAACCATGTTTAGAAGGTATATTTGACAAATAAATGGGCTTAAAGTGCTTCAAGGATCTTATTGCAAGAGCATCCAATCTAATTGGTATAGAAAAAAATTTCGGTATCAATGTTCGCATGTAACAATTTTCAAAGTTCTATATCTCCGAAAGTATATCACTTTTGACATTTGTCCAAAATACTATCGTTTTAAAATATTTTTCTTTATCGATTGACATAAGTTTAATCAGTAGCCGCCAACTTTTTTTTCTCCATAGTAGCTCGAATAGTTGATGTTGAGTCTAATTGATAACGAAAATTTTTACTATACCAATTAGGTTGGATGCTCTTTTACTATACCAGGCTCCATACAAATATGTTCGATGCCATTTGACAAAGAAAGATGCATGCGTCAATAGTTTTGCCAAATGCATGAATAGCCAATAGCAAATACAAATAGCCATGTGAAGTACCACTATGACATTTATTGCATATTTTATAGTCCTTTGAAAGAGAATATTAATATTTTCACCATTGTAAATCCAGTCAAACCAGTTTTTTTATACATATTTGCAAACATTTTTGCTTTGTGACAGCGTATATCGAGAGTTAAATAAATAACTGTCCTCAAACATATTATTCTGAGAACTTAGGTGCCTTACACGAGTATTATTTTGATTTTAGACTGTATTATAATAAATATAGCTTAAGTTTTTGAATACTCGTAGATGTTTATAACATTGTAAAAGTGTAAATGAATAAATCTTTAAGGTAGGTACCTACTTATCACCCTTTCCACTAATATATATGTATAATTTACTAAATATATTTTTTCTTATTAATATTATGTTTTTTCCTTAAAACCGATTAGTAACAACTTTGCTTGAAGATTAAGTAGGATTATCATCCTCCAACAATTCGGAAAAAAATATTAAAGCTATTGAACCTCTTCTGATAATTTATATATTTATTAATTGCAAAAAGCTATTTTTTTTTATAAAAAGCTTACTAATTACATTAAAAATCAAAGACATTAAAAAAGAGTTATAAAGTTTTCTTAATTGACATAAAATAAATAAATAGATTTTGACTTTTTCACCGTAAGTAAATAAAACATGCCAAAAAAAAATAGACGTAAAAACATAAGTAAAGCAATTAATAAAAAAAAATATGTCAAAGTAAAATCGCTACATTGCGCTTGCTACGAAAGCAAAAGTGCTACGTACCACGGCTACGGCTACGATGTGCTACGCCACCGACTCACACGCTACGAACAACGCTACGAGCAAAAACGCGAGCGACGCGTACCACTGCAGCAGCCCGAATGAAACGGGAGAACACTACAGAAAAGGATATTTCCACCCTGCCATAGTCACAGATTACATAATAGTTACTACGTCCATAGTTTACTCGACACTTCATCTGTATCAGGGTGAATACAGTCGAGGTTTCTAACTAACTCTCGCAAGCCTTTATTAATTGAGAGGAAACGAGACAGGACAGTATATTCCGCGAAGTCGATTTTGTAGGTCACCTGTGCTTAGATTAACCTAGCTTAATTAGACTTGGAGCACGCCAAAGGGTTTCAGTATGTAAACACAATAAATGCAACTGTTTTGTGCTAGCTTAGCATGCACTCCGAGACAAGACGTTGTCATGCGTTTGTCACGCTTACGTCACTGTCTATAGTTTGAAATGTGATAAGGAAAGCATGACGTGAGATAATTGTCGCGGCACGCCGTGCTAAGCCTTCAGATTTCATATTCGAGGCAGTAGCTCTTGACACTTGTTGCGTGGGCAGGCTTTTCAATTAACATTTTATTTAAATTATGATATGGTTTTGTTTGTTTTTATGACATTTTTTAATTGTAACTTGTGGATACGAGGCTAAAGGGTAATATTCTTAGTGCTCGTTTCACCACCTATAGATAAAATTTAACTGACAGATAAACCTATGTTTATTGCATAAAATATGTCGTTTTAGACAGAGACAGGTATAAAATATCTGTCACATAAATTTTTTATCTGTAGATGTCGAAACCGGCCCTTAAAATGACAAGTTCCGATTACGTATTCGACTACATTTTTACGAACTTTCAATATCGTGCTGTTTAGTTATATCGAAGCATCACGAACTTATGAAACTTTCAACATTTACCCAAAAGTCCTTTTTGATCAACTTTTGACGAATTTCACAACAAGTTGGTAGATTGACCTGTTGCATAAAAGCGCTTGTAGACGCACCGTACATCCATCCGGCAAAAAAAGGCTGCCATATTTATTCATTTATTTACTTTACATATAAAGAGACAGATAATAAGTGACCCCAACTAATACTTGAACTTGAACATAACGTTTGGAAATGTCTTCATTTATATGTTATATAAATAAATAAATACTGACCATATATTTAACACATTTTCAAAAATTTTCAAACGGAAAGTTAAAAAGCACTATCTTTCCTTATAATAGAGAATACAATATATATTATAATATTTATGTGTCGGAGATTACGTTCATGAAGGCTATTTTGGAACCATTTGCAAACTCTTTACTGCTAAAATGCAAGAACTGGCATGTTTCCGACTGGTTGTCAGTTTGGCGCTTTCATATTGGAGATGCTGTCATGTATGATGGATTATTGTTTGGATATCGATGAAGACAAGATATCGGAAGACATCACGTAAATCTTGTTATTTAATAACGTGATTGGAAATTACGTAATAAAGCCAGTTTGTTCGTTACACGCCCACTGTCTTATTTTAAGTAAAAGCTTAAACGCCACTTCTGATGACTCGTCCTCGTCGACATCAGAAGTGGGATGTAACCGACGTAACTGAACAAACTCGTTGAAATGACGAAATGGGTGAAATTCTGGAGCAACGAAGTCAAATTTTTTTCGCCCTCATCCATGCTATAAAATGATAATGCACTCGCTAGAGTTCCATCCTGACAAAGCGAATATAATACAAAGCTACCGCTGGTGCTATGTAGCATTTTGGTGAGTCGTTTTCATTTTGTTATAGGTAACTTTTAAAATGAGATTGAGCAACCTTTACAGAATGTGCACGTTGTTTTCGCACATAACGAGCAAAATGTTGTTGCTGCATAGGTTGAGCTTATGTAGAAAGTTTTTCAAATAAGTAAAGTATTGAAAACAAACATGGTTAATCAAATACCTGATGTGAACATTGTATTGCTTGTAATGACTATTTTAACTGTAAAATGTTGAGATTATTGTTTTATTTGTCAATACTGGTTTCATGACTTCGGTTTGCACATGTTGGAATGTAGTCGTAGCTCCGGTGGTTTAACCGAAGAGTGCGCGGTGTGCATATCCAACTGTGTGTTCACTTAGTTAAGTGAATGGTCGCTGGTTAAGTGACGAGAAAAATCACTGGTTAAGTGATAGAAAAAAAGAGTTGTCGCTGGTTAAGTGACTGAGAAAAATCACTGGTTAAGTGATAAAGAAAAGAAAAAAAAGTGATGCATCGCTGGTTAAGTGATGCATCGGTACTGAGGTTCTAAAAACCAGTTTGTTGTTTTGTTGTTGATACAATGGTTGTTATTACGATTTTTAAAAATCGATAATGAATTAAAATGGTCAATTTTATTAAAGTACTGAGTTTAAATTCAAACCTTGCCCTATTGTGGTCAGGAGTGGCCGAGTACGGTATCTACTGCGGTGAATGTTTTCTTTTACAGACTGAGACCTTTGACCGAACACCCACACGAGGACGTGTGGTCCTGTCAGAATGGCCGTGTCGGAGATTACGTTCATGAAGGCTATTTTGGAACCATTTGCAAACTCTTTACTGCTAAAATGCAAGAACTGGCATGTTTCCGACTGGTTGTCAGTTTGGCGCTTTCATATTGGAGATGCTGTCATGTATGATGGATTATTGTTTGGATATCGATGAAGACAAGATATCGGAAGACATCACGTAAATCTTGTTATTTAATAACGTGATTGGAAATTACGTAATAAAGCCAGTTTGTTCGTTACACGCCCACTGTCTTATTTTAACTAAAAGCTTAAACGCCACTTCTGATGACTCGTCCTCGTCGACATATGTATATGTATTTATCGAATATATATACTTATATGTAGATTTATATTTATTGTTTATTGTAGGTTAAGTGACTATCCTGCCTTTATGTTATCACTTCTCTCTCTCTCTGTGGGGTCTGCAGGAAGAAATTTCTTTTAGAAATATGCTATACCTTTTGTATAACTTCTTTTTTTTCTATCTCTATGTACTATCATTTTACAATACTGTTAAATAAATAAATAAATAACATAAATCTAGAATATAAGTATTTCCTACACCATAGCACGAAAGTAAGTGTTGGCGTTTAACACAAAATTCGCCGAAATCAGAAGCCTTGGAACAAACAATTGCTTAATCCTTCGTTTCACTAGAATTCCAAGTACTACCCTTTGAGCTCGTTGAAACAGAAATACAGTTAGTGTAAATTCTTTGAGTTTTAAACTAATGAAAGTGAGAAACATGTACTATAAATTGAAATTTGTAGAATTGCAATAACAATTATGATTATGGTTAAATAAACACCCTATGCATAAAAAGACAGCATCAATTTATGTTCGAATCAAAACGTAACATTGCATATTATTTCAAAAGTTTCAGAGCCATATCACGAAAAAAAAAAGAAATTGAGGTATGTTATAAATTAAAGACAATTCTTAATTTATGTATGTAAGGTACACCCGGTATACCCGGGACTCAGAAAAGGTATAGAATATTGTCGCACACGTATATTTATTCTCAAAATAGCCGATGGAACCCCACCGATTTCGGTCACGGCGACCACTTACGCCGAACTCTGCTGTCGTGAGTGTGCTCTCATGTGGCTGATGTAGCCGATCTGTTTAGAAAATGTTTTACCACATGTGAGCACACCATCTACAGTAGGTATTATATGTTAATGCCACTGTTGCTCGGGCTTTTAGAGCGTCGCATTGTAATTAGTTATCCAAGCATAATCATTAATATGAGGTCTAAAGGTGTAATAAATGGCATGGAACATTATTTGTATGGAGCCTGGTATTAGTAAAAAAACGGTATCACTTAGGCTAAACATCCCCTATTAGAGTTAGTATGAAAAAAAAAAGAGTATTTTGAATAATTGCCAAAAGTGATATACTTTCGGAGATATAGGACTTTGAAAATGAAAAAAATCACCACCTTCTTGCACCAGTTCGTCACTATAGTCTTTTCGTCATTTTCAAAGTCCTATATCGCCGAAAGTATATCACTTTTGGCAAATTATTCAAAATACTATCGTTTTATAATATTTTTCTCTATCGATTGACGTAAGTTTCATCAGTGGCCGCCAACTTTTTTTTTCCATACTAGCTCGTATAGGGGATGTTTAGCCTAAGTGATACCGAAAATTTTTACTATACCAATTAGGTTGGATGCTCTTTGTCATTATTTATTTTATAAAAGGGGTCTAAATGTAAAAACAGTTTGGGAATCTTTAACCTAAGCCCTTAAAACAAGGGTGTATCTGTCAGTTACTCAGTAGGAGTTATTCATTGCCTAGAAATATGAAATAAGTACAATAACTGTGCTGCAAGTCTTTGTTTCAAATTGAATTGTTTATTTTACAAAAGGATTCAGTTATATCCTACTAATATTATAAATGTCAATGTTTGTGCCATTGGATGGATGCATAATTTTAATGAAACTTGGCAATATTGTAGCTTACACATCAGAATAACACATAGGCTAGATTATTTTAAAATATCATGTATTTTTTTCTAAGATATAACGATAAATACGTACGAACGAAGTCGCGAGCAAAAAAAGGCGATGGACAAGGAAAGCCGACGAAAGAATGTATTATTCAGATTATTGTTATCCAACTGTAAAAGCGGTTTTGCACTACGATTTAATTACCATAGAAATAGTTGTAATTTCTATTTCAAATCTATTTTATACTTCTACTAACGGGAGAGAGGAAGACCACGGAGGACTTACATAGATCAAATAAAAGAGGGAATAGAAGTTGTGTCGTATCAGGTGCTTAAACGGACGCAGAGAATAGAGCAGAGTGGCGTAGACTGTAGACTACACCGACAAGAGCGACTCTCTTAAATATAATGATAATAGGGATGACGACTACATTCAAAAATTCAAAAAATAATTAGTCTGTCTTTTAGGCTATTTGAAAATATGTGAAACACAATTTTTACCTGATTAAATACAAAGATACAGGGCATCAAAGTTAAGGAGTGGGGGGTTTTGACGTCACTCCTACGTAAAAATCGTACGTAAGCGTGACGTCACGAGCAACTTTAACCCAGTGTATCTTTGTAATTTTAAGTTTAAGAGAAAAAAGAAAAAATACGTGTCGAATATTTAAAAATAAACTATGTGATGGGCCTAAAACATTTTTTTTGTCGTCATGCCTATTATACTATTTCGGATCGGATCTGCTGTAGTGTGAAACCACTCTAAGACCGGGTCTGTACACAAACTGACTGTAAACCGTGAATGTGAGCGAGCGTTACGCAGTTTATTGTATTTCGATACATATTCACTTATTTGTTCACATATAACCGTCAATACGTTATTACGTAGTTATTACGATATGCGTAGACGCTGACATTCGGCGGCTGATTAATATAGTACGTCCCTACACTCCGCGGACGCTGATTTACTACGTAGCTGTAACCTATAAGCGTATTGTCAGCATAGTGTGAACAAAAAATGCCGTCTACGTTTACTTATACACTGGAGCTCACAGTAACCCTGCTCTTATTCAGCGACTTACAGTCAGTTTGGTTTGAACAAGGTCTAAATGTCTTAGTTGTAGACTTACCTAGCATAACTTCGATGTCATCAGTCTGTATGGGCGGTATCGGCTGCGGATTGGTAGTGAACGCGGGGTACTTCAGCATCCAGTCCTCGTAGCCGCCCCACAGCGCCAGCGGAGGCCGTGCGTATTGCACTTTCACGTCCCACTGGTGGGGAAATTGTTAGTTTGATATAGCTGGGCAAAGATGGCTTAGGATCGAAAAATGAAAACAGGCTTAGCAGTGAGATAAAGATTTATAGACAGAAATAACATCTTCAGTAAGAAATAAATAGATGTACCTATTTTTATTTATATTATAACGATAGAGGCTGCCCGCGCGACTTCGTACGTACCTATTGTCATATCTTAGAAAAGTAACACAATATTATTATCTTAAAAGAATAAAGACGATGTGTTATTCTGATAAAGTCATTATTCTGCTTAAATCTTATAAGATACAATATTGACAAGTATAATTGAAATGAAATGAAATGTTTATTTAATCTTGTAGGACGAGTTTGACATCACATAAGACGGGTCATTTTTTTAAAGTTAATGCTAGATTCGCAAGAGTGCAGTTTTCCCCAGAGAAGAACTCTGTTGGGTTGCTCTTTTCATTTCAATTATAATCTGTTAATAGTTTTTGCTTGGACCAGACTTGTGCACGAAAGGGAGGAATGGAAAAAGTTAGGGCAGGCCTTTGCCCAAAGGCACACAGAATGAGAAAAATTCTGATTATTAAAGGCTTAAATAAAAAGAGGAAGACCCAGACGGACGTTCCTAGAACAGATGAAGGAAAAGGCGGGTGTCATGTCGTATCAAGATGTTAAAAAGAAGGCAGAAAATAGGGAGGGATGGAAGAGGCTCCACCGACAAGAGCTAAGCTCTTAAATAAGATGATGATGATGGAATAAAAATAGTTTTTGCTTGAAAGAGTAACGAACATCATGATCAATCCATAAATCCATCCATCGGCAAACATTGACATTTTTAATATTACCAGGATTATTATTTCCACCTCTAATTTAAAATATACCTTCAACAATATAGTCTTCAAGAGGAACAAAGGTTTCCCAGGTATGACGGTGGTGCTGCGCCAGTCCAGCATCACAATGATGTCCATGGAGGCGCGCTCCGTCCACACCGCTCGAGAGGTCAGCGGTAGATTCACTTCCAGAATGTTTGCTGATTGTCTGCAAGGGAAGGGAGAGGTCAAGGTCAAGGTAATACGAGAGCAGAGTAGACAAATATGGCTCTATAAAATAGTAAATATTTTTTATCGTAAAAAGGTAATAATAGGCATGTTTCTTTTCAGGGCAGTGAGTTTTTTTTTGGGCCCGGAAGTCTTAGGCCGAGTTGCATTGTCCTAAGCCTTAGACCGGCCATAACAATTATAACATAACCTTGCAACCCTATAGCTAGCTGGAAGAAAATACAATCCATCTTACCCAGGTGTAATAACTTCTTCCGGCACACTGATACAAGTAGGGTAGTTGATATGCGAGTCGATGAAGTCCTTGCCTGGTCTGCAGTCTAAGATCATCACCTTTAACTTCCCCGCTTTCAAAATTGGGTATAATTCGTCGCAGTTTATTGTTACTTCGTCTAAACCTGGAATAATATGATTTTACATTTAAATATATCATTCAAGTTTATATTCTTTTTGCAGGCAACAAAAGATTACACAGGAAAATCATGTGGCGCAGTCGGTTAAAAAAAAAGAAGCAAAAATAAACTTTTTCTGGTTCAAAAGGCAGATTTCCTGAAGATACGCCAGCAAAGTTACCTGGTAATCCTGGAATAGGCGCAGGTTCATTAAAACTGATAGTCTCAATGGTCTCTGGCTCGCTAGGAGTGTCCATTCTCATGCTCTGACTTATTTTGTACCTGGAAATCAAAACATTAATGTCAAAGTCAAATTATCTTTATTTCATAGGTAAATTGCAGATGAACATTTTGATAATATATAGGTAGGTATAAGTATTATATTTTTAAAGCTAACCCTAGATTTGCAAGCATATTTCCCCAAAACAAAAAGCTAGCATGACAATGTTGGGTTGCTCTTTTCAAATAATATACCTATAAGTATAAACAGTATTGAAGTAAGTAGGAGAGAAAAAATCTGCACATTGATAAAAAGAAAATCATTTGTTCAAACTCCATCTATTTAAGCAACAAAAATTAACAATAAGAATAAATGAAAACAGATTTTTTAATAGACGGAGCTGTCCCACCATCTAGACATAAAATGCCTCTGTCTAAAGCATCCTGTTTTATGAAATGGACGTAAGGTTTATCTGTCAGTTACATTTTGTCTGTAGATAGTGAAACAGGCACTTAGCCATACTGAAATATAACTGTTGAAAAATACAAACCAGAATACACAATACTGATCGGTGCTTATTATACCCGACAACTTATAACACTATAGTTTCACTCGCAAAGCCCAAAAGACACAATTTCAAAGGCAGACTGAATATAAACTGTAAGGACATAGCTGCTGCGCAATAAATTAGCAAAGCAAATATGTTCAGACTTCTAGTTTGAGTTTACATAATTCAATCTCAATTTTACATTCACAGTTTCTGCTAGAGATGCGCCGAATATGGGTTTTGCCGAATAACGAATACCGAATACTATTCGGTTTGAAACCCAACCGAACCGAATAGTACGGTCGAACTATTCGGTTGTTCTTTCACACTAATTTAGATACTAATACTTAAAGTTTATAAAGAAAAGCGCCTTTGACTGTCATTAAATAGAGCAGAATGTCTTGGTTTCTAAATTCTATCTTTAAAAGACACTTATTAACTTATCTTTATTTTATCATCTCCTAATAACTCTTGTAATACCTAGATGTGAAAATGAGGATATAAGATTGACTGCTCCTTGGTTTAAAATAATTGAATATGAGGTTAATATCTTGTTTTATCAAGCAAATTATTACTAAACAAAATAAACGAATAAATGGTCATTTTAACCGAATATTCGGCCGAATACGAATATTCGGTTGAGGTACCGAATATGCCGAATACCGAATAGTAAACGAATATTCGGCGCATCTCTAGTTTTTGCATAGGATTGATTTTGTAGGTCTTTTATTGGAAAACAGCCTGTTATCTCCCGCTGCTAGGTTTGGGCGTCCTTGGTTACCATTTAGTCCTACTTTACTCCAGAATTTATTCTATTAATATATTATACATGTCAATATTTGTGCCCAGGGTTGGATGGGTGGCTGCATGTTTGTTATTGGTACTCTTTCACGCAAAAAAAGAAGAAGCAGATTAACATATAGGTTATATTATTTTGAGATATCATGTTTTTTATCTAAGATATGACGATAAATGTGTTCGAAGTCACAGGCAGTCTCTAGTGTTTCTCTACAGCAGAGTAGGTACCGATACATATTTTTTAAATATGATTTTCCTTTTATTCTTAAAAATAAAACTAGTATAGCAACAAGGTAAAATTCAAAAGCAAAAATCAAATCGCATTACAAAAATATACTGACATTCGCTTTGCTAATTTCATAGAATAATTGTTGTAAAATAAAATAAAAATCTACTACTGATAACAGCTACATAGTCTATTGCTTTGGAATTTATTAATAAAAGTTCAATGAATGTGTACACACATGCCATTACAATAGAAAAGGATATTTTTATGAGAATTAATACCATATTTTTTTTACAGAACATTATTTAAATACTGATTGATGTCCCAAATATATTACTAATAAGCCTCTACAGAAATTGACCCCACATTTTTCAGGCTATATGTCGCTGGGGATCCTATATTCATTTAGCTCGGTTTGTTTATAAAAGATCACACATAAATCTTAGATTGTATTGATCTTTTATTTTGAAAATTAAAGCAAAACAATTTGTTAGGTACATATTTCCTTCTACAGGTGAAATCGCAAATTAGTATACATAGTGCTATTAATATTATAAATGTCAATGATTGTGCCAATGGATGGATCAATACGAGGTATTTATTATTATTACTCTTTCATACATAAGTTATTGCACAGATTTCAATGAATATTTGCAGTATTGTAGCTTATACATTAGAAAAACACAAAGGCTATATTATTTTTAGATATTGTGTAAGTTTTTCAATATGACAAGAAATATGTGCGAAGTCACAGGCAACGTCTATTTAAAAGGAAAAGTGTTCAACGTTGTTAACCTCTAACATCCCACTGACCCATTATAAAACCAGACACAATTGATTCTCTATTGTTTTTTTTTTTTTTCTGGGATATGAAAGATTAAGCTATAAACATACCTGTCAATAAGACTTTTCTTTAGCTTCTCGGCCACATCAATAGCCTTCTTCGGGTTCTTAGCTCCAAGCATGCTGTTGTAATACGGTTTGTCTTTCAAGTAATCCTTCTCCTTGCTCAAGAATGCAACCACTCGCAAGTATTTCATGTAATACACGTACGCATACTCCTCATCTCCCTTCTCACGGAACTCTTCCGCTTTTTCAAATAGTTTCAGTGCAGACTTGCATAATCTGCAACAACAATAACATTTTGTTTACAACAGCCATTAGAGGTCATGTTTACAAAGATAAAAAGAGTAATTTAGATGAATTTATATTTAGAGTTTCTAATGAAATTGTGTTTATTCTAACACTGTGTTGTCTTTAGTAGTGACTAAGCTTCGATTTAAACAAATTAGATAAGTACGAACTCAGCGTGAAGTCACAAGAAAGCCAAGACATTGATTACCTACAGTAATTTCGACGTAGTTTTATAATGCCACAAAATACAAGAATACTTAAACTATTAGATACTCACACGGTGGTTCTCTTAGATTTCAAATCAGGCACTGTATGCAGTTTGTCTAGATCTTCAATGCACTTCCCCAAGTGCAAGTGCATTCTTCTCGTCTCCATAATATTAGGTTTTTTCCTCTTACAGCGATAGAATCACAACTCGCTACATTGAATGGACGTATAGACGCGCAGAAATATACTCCAGAATATACAGGCCAGAATTAAATTAAGGAAGTTTATTGGAAAAACGAAATTATTGCACTGTGATAGATAATAGGTATTAAATTAACGCAAAGACCAAAGACGTCATTTTTCAACAATGAAAGGAAGGACGCCCGGCCGCCATAGATAAAATACGTAACCATACCATAGACGTTTGTGACAGTCAAAATATACGGTAAAGATATGAGTACACTAGGAAATATCCATTGAGGAATGAGGCTTTTTATGGAGATCCTTGGGAGATCCTTTTTATTTTCAAATAATTGTTGACTACAGCTGCTAACCCACAGGGCTAACCGTAATCGTAACTTACTCTAATAACTTTTAAATGAAATGGAGTTATCTTGCTACACCGTCATCCGTTCGTCCTTCGTCTCAATCAGCAAGGCGCATCGATATGGAACAGCAAATAAGTGAACCACAAAAATTGAAGGGTAATGAGCCAGTTATGAGAAGAAATTAAAACAAACTGAATATTGTAGGTAAGTAATAAATAATGGTTTATTAAATAACTAGTTCTTTGAATATTTTAAAATAATCTACAAAATATTCTTTGAAATTTTCACGTAAGTATGTATTGTGCTTGATAAGACGTTCGTTACGAATTTTGATTAAAAAGATGTTGCCGTTGTTCATACATTTCGTTCGAAAATAAGAACAAATACCTATCTCAGCAAAGCAAGAGCAACACAAAACTACACCGACCGCTATCGTTGGCTATAGTACCCCGCCCGCTCAGCTCACTGCCCGCTGCTGGTTTCGATCGTGAACGGTCCGTGTTGCCCGCACCGCCGCCGCAGCCGCTCCCGCCGCCGCCCGCTAAATTCGAGGCAGCAGCCTTAAGTACGAATCTTTGCGATGGTCCGGAATCGTAAGCTTCTTTAAAGTTGATTGCAGAGTTAAAATGGTTCGATTTTTATTTACCTAGTAGGTTTATGGGACAATCCGCCCGAAATAATCATCACGGTCGCTCCACGTTCAAACACATAGGTATGGGAGAAGCCGGTTGAAGTAATATGAGAGAAGTATGAGAGTTATGAGAGAACCCGGTTAAACTATTTTGTGGCAGAAGGTCTTTTCAACCAGGTTTCAACCAGACATTTCTATTTGGTTTGTTTTTAACAAAGTCTACACCTACCCTAAATTTACCGGTTGGATCTTATAGAGTTTTATAAATCTAAATATTTAATGAGTTAAATATGATTGATTATTTTTGTTCAAAGTTAGTTCAATTAAGTATTTTGTCAGCAAACAAAAAAAAATCAAGAATTTATATTTTGTTGATAATATAAATAGGAACATCAAAACGTTGGGTGACGTAAATGCGTTTTGATAACACAGTTAAAGATTATTCAAGTTACATCTCGCTCGCACGCAAGGAAATTGCTTCGAAAAGTACCTACCTTTTTTCTCTCTCGCTCTATCCTTCCTGCCTGACACACGCTTGACATTTCTGTTCTGTCTGTCAGGCTTTCTTGTTGCAAATAGAACGGCGCATGTTTTTATTCATGCGCAGTGAATTTTCTCAAAATTCAGTTCGATCAGTTTTTCAGCTGATCACGCCTCCTCCTGCCGCGCCGCGTGTGTTCAAGCAGTCTCCCGTCGAGTGTCATGCAGTGAGCACTTACGGCACAGTCTCTCCGAAGCTATCGTCAGAAGTGTAACACTTGTACTTAGTTGACTTAGATAGCGGAACGAAAACATTGTCGCAATGTTTTCGGGGCTGACGAACCAAGTGACGAATTGGATGGGCGCCGCGAAAGGCGAGCCGCAGGACGAAGAAGTGCCGACCCCGACTCGGGAGGCCAACGCTGAAGGCGAGAAACAAAGGTAAGCCAAGTACCTTTGTTTACATTCCTACTGACCAATTTGTATTTTAACTTTTTCAGGTCGAGAGCGTTTGGCTGCACAGACTTTTATTTATTTTTACCATTTTGGAGCATTTGCGAATTTTTTTTTATATTTAAGTATAAGTAGCCGGGATGCAGCAGTTGGCAGAAGGTTCTAGAAGAGGTCATCGATTGGAGATGGCGGCCATGGAGCTGATTGTCGCGGTTTTCGCGTGGACTGCAGCGTCACGCCGTGGTTGCATAAGCTCAGAAAGATACTTGTGTGGTATTGATCCAGGGACTATTTCACTAAGTTTGGGAGGTCACTGTCTTTCTGTGGCTTTATATTTTGCTCATTTGAGGCCCTTTTGATTAAATAAAGGCTAACTAAAGGGTACATTTTTCATTTGGGATTAATTTATGTTACCCAATTTGAATTATTACAACTGTCCAAGTCTCAACTGGATCAATACTTAAAAAAAAAATTACTAGGGATTTTCAAAATTTCTAAAATTAGATTTAGGGTTTTAATTTTAAACAAGTTCTTAATTTTTACCATTTCTTCATTCAAACCTGAGACACCTCTCAAACTACCAGTATGTGTTTGACAAGTTAAAATTATCTTATTTATTACCTACTTATATAAAAAAGAATAAGTACTTACTCAATAAAAAATTTAAAAACTGCTGTGCGTTATTGACATTTCATCGGCTATGTGAAGTTTTATTTTTGCCCATTTTTAGCTTTACTTTCTTACCATTTTTTTTATTACCCCTAATTATTTACTACTTCCATTATTGTACTAATCTTTTTGGCTACAAATTGTCTAGATATATGTCAGGGAGAATTGGCATGACCTTTTTATCATCAATCAAATCAAATAATCCAAAATTAATCATATTATTAATTTTTGATTATAATAATTTGAAAAGATCTTTAGAGAGTCCTTTATTTATTTGATATTGTAAGACATCAAATAAATAAAGATTTGTAAGACACAGTAAAAAAGAGAAGTTATACAGAAAGTACACAAGCATTTATTTCGTAATTATGTCTTAAACATAATATTCCAAACCATTTTTTTTTATAATTTTAAATAAGTACTTACCTTACCTTTTTAATTTCCGAATTGTATTGTTTTCCCATCATTTTTTTGGCATTTTCGAAAATTCTTTTGGCAACTTTTAGTTAAATTTATTTTTATGACTGCCCAGTTGTTATCAGAATTAAAAAACATGGCTACGCGAATGACGATATATTCACTACGTACAAAAGCTTGATTAATGGTTTTACTGGCTACATTTTGTAAATGACTCATCCATTATTATAAAAGATTACGAGTATGACGAAAAATGGTAATTTTCGACCATTGAACGTTAAAAGCTTAAATGAAGCTTATTTTATTAGACTGCGATATTGTACCTAAGTACTTTACGCAAAGCCTTTTCTCAAGGCTTTAGAGCTGATTTCCGATAAATAACTCTATTCTGTCTCATTATTCGTTGTATTTCAACAATGACTACTTTTATCGTAAATTATTTATGTTCCTACTCGTATGTACGTCACGTACACCAAGCAAATATTTATGTAACTTTGTATGCACGTACAGTCGTACACCAAGCAAAAAATATTGATGTATCTACTCGTATGCACGTACAGTCGTACACCAAGTAAAAATATTGATGTACCTACTCGTATGCACATACGACTCGTATGTGTACGACTGACACAAAAAAAATCAATCGTCTTAAATCTTAATATAGAAGTGGACTCCATTTTGATAGGAAGTGTTAATTAAAGTTATGCATCTCATCAAACAAAAAAACTACACGTTAGGTTAGTATTGCTTTAGGACTAGCTAGCGTTTATTTTAAAGACCGCAAGTGGCTTAGAAACGAAAAAATTTTTACACCCGGGCTTCCTTGACAACAGAAAAAGGTCTTATTAGAATTATTATCATGATCTTATTAGTATTTTTTTTATAAGTATTCGCATTTTAACGCATGCTCTGTAATTAAATTATACATATTTTCGCGTACATATTTAAGAGCGTTTTATTAGGGGATGTGTGTCCATGAAGTTACAAAATGTAGCCATCAAAACCATATCTACCTTCTGAATTAAATTTACCTATATCTCATAAAACTATTGTTTCGCGCATGCGTAGTACATACGTCGGGCAACTAACTTCTTTTTCATTACACAGCCCACCGCAGCCGGGCCAAGGCGGCAGCAAGTTGGATCTGATCACTAACGTCAAGTCTCAGATGACCGGCTGGCTCGGTTCCGGGATCCCCATCCCCGGCCTCAGGAAAAACGAGGCCCCGCCCGCAGAGGCCGAGCCCGTGCCGGAACCCGAGCCCGAGCCCAAGCCCGAGGGCAAGGATGATGATGATAACTCTAGGTATAATAGGTACGAGGGGTTGGCGGAAGCAATGAGTTTACCATATTTGTATTGCAAGTACATTTGGATTTTTCTTTCGCTTTCCTCGAGTTGGTGCGTTGTCTCTGATTGAAAATCAACTGTTTCTTATTCACGAATTGGAAACGACGCAACAACACCCGTTCGGGTACAAGCTAGCGCGCAGCTGCGCCTGCGCCGCCGAATCTTCTACAATTTAAATTTATCAACAATCATTCACTATGCTTCTCAATTCGCAGACTATAGCACAATTTGTATTTAAGTACCATAGTCCGCTTAATGATCGAAAATTATCACATTTCCTTCAGCTTTAAGCACTTCACGCGTTTTTTTATGTCATCAATCGTAGCACTCTAATCAAATTGGATCAATAGAAGACCATGACAGTTCTTCGTGCGATCTCCGCCGCATTTATCAAGATTTTAATTGTAACTTTTTATCTCTAAATGTACATGTTTTTATAAATAGTCTGATATCATAGTCTGTCACTATCACACACCACCGACTCAGGAACTTCCAATTTCACTACGCACGCGTCAATTTTGTGAACTCATTTATTCTGCTCAAACCCCATTTTTTATTTTTCATGGTTGGGCATTTTTCTTAGACTATTTTTTCTCTTTTATTATTATTATCACTATATTTCAGTCCTGTCACGTTTTTTCTTAGAATTTTTCGGTAGTCGAAACATTTTGACCGTCGTTGGTAAATAAATAACGCTTGTTTTATAAATACGGTTTCTATTTTTGATAAGATCCGAGTTAATTATAGTCGTTGTAACTTAATTCGAGGAACGCAATCTACCTCTGACCGAACCTCAAACAGAAACCAAACAACTGTTTCGTAGAAACGAAGTTGGAAAAGAAAATTTTCTTTTTACTTGTCGATCAGCTGACCGCGCAAATTGAACCGGAGTTTAAGTTTTTGCCTTTTTCCGAGTTTTTCCGATTGGTTTTTCCGAGGCAAATGAACAGCGTAATTGGTGGATTGTTTTTCTTGAAATTTGCCATTACTAACTACGGCTGATCATATTAGTTTGTTATAAAAAGATTTAAGAATCAAGAACTGAATTGGCAGAACTGAAATAAGTATTAGATTTAGATAAGAATTTATTGCGCAGCAAATTTACTGTTTTCCTTTCACTGGTTGGAGTTAACGACGGAGCATAATTGCCTTTAGGTGGTTAAAAACGTATTTTTCCATACTTTTATACCGTGTTCCGATTACATTAGTACAATCATTAACTACGACTAGCTAATCTAGCTACGAAAATGATAAAATAAAACATTTAGAGAAAAGTACATCAAATACATAAAAAATATCCGATGCTCAATTTCAAATTCAAGCATTCATAAGAAAAGAATATAAAACAATGAAGTCTCAACAATGCTCAGTTATAAAAAAAAGTATCTTAATTAAAATGGGTACTCAGTCATTTATCCAGTTTATGACATTTCAAAAATCTCTAACTTTTTAATTACTTAAACAAAATGGTAAATAACTAAAAACGGCGTCTTTGTAAAACTGGATCTTTAAAAGGTTTTTCATAGAAACGTTTAGCTAAGTTAATGAACAAAGGAAGGGACACGGTAGAAAATAAAGAAAAATACAATTTGCTAAAGCTCATGTAATTAAACATAAGCCTTTACTTTGAAATACAATAAGTTATTATATCTTGAGAATTTTAAATAGCATTGTAAATACGAGCTTTCAATTTTGTGTATAATCTTAGAGCTTTATTTCTGAGCGTTTATATGCGCGCTATATAATGTACCTACCTACGTTGAGTCAACGTTGCAGTTGCAGCTAACCTATGGCCTTTTATTTGACTAAACTTGGACTAGACTAGTTTATGAATGGTTTCGACCTTTGACTTTCACGAGAGAGTACAAAACAGTCTGTCTGTGACGAATAATCGATATTGAACTATTATTAAGGCGCCTTATGCCTTTAACGTTGGCTGTGAAGCTAGAGGCAAGCTGTTCCCATCTCACGTACGCAAAGCATTATGAAATCTACTCCACGAAAATATTATGACTGGAATCACTTGACACACGCAAACGACAGCGTTGCGTGTGATAAGTGTGTCTCTTGTCTTATTATTTCTATGGAGCGGTTTTCGTAACGCAACGTAGGTACGCATTGCACTATGAAAAAATAAAAATAAATAAATAAATAATATGACAAAAAAAAATGATATTATAAAAAAAAATATTATGACAGGAAACACTTCTCACATGCATACGTGGGACAGCGTTGCATGTGACAAGTGTGTTTCTAATCATAATATTTGTATGGAGCAGTGTCATAATGAATTGCGCAGTTACGTGGGTTCAGTCTGACTCCGTGAATATAACTTCAGCTGTTGCTTAAGGCCCTTTATCCCGCGCCCCAAGTCCGGTGTCTTACCTTGTATATTTGACACAGCGCCACAGGGGGCGCTGACAGCCGCCCTGGTTCCACCGGCGGCACCCCCACTGAGGAGCAGCCAGCTGGCGTCGGAAATGGTAAGATTATTACAAGAACATTCTTTCTTCAATTCTCTATCTTTTGTTTTGTATTTTGCTCTTTCCTTTTCTATTCAAATGGCAAACTAAATTTTTACAATCAATTATACTAAAATCAATTAATAAATTGCCATACATAGCTTAGGTAGTTCGCAGGGTGTTTCAAAAATACCCAATATAAATTAATTGCGATTGTCTGCAATCGCTCGAAAGAAACCACACCGTTAAAGAGACTAATTCGTGGCATGGTTTTGCAAGCCCGATTTGATAATCTATCGGCCACCATTGCAGCATCCAAAACCGTGTCTGCCTTTGCATCAAAATTAAAGAATACCTACCTATTTTAGCAAACCCATTCGTAAGCTCGCGTAGTACGAGATTCATGAAAAAGCACTCTTTGTCACTTTAGAGTATTATTGCAACACCCTGTACATCATGCACATAAATGCATCTTTAGAGCTAATTGGAATTCCACTTCAAAATTTTAGCTAGTGCTTCCAAATCAGACTTCATTTTGTTTTTAGTGCTCTTAAATAATAATATACTAGCGGGTAATTAAATTGAGCCATTTTGCTTATGTCCCTTGTATAGCCAGAATGATAAGAACAGTACCTACTCGGTTATACAAGTAGAAAAACGAAAGTAGTTTAAGATAAAAAAAAAAAGAATTTCTGAATTTGAATTTGAATTTACATGAATTAAACAGCCGCTCAATTGCATATAAATATTTAGTATTTTTTTTAAATATATTTTTGAAGACGTTTAACTCAATTCAGTTACCCGCTAATATATTTTCAGTCAAGTATTGCAATTGTTATTTTATTTACTTTTATGTTTTACCACATTTCAGGTGATCAGAATCATAACAAATCCTTTTTCTCAGTTGATGCTATTGAAGCACTCGACATGCAAGAGTGTTAGTACTGATTTTATTTTATTTGTTATATTGGTGTCGGGGATGTCATGTCATTTAATGATTATTCTGCGAATGGCCTTTGCGTACCTATTTGCAAAAAGGTATAGAATTTGTGTTTAAACTGCAAAGTACTCTAATTATTTAGAGTCATCATGTCAGCTTATGGACGTCCACTGCTGGACAAAAGCCAAAAGACAAAAGAAAAAAAATGATTAGAGTGCGTTTCATGAAATAGTTCCTATGCCGCCATGTTGGCAGCATTGAAATTTTTTACTGAAAAACGTCATCAAGGCTAGTCAGAACAAATTTTCAATGCTGCCAACATGGCGTCATAGGAACTATTTCACGAAACACACTAACAGTTTATTGTAAAAAGACAGCACAAAGAGACTGAAAAACAAGGTACAGCATAATTCTAAAATAAAAATAAAGAACAGAATAGCAGCATTCCTTGAAGAGTTGACTTCTTGAGTTGCTAAGATCTTGACATTTTCTCCTTTTTGATATTTAAAAAAAATAACAAACTAAAAGGCCATAAAGTGCTGCTTTATCTATTGCCTTTACAACTAAACATAAAAAAGAAACTAACAATATTTAATAATATACTAACTTTTCAAAAACTAACACACTATCCCACCTGTCTTATTTTGATTGCGAATAATTTCATTGGCATTTCATCAAACTTTTCTGGAGACGAGAAGCAATAAAGAGAATGCTAAGTAAAGTCTATATTTATTAACAAATTAATGAATTACTAGGTCCTAAATGGTCCAGAATCTAGGTCATTAATTGCGTAACCTATACCTTTTTAGCACAACCTGCCTGATGATCACCCACGCTTCATGTTTTGCGATGCTATTTGCTTATTTCAGTTAAATTTTTGTACGCTCACTATTTTTTTTTTTACCCGTAGAAACATAATATTTATGGGGCATGTTCGAATTCCACAACCTTATGGTGTTAAGGAAATTTATGTTGTAGTATAAAGAGGTCTTGATTATAGAATAGATGATCCCACTGTAACTATACTCCCCTTATTTTTGCGTTTAAAAGAAACTTTTAACCAGCAGTAGGAGATATATGGGTTGCCTATTAGGTATTACTAGGTAGGTAGTATTTTTTATCAGTTATAATATTCAGAAAATTCCCGAGAAAGAATGACGGCCGATAAACGTCATCACCACTTTTAGTTATACATCCTGTGAAAATGTATTGCATTTTTTTTATTTCACGAAGATGTATGACGATTCTGTGTACATCTACAATACCTAATAAAATCATTTATCAAAAAACGCGTGCGCATAACAAGCTGACTAGTATTTCTAAAAACATAATGACGATGAGAACAATTTTTGTCGTTATTGTAAACCGTAAATCCTTCACCGAAAACTTCGACTATCGGTGGGACAAGTTAGGCTCATACTAATCTGTTCCTTTCATCAAAATTCTACCATCAGTATTTTTTAAGATATTCTACTATCAAAATAATATCCAAATTACAGTTTTTTTATATAACAGCTTCTATTTTAAGAACAACTGAAATTCGGGATCAATATTATGATACAAATATCGCAAACTATTCTTAGCTTGATAGATATCAGATATAGTTGAAATGAATATTTTCACGGGCTGTTACGCGTAAGTATGTAAACAGATACACGCGTACCTACCTACTTTTTTTATACTGACTGCGATGCGAATTGAACTAAAATATCCTATTCGATGTAGAATGCTTACGATTTATAAATGTCCCTTTATTTGCATAAGATTGTTTTTTATTTAAATGCTAATGATTGTTGTGATTTCATGTTAGTGGAATGAATGAATAAACGAATGTTCTCTGTGTTTTTAAACTAGGTATATAATATAAAAATATGTAATTGACGTGTGATTCAAGAAAAAAATATATTTATATATGTTTAATTTAACCTTAATAATTTTAGATATTTTTAAAACAAAAAACGCGCTAATCGATCGATTATTCTACAAAATTGGCTGTTTGCTACGCATGACAGTGACAGGCACGCGCGGCGCGTGCAAAAAAAACAATTTTCGTTATTTAATTTGTAGAAGTATGTAACCTAACTTAATATTTTTAATCGAAATAATTTGTTTTATATTAATTAAATATTTAAAAATAACTATTTATTCGACACTTAGATCGGGCCACCATGCATCATAAGTTTAAAAGAACGTTTCATATCAATATTTTGTTATTTGGTTGATAGGTTTGTTACTGGCTGGCACAATCTGGTACATTCGATTCCTTTCCTTGAATTTGTTCTAGAAGTTCAAAATTCAAATCTGTTCTAAATCTAAATCTCATCTCAAATTCAATTGTTTTTTGAGAAAAGCGCGCTCGGTCGGTCGGTGGCCTAATTAACTTATTAATAGGTAGGGTATTGTATAGCTTTAACTTTTAACTGAATAAAGGTAAGTTTATTAACTTATTTCAAAGGTAGACACTGACGATTTGTAATATTGTATAGTGACCACCAAGGCTGTGGCTGGGGCGAAGTCTCTGGGCAACTTCTTGTACTCCGCCGTGAACAAGGCCGGGGCTAAGGTCAGCGAAGCCTCCGCTAAGATCAAGAAGACTGTCGAGGAGAACGTAAGTACATAAAACATAGACTGTTACGGGTCATTATGAACGTGCGAAACAGCACATGAATCATTTTGATTTAAACACTTACCTACCTTTTAAGTAACTGCATAAGTAGGTAATCAACACATGCATCAAATAGTTTTTAGGTACTTACCCCTTTATCAGAAATGATTTTTCCACGCGTCCGGCATCCCAGACGTCAAGGTGTCAAAAAAGTATGAAACAGATTGCACGTTCTTGGATTATTTTCATTTTACAACAAGCTGGGTAAAAAGTCAAAAGGCTTTTACAACAAGCTGGGTAAGCTAGGCGTCAGATTTCAAAACCACAAAGAAAAAACCTGTGGATTGAACCAACGTGAGGTTTAGAAGGCTAAAACAGAAAAGAACTGACAGCGCTCAGCCGTCAATTCCGAGCGGTACAGGTATGTCAGTACCTATATGGTATCTTAGGTAGATACTTCATGGGCTTGTCTGTAAGGCAAGGTGTCTCGTATGAATTCAATATGAAATTAAGAATCTTTGTAGGCTGTCAACTTCTTACAACAATAATAATAATAATAATAATTCATACAATCATTCTCCAAGAAGTTTTACAAAAAGTTATTTTAATTGGAGTCTCCTATTACTAAAATACATTATTTTTATTACAATTACTCCTTTGAGACTAAAAAAAAAATTGTATTAATAGACAACATAATAAGTATGTTGCTTTCTCTTTGTCTGTCGGTGTCAAACATTTGTTTTTAGTATGGTCAGAAGTTTATCAGTCATTGATGGTATTTTTTTTGTAAATACATCATTGCTATCAATTCTACACCACTGGACATTGGCGAAATCAAAGAAGGACCGCCATATTACCAAGAATTGATTGATTGACATAAAAAAATAATTTGATTTCAACACTTTTTGTGGATTTTAAGGTACCTAAGTAACAAAAAGTGATTTAACAGTGAGACGAACAGAAAACCGAAGAGAAATATTGTTTTTAAAAGTACATCTTTTTCATTTTCATTATTTATTAATTTAAAAGTAAATAAATTCAAGTTATTTAAACTGTATAATAAATAAGTGGTTAACTAGCCAAATTGGCTAGTTAATTGATAGTTAGTGTGTGTGTGTGTGTGTGTGAGTTGTGTTTTATTGTTAGTTGATTTAATTGACAATATTTACATGATTTGAGTACATATTTCATTAGTGGGACAAACAAATGGGTTAGTTATAGCTTATTACAGTAATATTGGAAAAGATTTCAAATTAAAAAAGTATAAAAACTTATTTTAAGAGGTTAGTTTAGCACTTAACCTAAGTGTAACATGTAATGAATTATCACTAGGTTGGTACTAAAACAAAAATCAATTCGCTACACTTTTGATAAGCATATAGTATATATTTCTCATGTGGGGTAAACTTATGTAGCAATAGAAACAGCAAGAAGTCATCTAGTTGTCGTCCCATATCCAGATTGCAGGTAAGTGGTATATTTTAATAAATATATTAGGTCTTTACCTATGAAATTGCCGTTTTGTATGAAAAAAATTCAAGCGATTTTTTTTCATATAATTTTTATTTGTATTAAGTGAAGTAATTACCCATACAATCAATGCATCTTTGCCAACGCAGTGGCAGTTTATTAATGCCCTTCTTAAAGAAATCAGCTGGACGAGAGGCAACAAATTCTTCAAAGGCGTTTTGAACTGCCTCTTGGTTATTGAATTTTTTTCCAGTCAAGAAGTTATCCAAATTCTGGAAAAAGTAGTAGTCTGTAGGGACAAGGTCCGGTGAGTACGGTGGATGAGGGAGAGCTTCCAACCCCAGTTCTTGCAACTTGGAGACCGTCATTTGTGCGGTATGAGGTCGCGCGTTGTCGTGCAGGAGCAGCGGAGACGAGCGATTGACCAATGCTGGTCGGAGACGTGCCAGCTTCTCCATCATTATGTTCAATTCTTCACAGTACACATCTGCAGTAATACTCTCCCCATTTGGTAAGAAGCTGTGATGAATCACACCGGTGCTAGATCACCAAACAGTAACCATCACCTTTTTAGGGGTAAGTTTTCGTTTAGGGCTTTGTTTAGGTGCTGCACCAGGATCCAACCAACTTGCTGAGCGCTTACGGTTATCAAACAGAATCCATTTTTCATCACAGGTGACAATGCGGTTCAAAATTCCTTCATTTGTGTGTCTGTTGAGCAATGCACGGCACGTCTCGACGCGTACTTGGCGCTGGCGATCATTGAGTTCGTAGGGCACCCATTTGTCAAGCTTTTTTACCTTGCCAATTTGACGCAAATGGACCAATATTGTTTTGATGCTAACGTCGAAAGCTGCTGCTAATTCAGCCGTAGATTGAGTATCATCAGCTTCCACGATCGCCTTCAATTCGTCTGCATCGACCAAAGTCTTCGGACGACCGCGGGGTTCATTTTTCAGGTCGAAATTTCCAGAACGGAAGCGAGCAAACCAATAACTAGTGGTTCGTTGGTTTGTAGTGTTAGCTCCGTACACGTCGTTGATGTTGCGAGCCGCTTGTGCCGCGTTGCTGCCACGACGGAACTCATATTCCATAATTACTCGAATTTTTAACGTATCCATGTTGACGAAAATGATTGAAATGCAATGAAAATGTAACACTAACCAATAAACAAATGACTGTTTTTGGAAAAAGAATTCCATATTTTTAAAATGAAATTAATTTGAAATTAGAATTCTTAGCTAAACAAAAAATATTTTTAATTGAAATGGCTAGTACTGTAAAACGGCAATTTCATAGGTAAAGACCTATTAAATAAAAATGCCTACTGCAGGATTTTATAATTCTTGTTTACATTTTAATGATTTTGAAATTACATTTTCTCTTGGGTTTACCAGTATTGTCTGAAGTTTTCTATACTATCGTAAATGCATTAAGGACTTTAAAAATGTAATATTCTAGGATACTATTGTTCTTTTATTTTAGTTTTCCAACTGCAAATATAATCTTGTGCTCAAAATACTTCGATAGGTATTTCAATGTCTGTTTGAATACAAATTGCTAGAATTTCTATTTTATTGTTTTTGAGTTTTTGTGATATTCATATTCTTTTGTTTATTTTTTATCCAATTAACTGCGAATATAATCTGGTGCTCAAAATACTTCGATAGGTACCATATTTCAATGTCTGTTTGGATAGACATTGTTAGAATTTCTATTTTATTGTTTTTGAGTTTTTGTGATATTCATATTCTTTTGTATATTTTTTTATCCAATTAACTGCGAATTACGTATAATCTGGTGCTCAAAATTTTTCGATAGGTACTTGAATGTCTGCTCGTAAACACATTGTTAGAATTTCTATTTGATTGTTGAGTTTTTGTGATATTCTTTTGTTTTTATTCCAATTAACTGAATAGTCTAGTGCTCAAAATATTTTGATAGGTACTTCAATATCTGAATGTACCTACCTATACATTGTTAAAGTTGCCGTTTTAATATTTATGGGTTTTTGACAGAGGTATTTTGTTGTTAGTATTCATTGTCGTGGATATTGTATTACATTGTCAAAATGCCATCGTGTCATCATGTCAAAATGTTGTCAAAATGTCCATCTAGTTGTTTGAGTGGTATCGAGTAGCTTCAAAGGTCCACTCGACAATTTTACCTGTGTTTTGATACTAGTTGTTTAATCTTTCACATACCAGAAAAAAAAGAACAATAGAAAATCTATTGTGTCTGGGTTTATAATGGGTCAGTGGGATGTGAGAGGTTAAAGATATGTGTATATGATATAGGCATGTAGGTACTTATTTTAAGCTGTTCCTGAATTTTTTGCTTTGGCACTTCTGGCGTGACAACGCAAAAAAATCACGAAAAGCCAGTGAGTGACACCACATACATACTTAAGTACATACTACCTACATATTCTTCTCGCCTCTTTACTATCGGGGTAGACAAAGTCCTCTCACTGCGATCCAAACACTTCATCCGCTTTTTTTCTTTTTGAGTGACACAAATTATTGAAAAATGAAGTGTGTGAACAAAATGACTAGTCGTGACAATTACACACGTGATAGAAGACATCCTTGGTGTGCCATATTCGATATGTTGTAATTTTTGGATTTTCTAATTTGGTCAGGAGTTGGTAGTCAGCAGCCAGATGTTGGGGCTGGTTGCTTGATTGAAAGACTTGAGATTGATGAGAAAGAACCCAGTTCTATTCACTTTTTACTTAATATTTATTACACAGCAGAGATGTAGAACGCGCAGTCGTTCGGAAGCGGAAAAGAACAGAAAGTGTTGCCGCATTTAAGAATTAATTTTACTAATTTTGTGTTGGTGTTGCCGGGCGATGCATTTTGTTGTGTTTAAAGCACGCTCAAAATTAAATTGGGAAATGTTGTACGAGCGAGCGTGATCAATGAAGCATATGACGCAATAAGTTGAACTCAGGCAAACTGATCACAGCTTATTGCGTCAGTAGTTGCATTCGATAAGGGTACTTACTTTAATTTAAGTATCAGGAAATGTTTCGAGTGAATTCACTTCATACTTCAGCGAATTGGCGTATCAGAAATTCAGTCTTATTTGAAAGCGAGAAATTGAAGGGTTAGGGTCAAAAATAAGTTACGGATTGCAGAGATTAACATGGATTTTAATTTTATTCATTGTAAAATTGTTCGACCGACCTATGTTTGGTTACATGTGAGTGAGAAGCTCATGTAAAAATGAGATACAAGACTAAAGTCTGTTCGTATCATCAACACTGTACGCATTACTGCACTTTTGTATTGATTAATTCCAACAGAAAGTTTTATTTAGTTTTTATTTTCGACAATGTTTTATCATTATTTCTGTTTATATTTTGTGTACTCTTTTAAACTAGGAAATGATATTTATTCCCATACTCAGTAACATCTGCTTCTAAATGTGGATTTAAGTACTTAAAACTTTCAAACGAACTTTGTAGAAGTTAATGATAAAAGTGGACTGAATTCACAGGGCAGAGTCCGTTTGTGGAATTTATTATAGGTGAAGTTGACAAAGTTCCTCTGCCGTGGTTTTGAACTTTGGAAATGTGAATCGCTAAATAGTCACTCTTTGAAACTTTTTGTTGAATGTGGTTGTTGTACTATAAAGAGTGTTTCAACTTTCTGTCGAAAATAAAAAGGCGTTATTTGCTCATGTTTAATCACTTTTTTCAAGAAACATGGGTACAAATATTGAACAGAGTTTTTAAAAAAGTTCTTATTTCTAACCATTTTTCTTGACGTAAAATATGAAAAAAAAAACTTGGTCGTCATTGTTTTTTGTCTAATGAGTCTTACGTCTTGCACAAAAAAGTCTATTGCTACAAGAGGAAGACACAATCTAATTTCCTCCTAGTGCTACGTATTGTGAAGAATCGAATTATGAGCCCTGTTTAAAAGTTACTGACATATTATTGAATAAAAGGTAGTATCCAGGAGCACGGGAACTGTTCTATTTCTGTTAAAAGCACGATACAAGGAAAGGTTAGTGCGCTATAATTGAATTCCGTTAGCAGAGAGAGCAAAGTATCAGGCGCATAGACAACACAAAGTTTAAACCTTGCATAACATAGCCATATTCATTACAATTTGTAAACTGTACAGGCTACAAGTTTCTGTTTAAAGATTACAAGATACAAATTGACAAAATTGTAGCTAAAACTTTACGTATTCCTTTTTAATAAAGATTTTTTTCTCTCCAGGTGATAATTTACAGAATTTTAAAGAAAACTGCTTTAATGAATGGATAAATTGTAGTTACAATCAATTACGACGTCGAATCACAGAAAGGGCGTTAACGAGACTTGGTTGTTCATCCATAGCAAGGAGTTCGGTTGTCTCTAAATGAATCTTAATTTCATTCTATTTAAAATATATCATATTTTAAATCTCTGCGTCTGTGGATGACGTATGAAACTAGTTTCATCTCAATAGTTTCGAAAGCGTTTCGTTGCAGTTGCGTTTCACCGTGTGTTCTGGCTCTAAGTGTCGAGCAAGTTATTATTTCGCAGCGCTTGTCCGGCGTTGAAGCGTACTTCAGTTAAAGTCTGCTCGTAGCCACGCTACGAAGCGCTACGCCAAATTGGTAGCACAATGCTACGAATGCGCTACGAGCGTGTGTATTTACGCTACTCGTTATACTTTGTTGAATTTTTATTTGCTGTTGTTGTATGAGGATTTAGTGGAATATATTATTATGAAAGAATGAGGCAATACATATAACGTATATTAATATGTGATTGTGCTAATAATTTACTACACTCACATACCTATTAGCAGTTATCAACATTATTTAATTTATTTAGGAACTTTTAAAAATACGTTTTTGAAACAAACCGTTTCGCTTCAAAAGATTTTCCAGGTATAAAATTATAACAAGAAGTTTCCAATCTTGTTATAATTTTGTTTTAAATTCAAAAAATCTTTGAGGACCAATCAATCAATAACTAACAATACGTAAGAAAATAAACGTAAATATGAAAGTATTAACTTAAAAAGGTATAGGTACACATATTAGGTCTTTACCTATGAAATTGCCGTTTTGTATGAAAAAATTCAAACGATTTTTTTTCATGTAATTTTTATTTGTATTAAGTGAAGTAATTACCCATACAATCAATGCATCTTTGCCAACGTAGTGGCAGTTTATTAATGCCCTTCTTAAAGAAATCAGCTGGACGAGAGGCAACAAATTCTTCAAAGGCGTTTTGAACTGGCCTCTTGGTTATTGAATTTTTTTTAGAAGTTATCCAAATTCTGGAAAAAGTAGTAGTCTGTAGGGGCAAGGTCCGGTGGATGAGGGAGAGCTTCCAACCCCAGTTCTTGCAACTTGGAGACCGTCATTTGTGCGGTATGAGGTCGCGCGTTGTCGTGCAGGAGCAGCGGAGACGAGCGATTGACCAATGCTGGTCGGAGACGTGCCAGCTTCTCCATCATTGTGTTCAATTCTTCACAGTACACATCTGCAGTAATACTTTCCCCATTTGGTAAGAAGCTGTGATGAATCACACCGGTGCTAGACCACCAAACAGTAACCATCACCTTTTTAGGGGTAAGTTTTCGTTTAGGGCATTGTTAAGGTGCTGAACCAGGATCCAACCAACTTGCTGAGCGCTTACGGTTATCAAACAGAATCCATTTTTCATCACAGGTGACAATGCGGTTCAAAATTCCTTCATTTGTGTGTCTGTTGAGCAATGCACGGCACGTCTCGACGCGTACTTGGCGCTGGCGATCATTGAGTTCGTGGGGCACCCATTTGTCAAGCATTTTTACCTTGACAATTTGACGCAAATGGACCAATATTGTTTTGATGCTAACGTTGAAAGCTGCTGCTAATTCAGCCGTAGATTGAGTATCATCAGCTTCCACGATCGCCTTCAATTCGTCTGCATCGACCAAAGTCTTCGGACGACCGCGGCGGGGTTCATTTTTCAGGTCGAAATTTCCAGAACGGAAGCGAGCAAACCAATAACTAGTGGTTCGTTGGTTTGTAGTGTTAGCTCCGTACACGTCGTTGATGTTGCGAGCCGCTTGTGCCGCGTTGCTTTGCTGCCACGACGGAACTCATATTCCATAATTACTCGAATTTTTAACGTATCCATGTTGACGAAAATGATTGAAATGCAATGAAAATGTAACACTAACCAATAAACAAATGACTGTTTTTGGAAAAAGAATTCCATATTTTTAAAATGAAATTAATTTGAAATTAGAATTCTTAGCTAAACAAAAAATATTTTTAATTGAAATGGCCAGTACTGTAAAACGGCAATTTCATAAGTAAAGACTTATTATAAATAGATTGAAAGTAAATTGTATTTCAAAAAAAGAAATTAATCTGTGATAATTTCTGAAGGTACGTACCTGTTACCTGCGTATCTGCTGCTACATTGTTGCAAAATGTCTGATATTTCATAGAATCTATATCCAACCCGCATGATTTTAATGATCGTCAAGAAGCCATTCTTTAAGTCCTAGTATATTGGCAAAGGTCTTCCCATTTGGTTCAGACAAAGTAGTACGGGCAGTATTTCCGTCGATAGTTGTTCCTGAATTGAGACGAACTACGTCAAACATTAAAAAAAAATCGTGGTTCTTGTTAATATTTTAAAACGATAAATAATTTTTAGTAAGAAAGAAGTAAATCATTTATTCCCAGTTCATTTTCAGTAGGTACAAAAACAAAAATTAACAAAATGGATTGATTTACCAATCCATAAATTCCAATCTATGAAACGCGACAAAATTCAAATGTACGCTTCACATACAAGAAGTTTTTAATCTGCAAGATGCATACATTTATTCACATTCCGTGGAGCTATGAATAATTAGACAATTAAAAATTTGATTCTGCACATTGTACGGTCAAAGACTTGTACCAAAACGTAGTTAATAATTAATTTAACAATTAGCTGCATAATACTTTGGAGGAAGTTGGTGTGGAGACACCTTCCAATGCAGACTCAGCTGGCACACAGCCAGCCGCGAACTGGGGCAATGCAGCCCTGACGTAACACTGACACACATACCGTGATACCGGCCCTCGCTAATGTCACGTTTAAAAACCAAACAAATCGATAATTGCAGCGTACGAAAGAAACAATTAGGTATGTCCCATTGGAAGTGGAAACATACCTTTAGCAATTTCCTTTAACCAGTGTGAACTTGTTTATACTACTTCCGACAAGATTTTCCCATTCGATATGTTCAGTTCATCACGGAACATCATGCAAGCTTTCACTGTTTGCTACCTGCGTCTTTTACACTTTACACTTCAACTGCGCCCAAAAAGTTTATCAAATAAGCAGCTTCAAACTCCACTGCCATTTTCATCTTGAATTTCCGAAATCTGCACCTCACCTATGTAAAATAGCAATTTGATGCTAAGTCTAGAGGCAGGCATTGTTTAAGGAAAGTTTCAAATAGTTTTAACAACGCTTGTTGTTTGATACGTGAATGTTGCGATTAAACTATCTAGGTAAAGTTTGAGCTGTGCGGCGTACACTATCGATAATGAACACCACACGGCTAAGTCTATCAACTATTACTAAACTTCTTTATTGTTGAATGTTACATTTTCATCACGCTTGCATTCCGGCCTAAGAATTTTCTAACTTTCCACTTTTGTTTTACCTCGGTAGTCGTTTACAAAAGGGGTGAATGTATGATAAATACTCTCACCCCTTGTGTAACAATGTGATGTTTTAAAGAAATTAGAAATACTGAATTATGAAATTGGCTCCTATTTTATGATTGTGCCGCTTCACAACTGTCGCTATTGTTGCATTTGTAAGGCGGTTTCCTTAGCGAAGATTCCAGTAAGATATTGAGCTTGTACGTACATTTGGATGGGTACTGTAACTTTGCCATAGATATGGGAAGATGACGGAAGTCTTTGCTAATTAAGTTAAAAGCAGTTCTCTACGTCATCTTAGTCTAGATATGTTTAACAAGAGACGAAGTTAGGAAGACAGAAATACAGATATGCATTTCTGCATTCCTAACCTATACCTTATAACCACGGTTACAACACAGTTGACTTTCAGTCCACTTTAACAATAGTCGGGAGTATAAAGCCTTAAAAGTGGGCAGTCGTTGTAGTTTGTTTGTTCCCTTCGATTCTGCCTCATAAATGTTTGAAAGCAAATATATATGGAATCCTCTACAATACGCGACCGTATAAATGTTTGTAAATTTAAATAAAGTGTAGCGTCTCGAGAATCGATTCTCTTATTTCTTTACCAACTGCGGTAGAATTGCATCTTAGCTTAATCAAACTTTTACTCATATTTCTATTGGTTTCAAAGTGATAACTTATTTTACAATGAAAGAAAGCAGGCTCTTAAAAATAAATGGATGGACGTTGAATAAAACTAGCAATTTTTTTGTAACTCTTAGTTCCAGAATTTGTCTGCGTGGAATATTAGAGTATTAGAATAGAATAAGTTTATTGCAAGTCTCAAGTTATATAACTTGTTATTGCCTATATAGGTAATTTATAAGTACTTGTGACGTCCTGCTAGAGCACTGCAAACGAGAGAACAACTAGTGGCCAGTTACTTTAAAATAAACCAATCTTTAAACTTAAACAAAACTAGTGAATCCCTAGAAAATAATCCACCTTTTATAAAATATTTAGATTATAATCTAGAAATACTGGCATCATAAACTATTAGTGCGCAGCCTCCGCTCGTGTATTACGGAACTCCTTTCTATTCCATTAGAAACCGCACAAAGCTAGAATTTGCCGGCCGAAGTACGCTTTCACGGTTAGAGCAAATGGCTCCCTACGGGCCGGATAGTGGTCGCCCTTGGCCCCAATGCGCCGAGCCAACTAGCTAAACACACATTATAACCACGTTTATATAACATCCAAACTAGCTATTTTAAAATTTTGACTTAGAAGATTATTTTGTAACAAGGTTCTTCTAAAGGTGGACTTTTGAAGGGGTTTGGTCCCTAAGGACATATCACCCCTAGGAAAATGGATTTAATTATTTTTATCGTTTAGATGTCACTGTTCAAAGGTCTTCCCCGCAAAATTCCATCCAGCATTATTATACTGTCTTGGCATCCTGTGAGATTTCATCCAAAACGTGTTTTCCGCGCTTATAGTAATTTTCAATAACATTGTCTGTAAATTTAATTTTCCGTGGCGTGTAGACTAAACTAGTGGCAAACTAGGACTTGGAAATTAAGTTATATGTCCGTCCTGTGACGTGTTAATGGTGCTGTCAGATACATTCCAAACTGTATCTGTTTTCGGTCGAATAGAGTCCCGGCGAGGCGGGCACCTACTGACACGCTCCGGGATTAATCTCATTATGTTTGCAAGCGCGCTGACGCTGCGATATGGTCAGATCAGATCCACATATCCGGGGGCGTTGAACTAAATCTTGCTAGTAGGAACCCGTCTCCGCGACCCCGATTTCTATTGCATCCACTGCATCTTAGATTAGTTTCAGCCATCCAATCTCGGCATCGGACTTTAAAGTTCTAGATTAAATAAACGGAAAACACAATCCTCCTCTCACGCGGACGCAAACAACAGTAGCCTTTCTAAATATATAATTTACTCTATTTGAATGTACGAAAAAATACACGAAAGTACAAATTCAATTGTCTTGTTGCCTGGATGAATTTTTTGATGTAGTTTTGCATATTTAATTTACGAAATGTCGGGTGTTGCGAGGCTACCTCTAAAATGCTGCTTCGATTTTCGAAATATTCGAACAGTTCTCGTTTTTTAACAATTAGAGTTCCAATTTGCTCCGCCGCCCGGCGCAAACCCAAACGTGATTGCGC